>OY811977.1:2545924-3000924 GCA_963681505.1 Eunapius fragilis | reverse complement strand
CTGGCCTGACCTGAATCCCCCCCCCCCCCCCTCGCTGACGCCGGTTACTGCCGTAGTGTGCAGGTATTAGTGTCGTGGTCCATTTGAGATAATAAAATGATGTCTTACTTCGCGCTTGCCTACCAGGGTTAGTATTTCAATATTCCACTAAACATCGAAAGTCAGCCGGTCATCAGTCTGATCGCTCGAGGTTATTTATATTATTGGTGAGAGGATTATAATTGGTCATAAACATTGTTAATTCGTTTAATAGTTAGTTAATCGACCCCCTCCCCTCCCTCAAAAAATTACGTCAACTATGTAGTAATTAAAAAACATATCTTGATTTTAACTTCATAATCCATAAAAATCTGAAACTCAAATTTTTACAGTGGAAAGAAAAAAAATTCCGCTATATGCTAAAATGTTATAGAATTCAATTTGGAATTTTTTTATGAATGTCCTCCAATGTATAGGGCATTTCTGGATATGAACAAGACAACGTGTAATATGTGACACACAACAACGGCACAACGAAACAAAATGTGTACTGACTCGCGCGATCGTAAACTGTGCATACTGTGGCTTAAGTTCTTTTGTTCATGACCTGAACAAAAGAACAATAGCGCCGTGCCCCAAAAGGGGGTGCGGGTAACGAAGGCCTCAACCGGCCAAGACGTCATACATTACATCTACATAACAATATGTGAAGACAGAGGTGTAGTAATTGTAGTAGTAGTAGGTGGATTCATCGTAGTATGAGTAGTACGAGCTGTAGGAGCACGTTTGATAGTAATAATTGTCACAAGTAGAAGTGTAGCAGTAGTATGGAGAGGAAGGTGATGTAACACAGTATGGGGATGCAGTTGTGTAGGGAGTTGTGTATGGAGATGTGGCACTAGACTTTGCACTATCAGTCACAGCCACTGGAATGGCCACAACACTCCACACCACTATGGTGAACACAACTGCTGCAACGTTGAGACCCAGAGATATATTGCCCTTTGTCCTGGCAGATGCAATGTTACCGCGTCTTTCTTCATCCTTTGCCTGATGAAACACAATGACACTATTTTGAAAGCAATTGTTGTTTAAAGAGTTTAACTCACAGTTAATGATATCAACACAGCAGCTATGGTACATAGTAGTGATGGCCATCCTCCAAGGATGAGGACCAGAATCGTCATCAGAACAGACAGGGTAAAGTAATTATCCCCAGTTGGTGGCCGGACTGCAGTGGTGGTTTGAACTGTGATTGGTTGTTGCTGGATTATCATTGGATTATTGGGCTGTGATGGAACAAGGTTTAGGAGTAGCCAAATACTACTGATGAGTATTATTATAATTGGTACAGTTTCCACAAAGGTGATATGAATAGAAATGCTTCAAATATCAATCGCTGTATCTTCAGGACGCCTTGGGCTGTCAACTTAATATATTGCGTATTTTACACACGTATGTACATTAATGATTTAAAATTTAATTGCTGGTTCCCATTACCTCATGAAGTGCACACACGTAGTCACGTATTACTGAATTCATCCAGAAAAAATTTTTATAATAATAATTAATATCTAAGTCAATTGTTTTGTCTAACCTGTGTGTCCAGGCAAACTCGTTGTCAAGAGCACATAATGATGAGGTCATTGAGATGCGGATAGGTTGCTATGACAACCTTTAATCCATTTAATGCAATATTGTATTGCATATTATGTTTACCAATTATTGCAATTGATATGCAGTATAAGAGATATCGTTATTGCAGGACACTATCCCAATTTTAATGAATCCAATGTACAAAAGTTATTTGCTAACATCAATCTGACAATTACCTGTTGACCAATGGGATGTAATATTGGACCACTTGTCTGTAGCATCATAAGATACTGCTTTTGTGCAAAGTTTGGATATGCCACCAATTCTACACGATCTGGTAGGTATCCAGGCAGGAGGTAAGGACTTCCTATATAGTAGGCCGCAGCTGGTTGTGAATATGCTTGAAGAGGCAGGAAGGTCTGTCCTGGTCCAGCAATGTTCAACATCTGGATGGGCTGCTGTGGACCAGTGGGCAGTTGTGCCACACCACCAGTATTGGCCTGTGGACCTGATGGCTGTGGACCTGATGGCTGTGGACCTGATGGCTGGGGCCCTGATGGCTGTGGACCTGATGGCTGTGGACCTGATGGCTGTTGACCTGATGGCTGTGGACCTGATGGCTGGGGACCTGATGGCTGGGGACCAGCACTCTGTTGCTCATTTACCACAGTCTCATAGAGCGGAGGGTCTGTTGTTCCAACATGAGTGTATATTCGATTGCGTAATAACGTAAGTAACCCCTTTGTTAATCAAATGTTGTTAATCTACAGATTTCAACTTCTCAAGCACCTAATTTAGCGTCTATATATACATTGTTACATTATGCCACGCTCGTAATAATTGGCCGCACCCAACTATTGATCCAGTATGCCGGCCTGACGTTACATTCGATCGCTTACCATCGAGAACCACACACCCTGAAATATGAGAGTGAAAAAAAAAAAACACTCACTTATACTCTCCATATCATGTTCACGCTGTGTTATGTCAATATAGCTGTGGCATTCACTATTTAAGGAAATAAATTGCATGGAATCGATCATGCAGTTATATCCTTAAAATAGCATAGCGAAGCATATATATGGTGCTTTGGATAATTTGTTTCACTGTGTTTGAGGGAAATATGCGGGCCAGGCGGATATGCTCTCTCTCTCTCTCTCTCTCTCTCTCTCTCTCTCTCTCTCTCTCTCTCTCTCTCTCTCTCTCTCTCTCTCTCTCTCTCTCTCTCTCTCTCTCTCTCTCTCTCTCT
Source organism: Eunapius fragilis (assembly GCA_963681505.1). Taxonomy (NCBI): domain Eukaryota; kingdom Metazoa; phylum Porifera; class Demospongiae; order Spongillida; family Spongillidae; genus Eunapius; species Eunapius fragilis. The sequence goes on along the minus strand of OY811977.1, from coordinate 2,998,100 downwards.
CTCTCTCTCTCTCTCTCTCTCTCTCTCTCCCTCCCTCTCTCTCTCTCTCTCTCTCTCTCTCTCTCTCTCTCTCTCTCTCTCTCTCTCTCTCTCTCTCTCTCTCTCTCTCTCTCTCTCTCTCTCTCTCTCTCTCTCTCTCTCTCTCTCTCTCTCTCTCTCTCTCTCTCTCTCTCTCTCTCTCTCTCTCTCTCTCTCTCTCTCTCTCTCTCTCTCTCTCTCTCTCTCTCTCTCTCTCTCTCTCTCTCTCTCTCTCTCTCTCTCTCTCTCTCTCTCTCTCTCTCTCTCTCTCTCTCAAAATTAGGGTTAGACCTGCTGCCCAAAGAAGTCCAAGCCTTAGTGAAATGGTGGCTCAGGCTTCCAGTTTTCACTGATGCAGATGCCTGCCCACATTGCTCCCAAACCCTAGACATTCATGGGCACCATGCCCTGATATGCCATGCAGGTGGTGATGTAGTCACAAGGCACAACCGCTTTCGTGACAGCTTTGCAGATTTCTGCCGTAGGGCTTGTCTTGCCCCTGAACTTGAAAGAGGTTGTGAGCTCACCTCAACAAATGACAGAACACGTCTGGCTGATGTGTTGGTGCCTAACCAGTGTCTCTCACGTTCAGCAGCATTTGACCTGAAGGTCATCACTGAATCCGCTCAACTCAAACTTTTTATTGGGAGCGAGCATGAGCTCAGGTTATACTGCTGAGCTGGGAGAGAAGAACAAACACTCAAAAATGACATTCCTTGTACAGAGCCAAGCTCAGACCACACCCCTCGTGATATAGAAGTAACGAGTTTTGTATGATCATTATTTTAATAATTATTTAATATATGTATGATTCATCCATCATAATGACAATGACAATCTAGCTAAGGCCCCACCTCAGTCCTGGTCTAGCTAAATATCTATGATCTTTATCTTTTAATAATAAATTACTTTTAATTAATATGATTCATCATAATGACAGTGACAATCCAGCAACACCCGACCACGGTTCCGCCCACCCCTGCCGCTCAATCACGGCCGGCTGGTGATAACTGCCTTACTTTGTCTCCTGTGATGACTTTTCTGTTCTTCATCCTTGGAGGATGGCCGTCACTTCTATGTACCATAGCTGCTGTGTTTGCATCACTAGCTGTAAGTTAACTACAAGCTCTTTATATTGCTCGAAATGAAATATGTGTTTCATCAGGCAAAGGATGAAGAAAGACTTTGCAAATGCCATTACTCGTATACTATGATGCATCCTCCTCATACATACATTGCTATCAGCATTGTGATTATTATAATTATTATGATTGATTTCAAATGCATAACTTGTGTTGGAACTGTAGTTTTGTATTCTGTAAGCTAGCATTCACTTAATGTATTATTGCAGCAATTTAAAAAATACTGCATGTATAAACTTCATTCCCATGTGTGCCCTTTGTGTTGGTTATAGATAAACTAATCATTGTATGTGCATCTCATTGTGTGGCTCCTTTGAGATGGCACTAAGTTACATGCACAGTAAGTGTCCTTCAGTCTGTCAGAATCGAGCACGTTGTGCAATTAATAGAATTGCTGGCCTCTACAAGCAATGGCAACAGTTACAGTTAACTGGGGTAGGTATAAAATTTCAGTCATTGTATGCACAGGTTGGCATCTTGCCGTACACATTGCGTTTGTCAGATGATAGCTGTCTGAGCTTTTATACCATGAATTACAGGAAAGATTATCTGGATCGGGCTGAATGTGCTATATTCTCCAAACTTGCTCTGCCAAGGGTACTGGGAGGACAACAGCATTATGCAAGGTCCGATACTTTTATTGCCCCTATCAATTATTGTCTTGCCTATCATGTTTGCATTGAAATGTTATAAACATAGCTGCTGGTTAAGCAGCTTCACCCAACTTGACCCCATGCGCTGCTGGCATGCATTTATCACTCTTAACAACACAGTATAGCTTCAACAGCCTTGAAATGTTGTGAAGATGAATAAGAGGTATCTCTGCTTTCATAATACTTTCCCTCAGCTTTGTCTGCTTACTTTTCACTACCCTGCTGTTGCTTTCAAAATCTTTATATACCTTTAGCTTTTGTTGGAATGTAATTCAGAACTATTGGGCTACATATGGCTCCCGCTGGGATTTGCATTACATGTAATGGCACTAGATCAAAAGGGCAATCGACTTCTGAAAAATTCTGCATGAACAAAACTTTGATCTGTTAAAGAAACCAATTTATTGCATTATTTTGGCTTTCCTGGTAGCTGTGGGAAATTCTAAACTACAACTATTAGCATTGTTTGTATTCATTGTTACTATAGAGGTATTTTAACTCAGTAGTTCCATGAAGCGAACACATGGACCATATGGCAACAAGCCAACAGACAAACAAGTGTTTTGATCGTCAGTTTCTTCTGGCAAATTTCATAGACTAAAATGATTTGGTGTAATTAATTATGAGGCATGCAGTTGCATGTGCAGGGTGATAGCAGGTAAAACCTGTATGGAATTTACGAACTTCAAATCGTGATGTGGCATTTGCACTGCAGTAAATCCAGATGTGTTCATGGAGGCATGAACACTTCTTTGTCTGTCAGCTTGTTATCATGGTGAAAGAATTGTTGCAATTGTAAATAAGTTATATAGGATTGCTGTCGACAGGGTATGACAGTGAACACATGACCAAACACAAATTACAATGTACTAGTCTATACAGTCCTTTCCATGACAGGCAAAAAATCTATACAGCACTGCAGTGAAAATATATTCAATAGCTGCGTCATAGGATACGTATTACACTTCAAGCTCAAATGTTTATATCAGCCATATGAATAGCAGTACTGGTAGTAGTAGTATCCATAACAATATATTGAGACATAGGTGTAGTCGTAGTAGTAGTAGTAATAGGCAGATTCATCATAGTATGAGTAGTACGAGCTGTTGGAGCAGTAATGGTAGGAAGAGTAATAACAAATAGAAGTGTAGCAGTAGTATAGAGAGGAAGATGGTGTATAGCAGTATGGGGATGGAGTTGTGTAGGGAGTTGTGTATGGAGATGTGGCACTAGACTTTGCACTAACAGTCACAGCCACTGGAATGGCCACAACACTCCACACCACTATGGTGAACACAACTGCTGCAACGTTGAGACCCAGTGATATATTGCCCTTTGTCCTGGCAGATGCAATGTTACCACGTCTTTCTTCATCCTTTGCCTAATGAAACACAATGACACTATTTTGAAAGCAATTGTTGTTTAAAGAGTTTAACTCACAGTTAATGATATCAACACAGCAGCTATGGTACACAGTAGTGATGGCCATCCTCCAAGGATGATGACCAGAACCGTCATCAGAACAGAAAGGGTAAAGTAATTATCTCCAGCCAATGGCCGAACAACAGTGCTGGATCGAACTGTGATTGGTTGTTGCTGGATTATCATTGGATTATTGGGCTGTGATGGAACAGTAGAAAGGCAAATACTATATTTATATTTGGTACAGTATCCACAAAGGTGATATGGATAGAAGAAATGCTTCACATATCAATCGCTGTATCTTGGGCTGTCAACTTTATGCATTACGTATTGTACACACCTATGTACATTGAATAATTATAAAAAATATAATTGCTGGGTCCCATTACATCATGAAGTGTACACGTAGCCACAATAATACTGATTTCTTCCATGCAGAAAAAATAAATCCGGTATAGCAATTCCTTAAAGAATATTTAAAAATGTAATTAAAAAATAGAGGAAACTGATGTACCCTTGTTCTCATCCTGTAAAAAGGATGAGAACAAGGGTTTTGGAAAAGAAAATCCTATATTTAGCACTTCTTTTGGTTATGTTGTTACATTTACATGTGCTAAATATAAGATTTTTATCTCATTTTTCTTTTCCCAAACCCTTGTTCTCTTCCTTTTTACACCACCATTGCCTCCAATTCCTATATCCCACCACCTTTCTCGTTAGAGAATGTTTTTCTTTACTTGTAATAATAATAACCACCATCTAAGTCAATTGTTTTATCTAACCTGTGTTGTGGCAAACCCGGTGTCAGAGCACATAATGATGAGGTCATTGAGATGCGGATAGGTTTATGTGACAACCTTTAATCCATATTGTATTGCATATCATATTCAACCATTTTTCATACCTTAAAAACCAATACCAATTATTGCAATTATGTGCAACATAATGATTTTGTTATTGCTGGACACTATCCCAATTTTAATGAATCCAATGTTCAGATTAACATCAATCTGACCATTACCTGTTGACCAATGGGGTATAGCATTGGACTACTTGTCTGTGGCGTCATAAGATACTGCTTTTGTGGAAAGTTTGGATATGCCACCAGTTCTGCACAATCTGGTAGGTATCCAGGCAGGAGGTAAGGGCTTCCTGCATAGTAGGCTGCAGTATAAGCTTGAATAGGCAGGAATGTCTGTCCTGGTCCAGCAATGTTCAACATCTGGATGGGCTGCTGTGGACCAGTGGGCAGTTGTGCCATACCACCAGTATTGGCCTGTGGGCCTGATGGCTGTGAGCCTGATGGCTGTGGGCGTGGCTGAGGACCAGCACTCTGTTGCTCATTTACCACAGTCTCATAGAGTGGAGGGTCTGTTGGTGCAACATGAGTGTATAGGTTAGTGTAATAACGTAGGGAATGAGATTAAATGGTTCATGCAGCCATTGTTGCGCTTGCTTGTCTGTGTATTCATGCATGATGTTAAAAAAAGTAACCCCTTGTTAATCAAATGTTGTAAATAACTTTTCAAGCAGCGTCTATATTTCATTGTTACAGTTACTGTACATCTAGTTTTTAGCTTGACTCAGTCTATTAGCATCATAACGATTGATGCGGAACTTCCCCTCCCCGTATGAACTCGAAGCTTTAAGCTCGACGTACAACGTTTGTAGGTAAGCTTATAGGGACTCAGCTGCGTACGTTTCATGCGGTTGGTAGAGCTTTTGCCGCACCAACTTTGATCCCAAAAATATGGGCGTATCCAATTAATATATGCGCGTGTCTGATTGTTTTTAATATACATGTACATGCGTAAAGTACAGTGGACATCCTCCTCATCGGGAAAAAAAAAGCTCCTGTTTGGGCTAATGTATTTCCGTAGCTTGTCAACATTTTTTAAAAACGAAACTGCTAAATTACTTAATTTGAAAACGGTACAGGGAAACGTTCACTGGTCTGGGGGTGGGGGCGGGGACCACACAAAATTAATCTTTACTTTCTGGTTCGCGCCCGCATCCTATTATCCCCACCCTCTTCATTTATTGTTTATTGTGGCTATAATCATATTCATATACATAATCATATTCAATAGCTTCTCACATGACCCGAGTGAACTGTAGTTTTATATTTTGAACAAGCCTGAAGGTGATCTTTTCGTACTAAACATCAGCCAGGGCTCAACTGGTAACCAGTACAAGGATCGGAGCATTCTATACGTCAATCACATGCATCGAACCCTGTTTGAACAGAAATTACAAAGGCGCTCAAATGATAGCGTATTATGATAAGTAATAGTATGAAAACAGCTGGACTTATTGATAATTCAATGCTGCATGTCAAGTTCATAACAAGTATAGCTATGCACTGCTGTCCCATCAAATTGACATTTGTAACCCTGCAGCGCCCAACGCCATAGTAACAGTTTCAAGAATTTACAAATTGTAAAACTGCAAGGCCTAGCTTATATGCAGATATTTATGGGATCGAGGCAGCGAAAAGGGACCTAGCGCATATTTTTTTAAGTTTTCAAATTATATCATATTCAAAGAGTCACCTATGTCCTCTACAACTTCTTACTTACGCACTTGAAATTAGTCTGTGTCCACCATCATGGAGCCTGAATTTTTTATTACGCGTACATTTTGCTTGTCAACTTTGATGCTCCTTTCTGGAAAATTTTTAAAATATGCAGTAGCGAATCGGCCCCCCCCCCCCCCCCCCCCCCCCCCCCCCCCCCCTTCGATAGCATTATTCATAGCAGACAATTTGGCACTCTGCATTGCTAATTGCGTTAAAGCCCTCTTCCTCTGCCACGCCCCCTTCGTACATCCGTGGCGGCCTGATATGCGGTAGGTCACTTTTCGCTGCCACGAATCCATGTACATACGCTTTTACCCGTTCGAAATATTTGTGTTCATAATTGAACGCTACCCTTTTGAACGTGTGCTGATCTGTCCGCTTGAGGGCCTGGATGCCACGCCCCTAAAATTGGCCGCACCCGACTATTGACCCAGTACGCCGGCCTGACGTTACATTCGACCACTTACCATCGAGAACCACACGTCCTGAAATATGAGAGTGAAACAAAGCAATACACTCACTTACTCTCCATATCACGTTCACGATGTGTTATGACTTATGTCAATATATTTATGGCGGCGTTCACTATTAAAGGAAATAAATTGCATGGAATCGGTCATGCAGTTATATCCTAAAAATAGCATAGCGAAGCATATATATGGTGCTTCGGTTTGTTCCACTGTCTTTGCGGGCCAGGCTGATATTACGATGTTATCGTATTAATCGTACCAAAATTGCAAGCAGGATTTTATTTAGGGGCCTTATTTTATGAACAATCTAATTAGTGCTCCGCATTCTCCTTCTCTCTCACTCTCTCTCTCTCTCTCTCTCTCTCTCTCTCTCTCTCTCTCTCTCTCTCTCTCTCTCTCTCTCTCTCTCTCTCTCTCTCTCTCTCTCTCTCTCTCTCTCTCTCTCTCTCTCTCTCTCTCTCTCTCTCTCTCTCTCATATACGCACATTATATCAGTTACTTCTCTCGGTGATTATATACTCTTAACTACCATGCTGCTCTCAACATATTGTTAAGAATACGTGCTTACATGTTCTTCTATGCATGCCTTCATGACAATATACCAGCAAAACAAACAAACTGAAGCAAAGGAAATGGCACAATGATATAACGCACTCAAATTTTTAATCCGTTCAAATTCAGTTCAAGTTCCGTTTCAGGAAATCTGCTAACAGTGTATAAAGATGGCGCCGTGTGCTCTCTCCTGCCAATGAGTGTGCTTTATCAGTGTAGATCTATTAATAGGCAAATGAAATTGTCAACAAATAATAATAAATAAGGTAAATAGACGGAGCAATGTGGAGGCAAAGTCTGCTGCTTGTTGTACAATATAGCTAGCTTGGGGGTGGATCAGTGGCAATGCATGCTTGTGTTTGTGACATGCACAACATTTGAGCAGCAGACTTTCCAATTGCCTTTTACCCTGTGTACATCATACATACAAGTTCATTACGTTATATAGTTTTTTATAGCATGTTATTTTTCTTAAATGTATATTACTTTCGTTGCATTACAGTTACTTGTATAAGAATTCTACCAGTAGCTGAGAAAATGTAAATTTGGTTCCTGATAAACCAATAAGACCAGACAACCTTCAAATACATGTATACTTGTACATCAAGAAGTGCGTTGAATTTCAGTATACACTGGACGTTTGTGGCTATTGATCAAATTAATGCAAACAGTATAGTGCCTATGTTAGTTTGCCGAGATGCGGTCAAGCAGTTGTATTTATAATACCTCCATTTATTAATACACTACATGTATGTGATACACCTGCAAGTGAATTGTTGTCAAATAGTATTTACATGTGTGCATTTTATAGATGCCTTTGTTTAAGTGCATGCTTGTATGCAACTGTGCAGTAGGTCTGTGCACAACGCTTCCCTCAGAGCACATTGATATGGTCCTTTCAAACCAAGCTGACAAAGAGAATATTGCACACAACCCTCACATCATCAAGGGCAACAGATGAAGGAAAGGTGTGTGTGATGCCAGTCAAGGTCTCCTTACCTGGAGCTGGATTAGGGTTGAATTCTTGTTGAATGGCTCTTCATCGGAACGATCCTCAAGTCGAAGGTAAGGATGCATACTATCGTTGTGTAACCAAGCCTATGGAGACAGTCATTCTTTTATCCAACTGTCATACGGAAGTACTGGAGGCAGGGAAAAACTATCGTGGTCATTCTTGCTTATTTGCGCCTGGTCCATGGTATGGCCGCAGGGTTCGTTCATGAAATAAATTCCTGTCGGGTTACCTCTCGATATCATTTATAGAATGACTTAGCTGAAACGAAAGGTTGCAGGTATTAGATTGAAAAGGCGTGGTACGACCGAGACCCCCTTTTTAATGTTGCACAGTGCCATAAAGGTTACGATAGTGATGTTTGTGTGTCAAACACAACAATCATGCCTCTGTCTACATATATGTTTATGTATAACTTGTGACAGGAGGAACTGAAAACTTTAAATTTCCTGCTTGGGTATCGTTCCATGTGGAGATTACTCTAAACGAAGTATGGATACACAGTGAAGAGGTATGTTATGGCCTTGATTTTTCCTCTTTTGATGACATTGCTACTCAGATTCACTGTGATGATGCTGCTGGCTGTGATGGACCCAGAAGGAACTCGGCAAAGAAGGACTCATCGGCTGAAAAGCGCACTTATGTGAACAAGGTTATATAGTAATTTGCCAGTCACTTGTTCACTTAGTAATTCAAACACTCATTAGGGTCCTAACTGGTGCTGGCATATAGATGGGTACGACAAGCTCAAGCCATATGGGTTCTCAATCCATGCATCCATTGATGGGTATGTTGGCTTTAAAGTCTCAGACTGTATATTCACTTTTGAGGGGTTTTGTGTGTGTGTGTGTGTGTGTGTGTGTGTGTGTGTGTGTGTGTGTGTGTGTGTGTGTGTGTGTATGTGTGTGTGTGTGTGTGTGTGTGTGTGTGTGTGTGTGTGTGTGTGTGTGTGTGTGTGTGTGTGTGTGTGTGCGTTTTAGGTTTTCTAGGAAGATCTTATGGCTAGAATTGGCAACTACCAACAATGACCCCAGAGTTGTCCTTAGTTACTATTTGAGGACTGTATTTCAGTTGGAAGGTTTGCTGGTTAATTTCAGTTTGTGTTGGGTGTGCATCACAGATGCTTCGGCATGTGTCAGGTTGATGCATGCAGTGTTTAGGAATATGCCAAATTTGAATGTGTGTGTGTATGTGTGTTTTCATGGGTGGGAGCTGATGGGCAAGTGACGTATCTTGGTAGGAGTTAACAGCTCTCCTGGGGAGGGTTAAATTGTTTCACACCAAAGGTGTCAGGTGTAGATTTGCCATTATGGCTTCCCTGTTGCTCAGGTTGATGCAATGCAGTGTTTAGGATTATGCCAATTTTGAATGTGTGTGTGTGTGTGTGTGTGTGTGTGTGTGTGTGTGTGTGTGTGTGTGTGTGTGTGTGTGTGTGTGTGTGTGTGTGTGTGTATGTGTGCATGCGTGTGCGTGCAAGCGCGCGTGTGTGTTTGTGTGTGTGGGTGCGTGAATGCGTGTGTGTGTGTGTGTGTGTGTGTGTGTGTGTGCGTGTGTGTGTGGGTTCATGGGTGGGAGCTGATGGGCGAGTGTCATCTGGGTAGGATTTAAGAGCTCTCCTGGGGAGGATTTATTGTATTCACAAGATTTGCCATTATGGCTGCCCTGTTGCTCAGGTTGATGCATGCAGTGTTTAGGATTATGCCAAATTTGAATGTGTGTGTGTGTGTGTGTGTGTGTGTGTGTGTGTGTGTGTGTGTGTGTGTGTGTGTGTGTGTGTGTGTGTGTGTGTGTGTGTGTGTGTGTGTGTGTGTGTGTGTGTGTGTGTGTGTGTGTGTGTGTGTGTGTGTATGTGTGTGTGTGTGTGTTCATGGGTGGGAGCTGATGGGCAAGTGTCATATCTGGGTAGGACTTAACAGCTCTCCTGGATTCTTTCACACCAAAGATGTCGACTCAGATGTAGATCAGTAGCGTAACATTGGGGGGGGGGGGGGGGGGGGGGGCAGGGGGGCACATGCCCCCGGGCGCATTATTGGAAGGGCGCCGTAAAGGGAGTAGGGATGGGCGTTGGCCGATAAAACTGTAAATACACGTATACACATATACATGCGCGTGCGGTGTCAATTACTTATCGCTATATATATATGTGCCGTCAAGATAGTTAATCATTCCAATAAAATATGTAATAATAATTAACTATCCATGGTAGAACATTTTTTCCAGGTTCCCGAACCGTTGTGCATGGTTCAAGATGTCAGGAACGAAGAGAAGCGGTGCCCAAAATCGAAAAAGGAAAGCCGAAGCCAAAAGGATCGCTCAGAAATCAAGGAAGTTCCTAGAAGGTTACTTCCTAAACGCTGACGTTGGTAGTGATGCTGAAAAATCTGAAGACGAAGCCTACCACCTGCAGCTATCTGAAGGTGTTGAAGAGGGCCCACCTTATCGGGCTAGTCCACAATGCAGTGTGGGACAATTGAAGCAATCTATACATTCTTTTCCAACTCTACTCTTAGATGGGACAAATTGAAAGAGGTAGTTTCCATAACATTCAAGCGTCATTGTGAAACAAGATGGTCCTCCAAAATGGAAGCAGTAAAAACAGTATTCAGCAGACTTGATAGTCTGGTGGATCTTCTAGAGAAGATGAGTGATGACTGTGATACTTCACAAGATACCAGGACTGGTTCAGAAAGCTTGCTGCAAGTCATATTAAGTTTCAACTTTTTAGTGCTTCTGTATTTGTGGCATGAAATTTAGATCGAATACTAAAGAGATTCCAGGATCCAGCTATGAACTTTGCTGAGGCTTCAACAGACTTAGAATCTTTGCAGCAGTATCTTATGAGTAGTCGTGAAACTTTATGCAAAGACTCAGTTCACCATGGAAAAAGAAGATGTGACAAATGGGGAGTGCCTGTAGAAAGAAGAGTTGGGAGACGTAGAAGAATGCCTGGAGAATTAGCATGTGATACAGCCTTTTCAGCAGAGGACGAAATAATGCGCATCATGAAGGGTGTTTTAGATAGACTTAACATGGAAATAACAACACGGTTCACTAGATTGAGAAATCTGGATAATAAATTTGGGTTTATTCTAGATGCCAAAGGTCTTATGCATTGTGACGATCTAAATCAGTTGCGCGATAGTTGCACACGGCTTGGAAACTTCTATGAATGAAGTGCCTAATTTAATCATCTTGCCCCCGGGCGCTCGATATCCTCGTTACGGAGGATAAGAAGCGACTGTGGTACAGAGAACACAGACAATCTGCTAGTCTTGATCGGTATGCAGCATCCAGTAGTTTCATCTTTGGTAGTTCCATCAGAAACACGTTAATCTATATATTGTCTTGCATGTGATAATAAGATTGGGATATGATGACTGTTTGCAGCGCATAGAAAGTTGGTGGTCTAGGTTAAGGATTTTAAAAACGGATTGGTGGATAGCACTGTTTAAGGTGATATTTTTTATTAGATGAACAAGTTGCTCATCTTTGTTCTTTTTGTAGCAATTGCAGGATCAAGGATTATATGATCCCAAGAATACTGTGCACCGGTAGTCTGTCCACAACTTGCGACACATTTATATTACCATTATGATGTCCTGCAGTCATTCTGCTGCTATGTTATGTGCCACTGTTGCGGACTGAGCTAGAGGAGTTCAAGAACAGGTGGAATCAGCACAGGATTCGGAAGAACAGATATGCATCTTGCTTGTGTGATGTTCCACAGATGATCTCTTTTACCTTTCAAATTTAGGTACAATGGCATTATTGTTAACCAACAGGTGGAGATTACAAGCAGGAAATTAATCCTGATCTTTTTGTATACTTCACAGTTCACATTGCTCGTGATCCTGAACCTTCTATCCTCCAGAATTTAAAGACCTTGCAGATCATATCATGGACACTCTGGGCTGTACGCAGAACTCTATTACACCTGCTAACTGCTAATATATTTATTATTATCTGTTTTATGTACAGTAAAAGTTTATATATAATAATATGATCACTTTTGCTGGTACATGTAACAACCGCGGCATGGAAAGTCGAACCATGCACCTCTGATGATCGTCGCAGCGACGACGGAGTTACTGCTAGTGATCGAGTAGCGGCAAGCAAACGTACATTTCAGACTAAGATTCTGCAAGCTATAAAGCGATTATCTGCTAAGAGTAATGTGGATAATGCTGCTAATCCAATCAAACGTGCACGGAGAAAAATAAAGAATTTTACAAAGCGTGCAGAGAAACAGCAACGGAATCGAGACCGGATAAGTCCAAGTGTGCTACCAAACCAAGCTTCCCGAAGAAAAGATGTTTGGAGTGAGTGTACAAGCAAAATAATAAGCTGTTATTTAGTAACTCTTCTCACTTTGTGAGCAACTCTCCATTTAGTCGTTCATCCCAAGACGTGCAGACAATAGCCCAAAAGGGTCATAAAACTTTGTTGCAAGACCAACCACCTTCCGCTTGTTTGGTTCAAGATCCCGTGCCAGTTTACAAATATGTTCAATATCACAAATGACCTTGTCATCCTTGTAGTTCCACTGCACACCAAGAACTTTAAGGGAATTGCTGCCTTCTGAAGACTCATGTCCAAATACATTCTTTGCATATGACTCATTCTCTGCACTGACTTCTTGTGAACTGTCTGATGTGGTTCGACTGGTGTTATCATGCTCCTATTCGTCTATTCTTTGCTGTAAGACTGGATGGTTTGATGTAAATTTTCGAAGGTTAAAGCCACCTTCCCTTAGGTACATTTTTTATTTCAAGTAGAGTTCATATCCTGCTTCAGCTGCATCAGCTCCAAATGAAACATCGTCAACATAAATCGAACGGAGAAATTTATCCACGAAGACTTCATCAGTAAACCTGTACTTGTCCATATGATGCTTGATAGTGGCATTTAGAAGAAACGGACTTGAGGAGACTCCAAACACGACCCTTGGAAAACGCAACACTTGTTTTCTGGGCAATTCACTGTATATATCGTCCACCCACAAGAATCGTAGCATGTCCCTCTCCTTCTCGTCAATTGAAATCATCAAAAATGCTTTTTCGATGTCTGCCACCAACACACATTGTGGACTCTGAATCTGATTAGTATGTCCAAGATCTTCTGTCCGAAAGTAGTTCCAGCATAGAGACAGTCATTATTGATGATCCATTCATTCTTGCTGACGCATCGTATACAATTCGCAATTTTGTTGTCAGCTTGTCTTCCCTGACCACTGCATGATGAGAGATGTAGTGCGTGTGACAACTGGCTATCCACCACTTCTATTATGCCTTTTGCAAGTTGGTCTCTGATTACTGCATCATATTCATGAAGAAGAGAAGGATTTTGCTTCAGTCTTCGCAACAGTCCTGGTCTGGCACGGATTATAGTTGTCAGGTAGCATGGGATGAGGATCTTTCCATGGTAGTCGTACACAATATCTGCCATCTTTGAAAGTAACCTGTTTCAGAAACTGCTCATACAAAGAAAGTTCAATATCCCTCATTCCAAGTGTTTCAACATCCCAAAATTTTTCAGTTCTTGTTCCATGATTTCAGTGCTGTTCGTGACAGATGATTGAGCATCAACCTTCATGCAGGACATGAGATGAACAGAAATTGACAGTACAGATGAGAACCTTGGGACTGGCCCAGAACCCAACCAAGCTTGTTTCAATGGCTGTTCGTCCGTCTCTTTCCTTTTTTAGCCTTCCGGTTACCAGGCGCCAATAGTTGTCAGCTCCAATAAGAATGTTGATGTCTGTACTATTACCAACATCTCCCGAATCAGCTAGGTCTAATGTTGATAGATGCTTGAAATGCTGTACCGCATATATCATGGGTTGACCAGTGAGTGGTTCGCAAATCCTGGGAAGCTAGTGTAAGCAAACAAAACTCCATGTCTGGTCCATACTTCATCTTCATGTTGACTCTGACAACATCACAACTCTCCATTGTACCATTATCCTTGCCAAAAGTGCTGATCTTCATTACTTCTGTTTTCTCCGTAGTCAGAGATAGGAGCTCTCGTAGTCTGCTTGAAATATAGGAAATTTGGCTTCCGCTATCAAATATGAGTCTGGTACTGCAGGTGAAATGTGGTTTGCCAGGAGCACAAACATGGGTCACTGCTGTCTGGAGCAACACCGGTGTATGAGTGCTGATGTGCATAGACATAGTTGAATGTGATGAGGCTGACTTTACATCCGTAGAAGCAGATCGAGCAGTCTGTTGAGATGAACCAGAGTTTTTTGAGCTGCTTACATCTTTACTGGATTGAGATGGACATATGCTGACATGGTGTCGCCCTCTGCAGTTAGGACAATGTTGTGATGAACGACAGTCTTTTCCTATATGACCTCTCTTCAAGCACACAAAGCATCTCCCCAAATGTCGTAAGCACTGCTTCCGTTGCTCAGTTGTAGATACAGTTCTGCATGTTTGAGATGCGTGAGGTTTGTTGCAGAAGCAACACAAAGCTGACACTGAATTGTCTGTCAATAGCGCAGTTGCAGTAGCAGGTTCCCTATTTGGTCTTCTTGCAGTTCCATTTGCATCCTGAGTTGTCCTTTCGCTAGCTTGGATTTTCCTCTCTATGATCTTCAGCAAGTCATCCAAGTTCCAGCTGTCTTCCTTCACTTCACGGCTCACTATCAAGGCTATTTCTTGTGGAATCCTTTTCATCAGAACAGGTGCTAATAAGCTCCCATAAGCCACAGAGTCTACACCAAGTGATGACAAGGAACAAACATGTGACTCAATTTAGTCAAATACCTGTCTAAGACCCTTGGCATCACGTATTGAGGTGACTTGCTCAATGCCCAGTAGTGATTACATATGCTTATTGATCAATAGCTGCTTATTGCCAAATTGTTTCTTTAGTAGGGCAATCGCTGCATCATAGTTAGCAGCGGTGAGAGTAAGACCAGAAATGGCATCGGCTGCTGAGTCCTCTAGCAGGGACCGCAGGTAGACAAACTTATCAACAGCAGAAAGACCAGAATTCGTATGAACTGAAGATTCATAGGAATCCCAGAAAGGTGCCCAATATGTCATTTCACCATTAAATTTATGGTTACAAGTAAATAAAAACATTCTCTAACGAGAGAGTTGTTGGGATATAGGATTGACCAATGGTGGTGTAAAAAGCACAGAAACAAGAGTGACAGAAATTTTACTGGAAAATTAAAATAGGCCTATATTTAGCCCATAACTCAGTCATGCGCTGTTATATTGTAAGTGTGCTAAATATAGGCCTATTTCAATTTTCCAGTAAAATTTCTGTCACTCTTGTTTCTGTGCTTTTTACACCACCATTGGTCAATCCTATATCCCAACAACTCTCCAGTTAGAGAATGTTTTTATTTACTTGTTTCATAAGTTTTTTTTCACCCTGTCATAGCAGTATCGTAGTCAATAATCAAATGTAGGAAGAGCGTGGACGATCCCCTTTATCTCTTAATGCAAGAACAAATAACTTTAATAGCACTGCTGGTGGTGGTGGGGGCAGTGCTGATGGTGCTGGTGGGATGGTGGTGGGGGCAGGAGTGCTGGTGGGGGCAGCGCTGGTGGTGCCGGCGGGGGTAGCCTGCTGGTGTGGTGGCTGGTAGTGGTGGGGGCAGCGCTGCTGGTGGTGGTGGCAGGAGCGGGGCTTCTGGAGGAGGCGGGGTGTAGGGGAGAGGAGTCAGAGTTGGTGAAAAACCCGCGAAGGTCGTCAGGCATCTACATGTACATAACAGAGAGTATGATTAAATTTATACCACTTTCTTTTTTAAAGCAAAGTGCAAAGCCTTTGCACATCCACATAGAGTATTATTAAATTTTTACCTCTTTTTGCAAAGTGTACTATTCAGCGGTTGAGTGGCTTTTATACCTGCAAAGCCTTAACACGTGTGCAGACGGTGCTGTAATTCTATTGGTCCAATTCCATCATATTAATGACAGGGAGGGAAGGGGTGTATGGGTGTCAGTTGTGCTAAAATTCTATTAGACAAGTTTGATCCAGTAAAAATGCTCCTATCTAAACATGGAGGTGTAGCCTACATGCAGTTAAGTTTGTATAGATAGTGTGTGAACTACATGGCAGCATGTAGATCAATCGATAAGGATATGTTCTCAGGTGTGGTAATATCTGTGGACAGGGTCTGCAGCTTGATGACTGTGGGCAGAAGGTCTGCTCTTTTCACTACATAAATGTGAGAGTGCTGCTAGAAGTACCTGATGGTGGCTTAAACAAGTTGATGCGCACTCTTATGCCCCAATCTTACTTACTGCTGCAGGGCAGATCTAGTAACAACCTTTTTAGCTAGCAATAGACAAAAGGCATGCATCATTTACTTCACTTAGAAGCTCACTATCCCTAAGGACAACTTTTCAAGTACTCCATTAGTGCATGAGATTTGGGTTCATACAAGAAGTAGCTATATTGGAAAAGGATATGGTTGCAGTTATTTTCATTTCATAGAGTTCTCAGCCCGCAATTACATTCATACAGTTGCTACGTACATAGTACATGGCTAGACAAGGCTTCAGCTTTTTACACATCAGATTAAAACAATAGACACTACTGTACTCACAGTTGAGTCACCATGCATGCTTTACATGTGAAGTGAATGGTTTTGTGCAGATCCGTGCTGTACATAGTCGGGCGGGCCCTACTACCTAGGGTGACAAGCCCGACCAAACGCGGTAGTAGGGCCGCCCGAACAAATGTTGCATGCACAGCTTTTTAATGTTAATAGCATACAACATGCCATAACATACCTTTGGGTAGTAGTGGTAGTTCTGTGACCCCTGCGGTACCGTGTCCTCTCGGCAGCACATTTAGCCAATCGGACAGTGGGGTCATTCCAATAGACCCTATGCACACGCATAAATGAATAATTATCATCACGTGATTAGCTTGTGACTTCTTTAAGGCTGTCAGTTTTACGAGGTAAAGGAGAGTACTGTTTGGTTGGAAATCATCATAAAATGCTTAAAACCTTCAAAAACGAAGAATTATGTGAGCTCTCTGTGCAACGTGTCGCTCTTGTGTTTTGATCGCCGCCGTACGCACTGTAACATCTTGTTTTCCCCCTGGTGGTGGGTAGAAGCGATTAAGAATATAGGTTTTAGAATAGCATGCTTATTTACCATGCGTAGAGTGCGCCAAAAAAAGTTTAACCATACCTGTACTAAACTAACGGGTATAATTCAATTTTTTTGTGGATGGAATAGGGCAAACTGTGCTCCCTTTTGCCACTTGTATTCAAAGATGTATTCACAAAGAAGAGTAGAATATCATTCCAGGATGGTTCTAAAGTGCGCATCACCTTACAGCACTTTTGGATCATGTTCTGTTGCATAGTTATTCTATTTATAATTCCATCGATTGTCTCGGTCAACTATTTCATGCCCTTCAGTTAACAAATGGATCCTCATTATGGCTCAGTGGCTGAGCCCTCTTATTCACTGGCCTAGCTAGTAAAGGGAAGAAGAGTATGCCACTAACATTTAAAATGTTGTATGTAGATGCATTTATGTACTTGACTGCACAGAGATGTTTATAGGGAGACCCACAATAACTACAATACCATTAGAGTGCTTATTGCAATCTTCCCTGAGGGCAATTTCTCTTTCCTTTCTAATACTGGAAGAGTCAGTTAGTACAGAGCAATGTGGCATTTTAGAAAATCTGCTCTCTAGTGAGGTGACATCATATATTCAGTAGCTGATCAGTGGAAGACAAAGTGGGTCTTTATTATGCTCAAGTTGTTGCTCAGCTCATCCTTCTATACAAAAGGTAAAAAAATTCAGAAGGCATCAGTGGGTTCGATTCATTGATCAAGGGAAATATCATATGCAAGATTTCATGTTGAATTAACATGTGATTTGTATCCTATATACAATTCTGAAGGATGCATGTTTGAATCAGTTGTACCATTCAGTTAAAACTAATGTGCATACATACTCAAGTCTTTTTTTTAAGTTGCAGTTAATTCACAGTCTGGACAATATTATTTTCCTGTAATTTAATTGGAACTGATAGTTTCAGTATTTAAACATGCATGCCATATGGAATCACTCAATTGGACAGCTATGATTATTGCAGCCAATCATAGCTTTGCCAGCAGGCATATTGCAATAGCATCACACTTCAGTTGCATGTTCCACCTCTGCTGGGGATGTATTTGTGTTGCTACTTTTTTACCATCCCTATGATTTCTGTTCGTTTTTGGAATAGGTAAAATGTTTGTACCTCCTTTTCTGATCGTGCTTTTAACCTGAGAGACACTACATTGAAGGCAATGCTGCTAGACCTAGCAGTATAGCTAATACGGCACCATTGGGTTGGCTTTGCAAGATCAATTGAGATAGGCATGTTTCGCTGTTGATTTGTAGCAGTATTATGTCACTTACGTACGCCCGAGCCTCGGTACTTCTATAGGGTTTCAACTCCTCTTTTTTGCAAGGACTTGGAGAAGGAATGAAAAAAATGCATTGTAGGCCTAGCCCTACAACAAAATCCACTGCTAGACACGTTTCTGGATCGTGGATCAATCGGAGAATGATGTGGATCGCTCGACAAACTCAACAGGTCAAGCTTCTTAGTGCAGCGCTGCTATCCCGCCGTGTCTAGCTGCTTGTAAACATCGTATTCCTCGTCGCACTACATTACGCATGTCACATGACCGCCACGCCCTAATTTATGCGTGTGCATAGGGTCTATACCGACTCCTTTCAGATGCTTTAATGGCAGCTGAATTGTCCTCGCCTTTTAGCAGCGCGGTTTCCCTCAAGGTCCTCTTCATATCGCCACCTTTTATCAGATCGCTTAGATTCAATATCGTCCTTGTAGCTGTCGTATACAGAGACCTTCTTTTTTTCGGGATTGGCCTTGTAGAGCGCTCGGGCTTTAGCTTTGTTCTCGTCTTGCTTTTGAAAGTATTCCGCTAGTTGCTTAGATCTCTGCATTTTTAGAAAAACAACTTCACTAGCCGAAGAGTAACAACTAAACTGCACCAAATAAATTTAGTGCAAGTTAGAGTATTTATACTGCCTAAAATTATTAATAAAAATCTATTATGTATCATTATTAAATTAAAACTATATGTGTGTCCATATGACATGTAAGGATAACATGCCGGTAAATTTCGAAGCGATTGGTACTATTGCCGTTCTTCAAAACCGTTCGTAGCTCGAGTTATACTTTTTTTTTTTTTTAAAGAATAAGAAGACGACGACGACGACGAATTATTTTCGGACTGGGCACGTGAAACAGGTTCTCTATAATCACACCGTTTTATGACACAGAACCAACGTAGAACTGTACATCGTTGTGCTCTCATTCCACCGCGATAAAGACATAAGCGATCCGCTTCTCCCGTTGTCCCTCCAGACGCGAGTTAAGTTTTTTTAATGACATTCATCAACCCTCAATCAATCCTATATTGAATCTGCTGCCGCAGGTTCAGATTTATATACAACTTAGGCAATTTCACTCTACCCCCGCTTACACGATTCTGTTCTGCCTGTAGAATACCCACAGCGTGCTGCTGTTCACCAACTTCTCTTTCAGATGCATTGTTGTTCGGGCTAGCCGCCGCCCCTTGCGGTGGATTTTCAACAGGTGTAGATGATGGCGCTCGATCGGTTATGACTGCTTCTTGTTGTTTCTGATCCTGCGCTAAAAGCTCTTCAATCCCTTGAACTGTCATTCGATAGATTCTCTGAATTCGTCGGCTTTAACAATTTCGTCCGTTAATTCCCCTTCCTCCAGCGTTAATTGGAGCATCTCTTCATCAAGCTGCACAATGATCTTTTTCTTCTCTTCCAGCGTTCGCATGTGCCGTTTCAGTGCGAGAATGTTCATTTCCTCAGCATCCTTCGCGTCGCTTACTTGCGTCCGGATTCTGGATACTGAAGCCTTATGTCCCGCTCGCACGCGTCTTTTCCAAGTAAGCTGTTCAACCCTATATCCTTCTATTTACTATTCCCGAGCTTTCGAAGGACCATGTACGACAATTCCTGAGATATAAATTCTGTCTCGATCGCTACCCAGCAACTCACTCGCTGTATATAACCAATAAAAAAAATATACAATTAATATTAATTAATTCCGTACATGCCCTTTGTACTTGTGTTGGTTATAAATGAACTAACCATTGAATGTGCATCTCATTGCGTTTTGAGATGGCACTAAGTTACATTCACAATAAGTGTCCTTCAGTCTGTAGAATGGAGCACGTTGTGCAATAAATAGAATTGCTGGCCTCTACAAACAATGACATTGGCGGCGGAGACGGGGGGCAAGGGGGCTTTTGCCCCCCCCCCCCCCCCCCCCCCCACTTTTGCCATAGGGGGGCGGTATGGGAGGTGATCGCTGCCAAAATTCACGTCCCCTATTCAATGATGGGGGGGGGGGGGGGGGGGGGGGTGTTGTGAAATGTTGCAAATTATTACATAAGACAAGTACAATCTCCATTCCACATCAACCTCTATTCCGTACCATTGACTATTATTATTCCTGAATCAGTTTTTCCAAATCTCGTGATGGCTGCCGCTGAGAGAGTTCTTCCATCACTGAGAAGTGTTATTAACGCCCTAGTGCCAACACAGGATGGTAGAAGCGTTTCATCTGACCAAATGGACGCGTTTATACCAACGATTGAGCTGGCTTATCGCGAGATTCTATTGATCAAGCATACAGAGGATCTGAATGTCAACGAAGAAAGTGCAATACACAAGGATGGCGTTGAATGTATTACGAGAGGCTGTGGACACTGCAAGACGTGTTCTTTATGACAGGTAGAAACGAGTAGAACCGCTGAGCGGCCGTGATATTTTGTACTTCGAACGTGGAAAACCGTTTTACTGTCCCTCAAATTGCCGAGATGATAGACGTTTTCCCTGGAACGGTGCACCTCGAGACCGTCTCGGACACCCCGGCGAGAGGAACAATTCATGCACTGATTTAATTTGACAGTGTTCCGACTTCCAGTAAGTCAACTGTTCATTCTTTTTTGTCTTTTATTCCTATGTTGTGGTGAGTTTACACGCAGGCTAGTGTGTGTGTGTGTGTGTGTGTGTGTGTGTGTGTGTGTGTGTGTGTGTGTGTGTGTGTGTGTGTGTGTGTGTGTGTGTGTGTGTGTGTGTGTGTGTGTGTGTGTGTGTGTGTGTATGTGTGTGTGTGTTTGTGTGTTTGTGTTTGTGTGTGTGTGTGAGTACATTATGCTGTGGTATGGTGGTGTGCAGGTCCATGCTTAGTTCCCCCCCTCCTCCCCCAACTCCTCCCATTTGAAGGGCTCAGTGACTCCCTCTCTAAACCTTTTCTCTCATGAATGGCTTAGTGCCTCTAGGTCTAACCCCTCCTTCCTTGATGCTACTTGTTAATGTTGTACCACAGATCGTGGATAAATGTGATGTTATACAACATAACACAACTGTTAGTGTGGTGGTGTATGTGAAGAGTTTGCACAACTGGTAATCAGTTTCTGTGATGATATACAGTGTTAGGGCTTCTTCATTGTACATTCTGCAGCTGCCGCAAATTGCGAGTGAATTCTTTGTGCTGGTAGAAAACTTGTAGGCCCAATTGGTTCAAATAAGGATGATCCTGATACCATCACACAAATGCAAAGACATGTGGCACTACATTACTACACAAGTAAATAAAAACATTCTCTACGAGAAAGTTGGTGGGATATAGGATTTGATTATGACATTGGTGGTGTAAAAAGCAAGGAAACAAGGTCTTATCAGAAGGGAAAATGTCATAGTCCTATATTTAGCACATTTCTAGGGCATGTGTTGTTTGTGTGCTAAATATAGGACTATGACATTTTCCCTTCTGATAAGACCTTGTTTCCTTGCTTTTTACACCACCAATGTCATAATCAAATCCTATATCCCACCAACTTTCTCGTAGAGAATGTTTTTATTTACTTGTTTTCTTAATTTTTTTTCATATATTATATAAAAGCGAGTCCTCCAGCCGATTCTGAAGCTATTGGTGAAATTTTCATCGCTTAGAAATGTTCCTGTCCTGAGTTATGCGTTGCCAAGAAGAAGGAGAAGAAGAATAAGAAGACGACCCGCCCCTTGTTCCGAGACTGGGTACGAGGACGGGCAGTACACTCTTGTTCTCAACAACCACGCGGTTCAGCGACATGAAACAAAAACGAAACTACTCATTTTTGACTTCTAGATCGATTGCTAAAACAAGCTACACGATCCGATCGTCGGGAGTGTTGTTACAGACGGGTCGCGTTTTTTTTATGACATTCATAGTCGTGGTCAAATCCTATATGGAAGTTTCTAACGAAACTTCCGATTATGTCCTATGGATAGCCAATGTATAGAACTCGTCCTGGCCGGAAATCTTTAGTACCACACTACGAAGTGTGATTGTTTGGATTGACATAGTTGTGAACCATATGCATTGTTACCAATTTTAGAATGTTTCTTGGTATAGAAGTAAAGAAAAAAATTCTCTATCGAGAAAGTTGGTGGGATATAGGAATTGAAGGCAAAGAACCACTTCTCATTTCATTTCCAAACTCTGTATACTCAAAGATATCTGTTTGAATACAGCAAACTTGTGGTTTTTTTTTTTTGCTATAATATTCATTATTGTTGGCAAGCTGTGTTGGAGTGTTCAATGCATTAATCAATGTGACTGTATTGTAAGTGCTATGTATGCCATTGTGTGCATGTGATCTGACATGTGCTACTTTGCATGAGTTACTACATGTGAGGTATGTACAGCATATATGTGTTTGTGTATGTTCTGCTTATAAGTCATGTGTTCTAAAATTTAGCGTACAACACGACACACACGAGTAGAGTGTGTGGTTGTTGTTAGCTTGTGAGGTGTCGGAGGCTTGAGTGTGTGTATGGGTGCTGGATGCTTGTAGGGTGTGTGGGTGTCGGATGCTGTGGTATGTGATGTTGGAGGTTTGAATTGTAGGGGGGTGTTTGTTGAAGGCTTGTTGGTGTGAATGGTGTATGAGTGTTAGTAGTGTATAGGGTGGGTGTCGAAGGCTTGTAGGGTGTGGGTGTCAAAGGTTTGTAGGGTGGGTGTCGAAGGCTTGTAGGGGTGTGTGGGTGTCAAAGGCTTGTAGGGTGCGTGTGTCGAAGGGTTGTAGGGGTGTGTGGGTGTCAAAGGCTTGTAGGGTGCGTGTGTCGAAGGCTTGTAGGGTGTGTGTGGGTGTCAAAGTCTTGTAGGGTTTGTATTGGTGTCAAAGGCTTGTAGGGTGTGTGAGTGTTGAAGGCTTGTAGGGTGTGTGTGGGTGTCGAAGGCTTGTAGGGTATGTGAGTTGTAGGACGTGTGTGGGTGTCGAAGGCCTGTAGTGTGGGTGTCGAAGGCCTGTAGTGTGGGTGTGGGTGTCGAAGGCTTGTAGGGTGTGTGGGTATCAAAGGCTTGTAGGGTGTGTGGGTGTCGAAGGCTTGTAGTGTGGGTGTGTCGAAGGCTTGTAGGGTGTGTGTGTCAAAGGTTTGTAGGGTGTATGTGGGTGTCGAAGGCTTATAGTGTGGGTGTGGGTGTTGAAGGCTTGTAGGGTGTGGGTGCTGAAGGCTTGTAGGGTGTGTGTGGGTGTTGAAGGCTTGTAGGGTGTGTGGATGTCAAAGGCTTGTAGGGTGTGAGTGGGTATTGAAGGAACTTCAAATATTAATCTTATGCAATCATTCTATTTTACATCAACTTAATAATATGCTAATTTGCAGGTGCACTTGTACATAAAGCTATAAAGTTCTTCATTCTTGCCTTGACTCAGAAGGCCTGCATTTTCGAGAAACGAAATGATTACTTCTGTGACCTCAATGTTTACAATGATCTCATATCACTTCTGAGCCACGAAAAGGACTGCATACTTTTCTGTGGAGAGAGTGTAAGTCAGACATAAAGAAAAGTCAGTATAATAATCAGATGTCCAGTATGTTAAATAGTCAAGTACATATTACTTACTTAGGTAACTGTAAACGTTATGTACAAACAGTTAATAAGCATTTAGTTAGTTTGTGGTATTGTTCAATTGAAGAAAATGCAGATTCAATTAATGCATTGAAAATTCCAATAGTGTATGTGGGTATCTGAAAATTCACACAGACCTAAGTAATACCTTTTTTGATTTATTTGAAATTTCAGGTAACTCAAAAGTCTGATAATAATTATTGGATAAATAAAAATCAGTGATTGACGTTCTGGTGAATGAATATATGCATATGTGCTGATGATTTCTGAAATTTCAGATACACCAAACATAGTATATGAGAATGCATTGCTACATATGATTTCTTTTAATTTGAAATTTCAGACATGTTTAAAATTTATTACAGCAATGTGTAATTCAGAATCTTTTCCCCTATATCATTCAACAGATTTACTAAAGGCAGTACAGCATTCTAAAAGGAATGCCATAGTTGCTGTTCTGAGTCTCCTCCTGCCATTGTGAACACTCCTGCCATCGTGAACAGTCCTGAATATTCCTGAATATTAATTTTACAAACTTTCTTGCACATTGTATTTATAATCATTATCATTATATTTCATGCATTTCATGTATCACATAATTTATGTCACATATAATTATCTAATTCTTATGATACTGTGCAAACACAATTCTGATCGTTGAAGATACTAATTATAAGCGATTCAGTACAATTTTGCAAACAAAAGCACTGAGTTGCATTTCTGCAGCAATATCATAAATTTCTGCAGCATTCTATTTGGAATTTAATATTCTACAATGAAATTGGAAGGAGGTAAAGGTGGTGTAAAACGGAAGGGAACAAAGATTTTGGGGGAAAAAAGAGACTAAAATCCTATATTTTGCACTTCTTTTGGTTCTAGTACATTTACACGTGCTAAATATAAGGTCATTTTTTCTTTTCTCATAACCTTGATCCCTTCCTTTTTACACCAATTCCTATACCCCACAAACCTCGATAAACTCCCATCAAGCCGGAATTTAGTTCATGATATTGAATTGGTAGTACCACCCCCTCTTGTACCATTTACTGAATTAGATCCAATGTAACTGTAACAGCATCGTTCATTGATGTTGCTTAGTGTGTCCCAGTATAAAGTTACAATTAGGAGGCGCTTGTTGCATTATACTTGGACATGCACACTAAGCAATATATCAATGTCACTTGCAAGAACATGCAGTGCTACGTGCTCCATTTGAAAAGTGCATGTGCACATATGTTCCAATGTTCTGTAATACAAGAATTTGCTGAACATCTAATGACTGAGCCATTGTCTGCTGTTGAGTCAGCATTACAGGTACACCTTGCGAGACATTCACTGCTAGAAAGTCCAAAAAAGGATGACTAGACAGAAATGTTTAAAGGTGCTTCCTCTCTTCCATATGATAATAGAAAAGCTGTGACTGATTCTGAAATAAATGTACTTGCATTGCATGTTTTGTTAAGCAACATGATCCATTTGATTTTTATTTTCCCCTATCGACTACTTTATCGAATTAATTTTCCGACTTCAATACAATAACCCCTAAAACGCATGTACTCGTATCCCATGCATATAGTAACCTTTTTAAGAAGATGGAATTTTTGTTTGGTTTTTTAGAAGAGCAGGCCTTAATTCAAAACCATTGCTCACACATTACAATTCTGTAAGTCAACCTGAATAGAAATTATATTATTAATGCTAAAAGAGCATATACGTTATACGTATAGCACCAATTAATGTATCTGCTAGGCCTGAAGTTAAACACTAAAGCAGAAAAGTAAGCATTGTAACTTAAGTATATCTCTATCATTATGGTTTACGGTATGCTGTTTTCAGCTGCTATGAAAAACGTTGCGGCTTCTATTCGGTATAAAATTCGACTAAATCTCTACAACCCTATACGCTAATGTCACGAAATTGACGGTTCCCATGACGTTCTAATGAATACTAATTACGCAGGTGAAGGGTAAAGTCATAGATATTATAATATCTATGGTAAAGTCGTGTTTCATGTGCCATCATGAAACCTCTACCCTGCATAATGATGACTCAGTCAAACAAGTGATCTGACTGCATATACAACAGTATAGAATACAAATTAAGTTAATTGACTGAAAACAAGTTCTTAAGTGGACCTCCATAATTAGAGCTTGGACCAAGTGGGTTGATGGTTCTTAGCAGCTCCAGTTGGACACCTTCTGGTACTAGGGAGGTGATTGGTGGAATAACAACTGCATTCAATTCTCCATCATCCTGCAGGAGTGGCAGGAAGAGGTCCAGTCCAATCAATACCAAAATATACATCTGTCATAGACACTGACTCACATCCTGTGATAAAAATTAAGCTGACAGGGTGACAGGTTGCCTTTAGAACTTAGAGGATGCAGGTTCCATGCTTGCTTAAATACATTCAGTGCTCTGTTTATGCGACTTGTATATACATAGTGGAGACAAAACAGATGTACTTCATTCGCACAGTCTAGAACCCCTTCTTCCTCCAAGGCATAAAACAGGTTGTAAAAAACAACAGTGCACTGGTTAAATACATCCAACCACAACCTCTCAATACGCTGACTGTGAACACTGCACCCAGCTACGAAGCTTCCTCTTCCCGGTCCCGTTAAAGCATGCTCCACCATAAATCTAGCTACTCCAATGTTTTCTCCACCTCTGTCTCCACGAACTCGACTAGGAAGCCCTAGCTGCCTTACACCCTCAATAAATAGATGGAGCACTGTGTCAGCTCGATAATTGTCACAGCAATGTAAGTAAACAATCCTGCGACCGTTCGAGGGGAAACTCGGCAATTTGAGGGACGGTATAACGGTTTTCCACGAGATATTCGAGATGGTCTCGAGGTACAAAAAATCGCGGCCGCCCAACGGTTCCACTCGTTTCTACCTGTGGTCGATAAGCATAAAGAACACGTCTTGCCGTGTCCGTAGCCTCTTGTAATACATTCAATGCCATCCTTATGTATTGCTTGGTACTTTCTTCGTTGACATTCAGACCCTCTGTATGCTTGATCAATATAAATTATAGAATCCCGCGATACACCAGCTCAATCGTAAGTATAAACGCGTCCATTTGGTCAGATGAAACGCTTCTACCATCCTGTGTTGGCACTAGGGCGTTAATAACACTTCTCAGTGAGGGAAGAACTCTCGCAGCGGCAGCCATCACGAGATTGGGAGGCACGGATTCAGGAATAATAATAGCCAATGGTATGGTGCTTGATATGGAATGGAGATTGTACTTGTCTTATGTAATAATTTGCAACATTTCACAACCCCCCCCCCCCCCCCCCCCCCCAATAATTCAATACGGGACGTGAATTTTGGCAGCGATCACCTCCCATAGGGCGGAAGTGTCATTCAGCCCCCCCCCCCCCCCCCCCCCCCCCCCCCCCCGCATGACTTCCGCGAGTTATATTCTAATTAATGGTATATATATGCGTGTGCGTTATAAGTAACGCACGCGCTTCAATATAGAATACCTTTTGTGTGTGTGTGTGTGGGGGGGGGGGGGGGGGGGGGGGCAGCAATTTCATGCATTATACATGTACACAATAGGGCATAATATCTCATGTGAGTGACGTAAATGTAATATGTAATATCATAATAATCGGAAGTTTCGTTAGAAACTTCCATATAGGATTTGACCCCGACTATGAATGTCATTAAAAAAACGCGTAGCAACACTCCCGACGATCGGATCGTGTAGCTTGTTTTAGCAATCGATCTAGAAGTCAAAAATGAGTAGTTTCGTTTTTGTTTCATGTCGCTGAACCGCGTGGTTGTTGAGAACAAGAGTGTACTGCCCGTCCTCGTACGCAGTCTCGGAACAAGGGGCGGGTCGTCTTCTTCTTCTCCTTCTTCTTGGCAACGCATAACTCAGGACAGGAACATTTCTAAGCGATGAAAATTTCACCAATAGCTTCAGAATCGGCTGGAGGACTCGCTTTTATATAATATAATACTTTGATAAACAATCGACTATCAGCCTCCTATGTCTTGTATAATTTAATTACGGTATCTAAAGATATACGGCATGTGTATAAATAGCAAAACAAGTAGAGAAAAACTCTTTGGTGATTCGATCGTCGTTTGTTGTGCTACTTTTTTGTTAGTGAAGTTGTTTTTATCAAAATGCCTTCACGTCAAGAAAGAAAGTGAATCGTCCAGAGAACTTGTCCCTATTTAAGTATATTTGGATTGAAAGAAATGAAAAGGGAGAAGCAGCCATACAACAGTCATTGGGTTACTTGGGTATGAAAAAAAATTAAGAAAACAAGTAAATAAAAACATTCTCTACGAGAAAGTTGGTGGGATATAGGATTTGATTATGACATTGGTGGTGTAAAAAGCAAGGAAACAAGGTCTTATCAGAAGGGAAAATGTCATAGTCCTATATTTAGCACATTTCTAGGGCATGTGTTGTAAGTGTGCTAAATATAGGACTATGACATTTTCCCTTCTGATAAGACCTTGTTTCCTTGCTTTTTACACCACCAATGTCATAATCAAATCCTATATCCCACCAACTTTCTCGTAGAGAATGTTTTTATTTACTTGTATATACGTAAATGTACGCGCGCATATTCAACCTGTTGACATTGATAAATCGCTTACTACATCGGGCTTCGTTGTCGCAATGAACTTTCTTGTATGTCGCAATTGCTTGCGCGTATTCTTTTTAAAATACATGAGTGAAAAATTATATTTATATTGTCCACCGCGAATACATACCGCGATATATCCCCCCTCCGCCCCCCACCGAAAAAATGGCCCGTGTTTTTTTTTTAATAAACGAGCGTATCGACGTAATTGTGAACGCAGCTGCTTGCAAATCCTGTTGGAGTACCAGTTCTTCCCTGAAATGTTTTAACAGATACATGGAAGCGTTAACGAGTACGAAGATACGCTTGTCTAAATACGGGCCATTTTTTTTTTCGGTGGGGGGGGGAGAGGGGGTAGGGGTATATTACGGTATATCAGGCCCGTAGCCAGGTGGGGTGCAAACGGGTGCAATTGCACCCTCCCGCTGGATGTAAGGTCCGCTCAGCCGGCTATGAATTTTATTATAAACATGTAATGATATCATTATTGTTCTCTGCAATCTACACTTATAGTGAGAGAACTGCCAGCTGTATATCTAGATAGTATCATGCACGTGGCCTGTACCAGCCAATCAAATATCGAGTGCAATACAGACTGTTTGATCTAAAATGGGACGACGTGAACAACGTGAACGCGAAAGAAAAAGAGCCGCTGCTAACTGTTGTTCAATGGAGCAATTTCTTCCCCAACGAACAAAAAAAAAGGTTGACACGGCTACCAGCCAGCAGCAGGAACATGGAACCAGTGAGTTGCAATTAGCTACATGTGGCACATCACTTGTAACAACGGTACAGCTCGTCACTGACGGCGAACCGCCAAGCCCAAATATCATTCAGCAGCAGCCAACCATAGCAATGGAAATCACGCAACCTTCTTGCGCTGATAGTGACACTGATAACATCACTGCACAACCAGGCACTGCTGCATTTCAGCTAAGCGCTGAACCCAGCTCATGTAGGCATTGTACAGAGTGTAACACGGTCACTGAAGAAGTAGAGTTGAAACCAACTGATATTGGTGAACGGGGTACCCTTGAGTCCACTGAGCCAAACTTTGCACCCCCCCAATACAAAACCTGGCTACGGGCCTGTATATATCGTGGTACTCGCACGTCAGCCGACTAATTTTTAGCGGGATTTGAAGCGTAAAGTGTGAAAGCTTCTGGGGCGGATGGGGGAGCTTACAGCGCTCCCCCACATTCCTTGCTGGCGAGAGCGAGAGGGAGGTGCCCCGGCGGCTAGACGAGAGTGCCGGGTGGAAATGCCGTAGTAGAAGAGCCATCCAATAGTGAATGTGGGGACCTCCTGCATCCTCCCTCCTCCTCCCCCCCTTCCCCCCCCCCCCCCCCCCCCCCAGTTGTACTTTTCCGCACCCCCCCCCCCCCCCCCCCCCCCCCCCCCCCCAGGTTTATTTACCTTCTGCCGCCTATGCAATGGCACCAGTTACAGTTAACCGGGGTAGGTATAAAATTTCAGCCTTTGTATGCACAGGTTGGCATCATGCCGTACACAATGCGCTTGTCAGATGATAGCTGTCTGAGCTTCCTGCAGGTTCATGGCAATGGTATCTCAAACTCTATCTTAATTGGCTCATTGAAGACCAATAGCGCCTACATTCATGCAGTGTATCGGAAATAGTGGAATGGACATGTGTGGGTGTGTGGATCTGTGTGTGGGAGGGAGGGAGGAAGAGTAGGAGGAGGGGTGGACAGACGGTCGGACGGACCCTGGATGGGATGCTCTATATAAACTTTTGCTATTTTAACACCATGGAAATGATCCATACAGGTACACTATGATAAGGTCACGTACAATTGCAATTTTCAATACAGCGCTATGGTCATAGGAACGTTGTATCATTTACTGGACGAGATTTAAACCATCTTATGAATAGTATGAAGCTTTCAGCCACCTACAGATCGTTTAAAATGCCGGACGTTAAGCGTATTGTCCTGTATGCATGGTCAGATAGCAGTGAGCCCTATATACAGACGTCACTCTCAGCTGAAGTTATTGACTATACTTGTACAACTTTGTATGCGTAGCAGCTCTTGGACATAGCTCTTGCAGTGAAGCACACTAAGAAAACGGTATGTGTGTATTGCGGGGTATTATGTACTGCATAAACAAACTATAACGATGCACGCGAGGTATGCGATCCCACGTTTACCATGAATTACAGGATAGATTATCTGGATCGGGCTGAATGTGCTGTATTAACTTGCTCTGCCAAGGGTACTGGGGGACAACACAAGGCATTATGCAAGGTCCCATACTTTTTTGCCCCTATCAATTATACTGTCTTGCATTAAAATGTTTTAACCATAGCAGCTGGTTAAGCGGCTTCACCCAAGTTGATCCCATGCTCTGCTAGTCAGTATTTATCACACTTGACAACACTGTATATTTTCAACAGTCTTGAAATGTTGTGAAGATGAATAAGAGGTATCTCTGCTTTCTTAATTCTTTCCCTCAGCATTGTTTGATCACTTTTCATTACCCTGCTGTTGCTTTCAAAATCCTTTTATACCTTTCTTTTGTTGGATTGTAATTCAGAACTATTGGGCTACATTTGGCTCCCATTGGTATTTGCATTACTTGTAATGGCACTCAGTAGATCAAAAGGGCGTCTTCAGATGTGAACAAAACATTGATCTGTTAGGGGTTTTGGATCTCTGCCATCCCTTCCACTGGTCTAGCTCTCTGCGGAATGTCAGGTTGCTCATAGGTGGTGGTTGGGTACGATTACATCAGGAGGTTCCCTGTGCTCCCTTTGTCCCAACATCGTTCTTGACCCTCTAGGTCATCACGCTGCCTCTTGCAGACATGGTGGGGATGTGGTTACAAAGCACAATCAATTGCGTGACATCTTTGCAGATTTTTGTCGTCGTGCCCATCTATCTGTGAGGGTTGAAGTGGGGGCACGGTCTATCTAGGGACCGTGTTAACTCTAGCCCTGCAGATGTCCTTGTTCAGGGATGGGACAGAGAAAAGCCAGCAGCTTTCTTTGACATTACCGTCACTTCACCTCTTACCCCAGTCTCTCTGAACAATGCTAGTGCATCTGTTGGGGCAGCAGCCTATGCAGCTGAATCCCGAAAGCATGCTGCAAATGACACCAAATGCCAGGAGTTAGTGTAAACATGTATCCCCCTTGCTGTAGATACCTATGGCAACTGGGGGAAGGAGGCTCGGCGTGTTTATTCACGCCTTGCAACTCTGTTGGCCATTAGCCAGTCTATCCCTAAACCCAAAATGGTTGCCGAAATCTATGGGCGCCTCAACCTATCACTTATGAGATCTGCAGCAAGGGCCATCATGGGTAGGGAGTTAGTCCATGGTTAATGTAGTTGAACTGTATGTTCAGTACACTTGTTTGCATGTGACAAGTGTTGCATGTAATACATTCATGTTACAGTAATAGTATTAAAAAATAAATATATAATAACTGTAAACAAGAACAAGCATTGTTTGTATTCATTGTTACTATAGAGGTATTATAACAATTAATGAAGCGAACACATGGACCTTATGGCAACAAGCCGACAGACAAACAAGTGTTTTGATCATCAGTTTCTTCTGGCACATTTCATCTAAAATGATTCAGTGTAATTAATTATGAGGCAGTTACACGTGCTGTGTGATAGCAGGTAAAACCTACATGGAATTTACGAACTTCAAATCGTGATGGATGTGGCATTTGCAGTGCAGTTAATCCCACACAGTGAGATATATTCATAGTGGCATGAATACATAGAGCAGCTGATCAAAAACACTTCTTTGGCTGTCAGCTTGTTATCATGGTCCAATTGTGTTCACTTCATTGAAAGAGTTGTTGCCATTGTGAATAAGCTATATAGGATTGCTATCAATGCCTTGTGCAAGGGCATGACAGTGAACTAATGGCCAAAATACAAATCACAATGTGCTAGTATTAACAGTTCTTTCCACAACAGGGGAAAAAATCTATAGAGTACTACAGTGAAAATATATTCAATAGCTGCGTCAGAAGATACGTTGTACAGTAATGTTTATATCAGCCATATCAATAGCAGTACTGGTAGTAGTATCCATAACAATATATTGAGGCAGAGGTGTAGTAGTTAGTGGATTCATCGCTGTATGAGTAGTACGAGCTGTAGGAGCACGTTCGGTAGGAATAGTAGGAGTAGTAGTTATAGTAATAACAATAAGTAATGTAGCAGTAGTATGGAGAGGAAGATGATGTAACACAGGCACTAGACTTTCCACTAACAGTCACAGCCACTGGAATGGCCACAACACTCCACACCACTATGGTGAACACAACTGCTGCAACGTTGAGACCCAGAGAGATATTGCCCTTTGTCCTAGCAGATGCAATGTTACCACGTCTTTCTTCATCCTTTGCCTGATGAAACACAATGACACTATATTTTGAAAGCAATTGTTTACAGAGTTTAACTCACAGTTAATGATATCAACACAGCAGCTATGGTACACAGTAGTGATGGCCACCCTCCAAGGATGAGGACCAGAATTGTCATTAGAACAGAAAGGGTAAAGTAATTATCCCCAGCTGATGGCCGAACAACAGTGCTGGATGGAACAGTGATTGGTTGTTGCTGGATTATCATTGGATTATTGGGCTGTGATGGAACAAGGTTTAGCAGTAAAAAGGCAAATACTATATTTATATGAATAGAAATGCTTCATATATCAATCGCTGTATTTTCAGGACACCTTGGGCTGTCAACTTTATATATTGCAAATTTTACGCATGTATGTACATTGAATGATTAATATATAATTGCTGGTTCCATTACATCATGAAGTGCACACGTAGCCACAGTATTACCGATTTCTTCCAGAAAAAAATTAAAATAATTACCATCTAAGTCAATTGTTTTGTCTAACCTGTGTGGCAAACTCATAATGATGAGGTCACTGTGATGTGGATAGGTTTATATGGCAACCGTTGATCCATTTTATGCAATACTGTATTGCATATCATGTTTAACCATGTTTCGTACCTTATACCAATTATTGCAATTGATATGCAGTATAATAGATATCGTTATTGCTGGACACTATCCCAATTTTAATGAATCCAATGTACAAACGTTATTTGCTAACATCAATCTGACAATTACCTGTTGACCAATGGGATACAACATTGGACCACTTGTCTGTGGCATCATAAGATACTGCTTTTGTGCAAAGTTTGGATATGCCACCAGTTCTGCACGATCTGGTAGGTATCCAGGCAGGAGGTAAGGACTTCCTGCATAGTAGGGTGCAGCTGGTTGTGGATAAGCTTGAATAGGCAGGAATGTCTGTCCTGGTCCAGCAATGTTCAACATCTGGATGGGCTGCTGTGGACCAGTGGGCAGTTGTGCCACACCACCAGTATTGGCCTGTGGACCTGATGGCTGTGGACCTGATGGCTGTGGACCTGATGGCTGTGGACCTGATGGCTGTGGGCCTGATGGCTGTGGGCGTGGCTGGGGACCAGCACTCTGTTGCTCATTTGCCACAGTCTCATAGAGTGGAGGGTCTGTTGGTGCAACATGAGTGGATATATTATGATAGTGTAATAATGTAGGGAATGAGATAAAATTGTTCATGCAGCCATTGTTGCTCGTCTGTGTATGGGCCACCGTATTCATGGATGTTAAATAAAAGTAACCCCCTTGTTAATCAAATGTTGTTAATCTACAGATTTCAACTTCTCAAGCACTTAATGTAGCGTCTATGTATTCATTTTTAAAGTTACTGTACAGCATAAAGTACATTTATGCCTATATTTTTTAGCTTGTTAGCATCATAACGATTGATGAGGAACTTTAGTAACTTCCCCTCCCGTATGAACTCGAAGCTTAATAGATAGCGTCGACGTACGACGTTTGTAGGTAAGCTTATAGGGATTCGATCAACTGCGTGTGATTCGGGCGGTTGGTAGGGCCTTTTCCGCCACCAACTTTCGATCCAAAAATATATCCAATTATGTCGGCATGTGTTCGTTTTAATATATATCCATAGGCGGCCCCAGCGCTTACCGAAGGGAGGGGCCAAACCCCACGAAGGGCGCCAAAGAGGGAGGGGCATCATCGATTTTGCAATCTTAGTCATTTGTTAATCGCTATTTGTGCGCTCAGATGAGCTATTTTCTTTAGAAACCCATAGCTACGGCATGCAGTAATCTTGTTGCAACGTTACAGTAAAAATTACTTATAGGGGGGGCGCCATAACCAGGGGAGGGGGGGGGGGTGGGTGGGGGGGGGGGGGGGGGGGGGGGGGGGGGGGGGGGGGTGCCATGGCCCCTGGGGCCTCCTATGCCGGACCATCCTCCTCGTCGTGAAATAAAAAAGGCTCCTGATTGGGCTAATGTATTTCGGTAGCTTGTCAAAACTAAAACGAAACTACTAATTAAAAACGGTACGGGGAAACGTTCACGGTGCAGGAGGGGGCGTAATTATATGCAAATATTTATGGGATCGTGGCACCTAGCGCATATTTTTTCAAGCTTTCAAATTATGTCATTCAAAGAGTCACCTATGCCCTCCACAACTTCTTTCGTACGCACTGGAAATTAGTCCTACCCATCAATGGAGTTCCTGAATTGAATTTTTAATTACGCGTACATTTTGCGTCAACTTTGATGCACCTTTCTGGAAATTTTTTTAGATACGCATTAGCGGATCTAGGGGGGGGGGGGGTTAAACCCTTCGCTAACATTATTCATAGAGCAATCTACATTCATAGTTACATTCCCCCCCCCCCCCCCCACCTCTGCCACGCTCCCTTCGTACGTCCGGGGCGGCCTGATATGCGGTAGGTCCCTTTTCGCTGCCACGATCCCATATACATACGCTTTTTACCCGGCCGTTCTAAATATTTGCGTTCATAATTGAACGCTACCCTTTTGAACGTGTGCTGATCGATCTGTCCGCCGGCCTGACGATACATTCGATCACTTACCATCGAGAACCAAACACCCTGAAATATGAGAGTGAAACAAAACAATACACTCACGTACTCTCCATATCACGTTCACGATGTGTTATGTCAATATATTTATGGCATTCACCATTAAAGGAAATATGTGAATATTACTATGTTATCGTATTAATGGATACCGAAATTGCAATTGCAAGCCGGCAGGATTTTAGTTTTGAGGATCAATGTAAGAAGTGCGCGCATGCTCTCTCTCATGCTCTCATGCTCTCTCTCTCTCTCTCTCTCTCTCTCTCTCTCTCTCTCTCTCTCTCTCTCTCTCTCTCTCTCTCTCTCTCTCTCTCTCTCTCTCTCTCTCTCTCTCTCTCTCTCTCTCTCTCTCTCTCTCTCTCACACATACACACACATGATATCAGTTACTTCTCTCGGTGATTATATACTCTGAACTACCATGCAGCTCTCAACATATTTATTAAGAATACATGCTTACATGTTCTTCTATGCATGCCTTCACGACAATATACCAGCAAAACACACAAACTGAAGCAAAGGAAATGGCACAATGATATAACGCACTCAAATTCATTAATATAAAATTCGGGTCAAATTCATTGGAAGTTCCGTTTCAGGAAATCTACTAACAGTGTATAAAGATGGCGTCGTGTGCTCTCTCCTGCCAATGAGTGTGCTTTATCAGTGTAGATCTATTAATAGGCAAATGAATCGTCAACAAATAGACGGAGCAATGTGGAGGCAAAGTCTGCTGCTTGTTGTACAATATAGCTAGCTTGGGGGTGGGTCAGTGGCAATGCATGCTTGTGTTTGTGACATGCACAACATTTGAACAGCAGACTTTCCAATTGCCTTTTACCCTGTGTACATCATACATACAAGTTCATGACGTTATATATATTTTTTATAGCATGTTATTTTTCTTAAATGTTACTTTCGTTGCATTACAGTTACTTGTATAAGAATTCTACCAGTAGCTGAGAAAAAGAAAATTTGGTTCCTGATAAACCAATAAGACCAGACAACCTTCAAATACATGTACACTTGTACATCAAGAAGTGCGTTGAATTTCAGTATACACTGGAAATTTGTGGCTATTGATCAAATTAATGCAAACAGTATAGTGCCTATGTTAGTTTGGAGAGATGCGGTCAAGCAGTTGTATTTTTAATCCTCTATTTATTAATACACTACATGTATGTGATACACCTGCAAGTTAATTGTGGTCAAATAGTATTTACATGTGTGCATTTTATAGATGCCTTTGTTTAAGTGCATGCTTGTATGCAACTGTGCAGTAGGTCTGTGCACAACGCTTCCCTCAGAGCACATTGATATGGTCCTTTCAAACCAAGCTGACAAAGAGAATATTGCACACAACCCTCACATCATCAAGGGCAACAGATGAAGGAAAGGTGTGTGTGATGCCAGTCGAGTTCTCCTTACCTGGAGCTGGAACTGAACACCACTGTTGGTCAATGCTTGAACGAGCTGTGCAGTATTCTGCAAATGAACATTGTCTAGAGACAGAGAGGGGGATATGGAAGGTGGCGTTAGTGGAGGTACAGAAACAGAAATAGAACATTGGAACAAAGATGATTGTGATCCTGAACAACAAAATATTGCAATCTTTGTGATGCTTATATAATCCCCTCCTGCACATGTGTGGCACGAGAACACATGTATGTTATGCACATGAAAACAGATATACAGATTTAGCACTGTACATAAAATATATATGACATTGTATGCGTAAACATCTAACACTATGTGACGTTACATATCCACCTCTCACTACTTACCATCTGCAGTCCCATGGATCAGCAGGTAGTTAATTTGGCCCAGATTCGTTGCCCTTGGCAACAAAGAAGAATTCTAGAAGGGAACAATGGAAATGAATATTGAATGGCACAATGATTGAATAGTACACAGGCATCCAATGAATGAAATAACTGCAAGTACATGCACAGTGCACATGCAACAGGAGCTCTATGGTACATTAAGAGGTCAGAAATAAAAGCCTTGTGCTTAGTAAGTCTGAAGCTACTAATTAATATGAATTCCAATGTGTTGATAATCCAAGTGTCTCATTCATAGCAGGGGAAATGGATGCTTATTTGGAAAATGCACACATGTACATGTACGTGCTCCAAGTAATATATACGTGCACACATGCATGATGCAACTACCTGTTATCTACATCATTAGCATGTGCAGTAAAGTATGGTGCTGTCGTAAGTATGCAATGATGGAAAGCATGTGTTCTCATATGAGCACAGCAGTGCATGCAGATTTTTCCTTCCATGCACTCTTGATCTTTCGAATATCAAAATGACATACATGCAGTCAACAAACCAAACTTGTTTACAGCTTAATACACCTGCAGCAGCAGGAGTGCACCAAAACAAAATCACGGATGTGTGTGTGTGTGTGTGTGTGTGTATGAGTGTGTGTGTGTGTGCATGTGTATGTGTGTGTATGTGTGTGTAAGTATGTATATGTATGTAATATGTACGTGGACCTGTTAATAGTTATTATTTTTTAGCATAAGATTACAATTTAAAAGCCATGTATGCGCAGACATTTAATGTGCGCATAAACATGCATGTACGCATTTAAAAAGTCCTAGAACAAAGCCTTGCTACACACACACACACACACACACACACACACACACACACACACACACACACACACACACACACACCTGGTATCTCTGCTCCCCACCATCTGGTGCACTAGGCAGGTCCATGTAGCGTTCCGTGTAGATAGAGTCTATACATACATGTACATAATAATGGTTACAGTCCACTTGTGCAATAAAATACATTGCACGTGCGTACACACGTCCATTACTGGTTCTGACATTGTGACACAATATCTTGCACCCAGACACTGTACAATATGTTGACGTTTGTCAACTGCAGGTTTTGACAATCGCTTTACATCAACAATTAGGACATTGCATCATGAATGACTAAAATAAGTACCAAACCCCTCAAATAAGGACACCTCGTTAATAAATCAAGATATTGCGTACAAGGTCCCTATAGTGTCCCGATTACAGAGGTTCTATTATAATACATTAGGCGTCATTTGCAGTGCCTACCATAATAGCGCCAGTCTGTTACTGGGGACTGGGAGATGGCTGCCTTAAAAAGGCCACTGCTGCTGCTTCCAACCATTCCCGCCATGTACCCGCCATACGACTATGGAGATTGCACCAAATAATGGTTGATCACATTTTTCTTTCATCAAACATTAAAATCGCTTACTGCTCCATATATGGCAATCTTTGAAGGGTCAACAAAAGGCAGCCCTTGAAGGTACCTACAGTATAAATGACATGGCAACCAGCAGGTTAAAAAGCTTCCACAGACGCAATATGTAAGTTCAGAGGCCACACCTCGCTGTCCTGATCTGGTCCACGGTCTCGTACAATCCAAGCTGCTTGTACACCACGTGCATGAAGTTGTCGCCACGGAAACCAGTCCCCCTTCCATCCACGCTCACTAATATGACGTCGAGACTGGACACCAGGTATAACTGCCACAGTGAGCTGATAACTGAGGTGTTTGCAACCTTGGGAGGAAGGCAGAAACCAGTCAACCTACATGTAAATACATTGTACAGCGTTGGCAACCTATCTACAAAAAGTATCAACTTGGTTTTGCTGCAACAGTGTAGTTATGGCAACCACGGTGCCACACCCACAACACCCAGTGCATCCACACACCACCCAATAGCTGGCTCACACCCACAACACTCAGTGCACCCACACTCAACCCACTAGTTGGCTGTTGGGTCCTCCGTACACATAGACCAGAACAGGGTACCTCTTTGAAGACACAAACGAAGGAGGGTACAACGCCCTGCCATAAAGTTCTGGCTCTAAATAGCGTTGGGTGAGAGAGGTGGGGATGGGGAGGAGAAGTAAAAGGATGGTTAATTCAAGTGGAAGCACGCATAACTAGATAAGGAAAGAAAGACAAAACAGGGATAAGGAGGTAGGAGGAGTGAGTACAAGTTTATCATAACAGGTTACCTACAATGTGCGCACATACAGACAGCCTTGTGAAGCCTGTCATTTGATAAGGCAAGATTAAGGAAGTCTAACTGCCCATTAGCACATATGCACACATGCACACATAGACACATATAGTGGTAACCAAACAATTGCATTGCTCGACAATTGTATGGGAACCTAGTCAAAGTTGCAACAGTAATATGAATGTAGCAACATAAACATGGAAACGTATTGAACAAGACAAGTGTTAACCCACACTGTACCATTGCCTGAGGCTGGTATTGTAAAGATGTCCACTGTAGGCAGGAGATAGCTGGGAAGGGTTTGACGTAGAACGAGGTTCGGCTCCAAAAGTCTGACTGATAAAGAAAAAAAAAACAATAATCTATGCACACATCCACAAGCACCCTGGGGAGGGGGGGGGGGGGGGGGGGGGGGGGGAATAACAACGCAATCGTATGCGATAAACGGCCATAAATGTGCATAATTGCAGTCTTCTAAACATTGTGCGCATTAAAGAATAGTCAAATCTGCATCTTTACAAAGCAGTTATGTGTCTATAAACATCCAGAGAATGTTTAATTTGCGATGCACCATTGCAAAGATATTCACATTCAAGTACAAGTGCAAGTGTGATTTGCACTTGAAGCCCGCGAAATCAAGTACTTACTACCTTGAATGAGAATATCTTCGGAAAAATGCATCGCAAATTAAACAATCTCTGGATGTTAGACACAGAATCGCTTTGTAAAGATGCAAAATTTTACTCCACCATAATGCACAATCAAAGAGATACAACGTTTTGAAGACAGCGCAATTTGGCACATTTTCATGGACAATCACCTGGTTTTTTTTCTTTCTAGGAATGTAAGGGTTACACCATATCAGTACCTGCTCTAAAGACTCCTCCGGAGTAGTGGACCAGTAGGGAATACGGCACAGCAGGTCCCTTGCACTGCAACACACAGTAAGTAGCTGCTGGATCACAACTGCCAGTGAAGTAATCACACACGTTTGAGATGGAGGGATTGGAACCTATTAATGTAAACATTTAGCTGATCAGTACAAACATGAATGCATGCATAGAATGAACAGCAGTGCTTGATGTGGGTGAAACAGTTCTGGGTAAAAGAATGGGGTATACCACAATGGGTTTGAAATGGACAAACAATACACACCAATTATGCCCTATTTATGATGGCAAAAAAAGAAACATCGTAATCATAATACTGCATGTGTTTAAAAGAGAATGATATGATGTGTGGGTAAATTTGGGGAGGCGCAGAGCACTGATGGCTGAATGCTGTGATCCTACCCACATTATTATACATACCTCCTCTTATGGGTTACCTCCTCTTGTGGGTTACCTCCTCTTGTGGGTTACCTCCTCTTGTGGACTGCATAAATGTACCTGCTATTATTTTCTTTGCAAAGGCTCTCTCGCCCTCTTTCCTCATATGCTATTGGTAACCCACAAGAGGAGGTACCCTACAAGGAGGTAACCCACAAGAGGAGGGACCCCACAAGAGGAGGTACCCCACAAGAGGAGGTACCCCACAAGAGGAGGTAACCCACAAGAGGAGGTACCCTACAAAGGAGGTACCCCACAAGAGGAGGTAACCCACAAGAGGAGGTACCCTACAAGGAGGTAACCCACAAGAGGAGGTACCCCACAAGAGGAGGTACCCCACAAGAGGGACCCCACAAGAGGAGGTAACCCACAAGAGGAGGTAACCCACAAGAGGAGGTACCCCACAAGAGGAGGTACCCTACAAGGAGGTAACCCACAAGAGGAGGTACCCCACAAGAGGAGGTACCCACAAGAGGAGGTACCCCACAAGAGGAGGTACCCTACAAGGAGGTACCCCACAAGAGGAGGTAACCCACAAGAGGAGGTACCCCACAAGAGGGACCCCACAAGAGGAGGTAACCCACAAGAGGAGGTACCCCACAAGAGGAGGGACCCCACAAGAGGAGGGACCCCACAAGAGGAGGGACGCCACAAGAGGAGGTACCCTACAAGAGGAGGTAACCTCACAAGAGGAGGTAACCCACAAGAGGAGGATTTTGACATTATGTTTGATATTATGTTTGGACATAAAGATAAATTTCCTGGTAGCAATCACCATCACACTGTATATAAACAACAAGATGACTATAATGCTTCAGAGAGATGTTGATTCAGCATTCAAACATATAAAGTGCTTGCCATGCTTCTGTCACCTCCAGCAATGTGCTGTCAAGGACATAGACAAAGCTAATTTCAGTACTGCGGTATGTTTCTCACAATTACCAATGCATGCCGTATTTATGACACCAACTTCCTGCAGATGCAACAGAAAGCAAAAGCTCTGTGTTCCACGCTTGATGAAGCCACAAGGCAACCCATATGTTTAAGGAGAAAAACTTGGCGAAATCCTTTTCACAAACGCATTGAGTTCCCTTTTTCTAATGTTATAGTGCCTGCTGTCCTTGAAAGATGCAGTACATGATGTCTTGCAAGAGCGTCTAGATTTAGAAGCCCAAGAGCTCACCAAAAGAGAACATCACTTCCCACAAAGGTGAGCAAAGTGGTCACAATTGGGCATGATGTGATACAGTTTAGTATTGTGACATGATGAAGCTCATCAAACTGGAAGCTGAAGATTGCACACTATAATCAGTACTGGTAGCTATTGCAGAGCTGTGACATCATTGCACACTATAATCAGTACTGGTAGCTATTGCAGAGCTACAACATCACCGCACAATATCATCAGTACTGGTAGCTATTACAGAGCTGTGACATCATTGCACAATATCATCAGTACTGGTAGCTATTGCAGAGCTGCGACATCATTGAGGCACACAGCCTCAGTAGCCCAAGGTACAATAATGGCACTTTGATATTAATTTAACCATGACGTGTATCTTCCATAAAAGGAACAGTTACTGCTGCTCGACAGTTGAATGCTGATGTTACCAGATGCTTTGATTTTGTATTTAACCTCCAAAGCCCAATCTACTGTACTGCCAACTACTTGGATCTCAGATTTCGCAGCATTCTGCGTACACGTGCTCAACCTGATGGTTTGGCAATGGACAATGTGTGATCAATTTATAGCATGAAAATGATCTTGAAGCATTACTGAACATGGGGATTTGTAACTCTTAATGTCTAATCTACCTTCGTCCTACATATAGGACAATTGTCCCATATGTAGGACAATTGCAAAAGCTACCAATACATTTTTCACAAGTATAATGTGTGTAGGTCTTGCATAGTTAATTTCCTTTGAAAATAAAAACACTTTATCAGTAGTGGGTTTATCTAAAAATCTAAAATTTATGGCATGCAATGATCCAGATAAGATAGGGCAGATTAATAGGACATCTGTATAGGACAACAAGTGGGTAGATTAGACATTAAATGTTTTATATTTATCAGAGTCAGAAGAGCAGAGCCTTCTGGAGAAATGGAGTCATATTAGATGACAAGTAAATAAAAACATTCTCTCTGAGAAAGTTGGTGGGATATAGATTTTGCAGGCAAATAGTATACTGGTGTAAAAAGCAAGGAAACAAGTTTTATCAGAAGGGAAAATGTAATAGTCCTATATTTAGCACACTTCAACTAAGGCATATGCTGTTTCTGTGC
The DNA here is from genome assembly GCA_963681505.1 of Eunapius fragilis. Taxonomy (NCBI): domain Eukaryota; kingdom Metazoa; phylum Porifera; class Demospongiae; order Spongillida; family Spongillidae; genus Eunapius; species Eunapius fragilis. The sequence continues at coordinate 2,955,075 of OY811977.1, read as the reverse complement.
TAAATATAGGACTATTACATTTTCCCTTCTGATAAAACTTGTTTCCTTGCTTTTTACACCAGTATACTATTTGCCTGCAAAACCTATATCCCACCAACTTTCTCAGAGAGAATGTTTTTATTTACTTGTTTCCTTGATTTTTTTTCCCAAATCACTGTTGCATCGCAGGTTTCCCCCCTTTCATTTAACTGATTTAATTCAATCCTGACGTATTGTTAAAATTTTCTAGGTACTTTTGCTTAATTAGACTTAATAAGACCGTATATAGGCTTTTAGGCTTTTGTGTATCAAAGCGAGTCCTCCAGCAAATTCTAAAGCTATTGGTGCAAATTTCATTGCTTAAAAATGTTCCTGTCCCGAGTTATGCGTTCCCAAGAAGCAGAAGCAGAAGCAGACGACCCGCCCATTATTTTTGGAAGGGGAACGAGGACAGCAGTATTTTTCGTTCTCGACAACCACGGGGTTCTACAACGTGAAACAAAAACGCAATTTTGACTTCTAGATCGATTGCCGCAACAAGTTAGACGATCCGATCGTCGGGAGCGAAGCTACGGTAGGGTCGCAGAAATTCATAGTCGGGGTCAAAACCTCTATGGAAGTCTCTAGCGAGACTTCCGATACTGAGGTTGAGTAAAGAGTGTGATCCACTGGAGCTTTTTATCAAAGTAAAGAGCAGTCTCCTCTTCTTTCTGTAGCAGTAGACAATAGAGGAAGTGATTCACGCAATCTGATTGGTCAGTTACAGGTATCTCAACTCGGTAGAAGCATGAGAAGCCTTGAGTGGGACTAGAGTGCCAGTAGTGGGTGGGGGAGAATTCTAAGTGCCCCGAGCACTTAGAATCCCCCCCCACTGGCACTTGGAATACAGATAGTTTCCAGAGATCTCCTTGCAACATTTTGGGATACAAACATACATTTGCATTCAGAAAATAATACTGTTGGTGAAGTAATGGTACAGGAAGGAACTTAAACATTCTTACCCTCACAAATGCCACATTGTACAACTCACTTGTCAAGGGGAGTTCCCAGACTCCCTGATTGCATGTCAAACATGAGTTATACTTTGTGCTATAGAGGAAGAAAATAGATTCAAATGGAGAGATCCAATAATGATCCAATAATGATCGATACTGTTTAATGGAACAGAACAGAACACAGAGACCAAAATTGAGATACCACATTTACCATAACCAAACTTAGCAACCTAAATAAACATAAACCTTATTGATAACAATCAAGGAAAAAATTTCCACAAAACAGTTCCTAGAAAAAAAAAACCCCATCTAATAGCAAACGAAGACATGCTGGTGAACAAATATGAACTTCAATAGTCAAGTACAAGTTGATCAAAACTCCAAAATCAAGTAACAGTGCTGAAATAAAAGAACGTCCAATGGTTTCTACTTTATGATTCATTCAAAGGCACTTCATATGGTCAACCACCTGATCATCACGCACCATCCCCATGCCAACAAAAACACAAGGCGCACCTGTAAATGTGTGACTTCCATGGCTTCTCCTGTGTGCTGGAGTACAGTCTGGGGTACAATATTTGGTCACGCGACATTTGAACGCACAACATAAATGTACAGTCACATGAGCATCACATGTGCATGTATTATCATAAGACAATCATGCAAGCTATGTCACGTGACAGTCACATGCACTTTGCTAAGCATGACGTACACATCATCAACGCTGACTCCAATGATGCTTCTCACCACCCACGGACCTGTCGTCAAGAACCTGGACTGTGGCTGACCAGACTGAACAAAGGAATGGGGTAACGGTGATATGGTGTGATACATAGGTGGAGTGATGGTGTGATATGTGATGGAGTGAATGGTGATGGAGTGAGTGATGGAGTGATGGCGATGGAGTGATGGTGATGGAGTGATGGTGATGGAGTGATGGTGATGGTGTGATATGGTAGAGTGATGGTGATGGAGTGATGGTGATGGAGTGATGGTGATGGAGTGATGGTGATGGAGTGATGGTGATGGAGTGATGGTGATGGAGTGATGGTGATAGAGATGGAGTGATGGTGATGGTGATGGAGTGATGGTGATGGAGTGATGGTGTAACATGGTGACAGAGTGGTAGTGTGATATGGCAAAAGAATGAGGGTGTGATATGGTGGAGAGATATGTGATATGGTGATAGTGATGGTGCTATAACAAAGTGGTGTGATAGTGGCTCAGTGAGATGATGAGTGATGGAGTGTTGGGGTGATGTATATACACGTAAAGTAGCTTTCACAGTAAGTAGAGGTATACAGTTCCCCCACCCCACCCTACACACACACACACACACCACAACCTCCAAAGAGACTTCCAGAATGTGCTCAAAGGAATCTGTGGACACTCGCTGAGAAGCAAGTGTTAAGAACTTGCTCCCAATGCCATAGAACCCGGGTGGATGGTCCTGTGTGTGCAAGTGTGCATGTGTGTGCATGTATGTGTGCATGTAAGTGTGTGTGTGTGTGTGCATGTGTATGTGCATGTGTGTGTGCATGTGTATGTGCATGTATGTGTGCATGTGTATGTGCATGTATGTGCGCATGTGTGTGTGCATGTATGTGTCCAAGTGTGTGTGTGCAAGTGTGTGTGTGCATGTGTGTGTGCATGTGTGTGCATGTGTGTGTGCATGTGTGTGTGCATGTATGTGTGCAAGTGTGTGTGTGCAAGTGTGTGTGTGCATGTGTGTGTGCATGTGTGCACATGTGTGTGTGCATGTGTATGTGCATGGTGTGTGCATTGTGCAGTATGTATGTGTACATGTATGCATGTGTGTGGTATACATGACAATGGATAATGCAACATGTATTTGGTACACAAAAAGCCTCAAACCGATGCAGTCAAGGGTCCCCCTACCATATAAGGATATACATGTACTGGAACCTACAAAGAAATACTTTCCTCCATCACAGAAAATACAAGTGGAAGTTGATACCCACTCCTCTTACAGCATTGATATGTAGCCCTGCCCATAGTCGTCCTTCCCTAATTACCACTCCCCTCTCCTCTTAAGGCATTGCCACTCCCCTATTTTTTCTTCCTTAAAAAAGCCACTCCCCTTACAGCATTGCTAGCCCCTCCCCTTACCAGGTCAACCCAAGCCCCGCTGGACTAGCCCCACCCCTTACCAGGTCAACCCAAGCCCCGCTGGACTAGCCCCACCCCTTACCAGTTCAACCCAAGCCCTGCTGGACTAGCCCCTCCCCTTACCAGTTCAACCCAAGCCCTGCTGGACTCTGTGTATGCCTATGGTTGAACAGAAGAAGGGCAGGTTAAAAAAAATAGTCACAATATTTGTCGATTAGTGATCACACCTCTAAACAGCCAGTCCCATTGGTCACGTCGTATGCACAATACACAGCCCATGTTTGGGTTCTGTTTGTCCAAGTCACCATGGCAACAGTTGAGTTGATCCATCCAGCATACATGAAGCAGTGATCACTGAGGTATGGAGATGGTGGCATGGGGATGGAGATATGAGGGTGGAGGTGTGAGGACGGAGTAAGGGGGTGGAGGTATGGTGGTGGAGGTATGTGGGTGGAGGTATGGGGGTGGAGGTATGGGGGTGGAGGTATGGTGGTGGAGGTATGGGGTGGAGGTACGGAAGAGGAGGTATGGGGGTGGAGGTGTGAGGGTGAAGGTATGAAAGAGGAGGTATGGGGGTGGAGGTACATGTATGGGGGTGGAGGTATAAGGGTGGAGATATGGAGTGGAGAAGGGTATACATTAGCATGTGCATTGGGAAAGCCTCATTGATCACATACTTTTGCATCCAATTAGATGCCTCAATACACAAGGACAGCCCCTCCTTACACACCCATACCCACACAGATAGCCTCCTTAGAGGACAGCTTCCCACATGCACACATGTAGATTGACTCCACAAGGATGGTTCCCCATTCACAAGGGCAGCCTCACACATACACATACACACACATGTACATCACACACATGTACAACACGCACACAAGGGCAGCCTCACACATACATATACACACACATGTACATCACACACACATACACACGCACACAAGGGCAGCCTCACGCATATACATACACACACACACAAGGGAGCCTCTCGTTGCACACAGACCACAGACACACAGATGCATACATGTACATACATGTATGTGTGCAAAACATTTTAATCAGAACTACAACAGTACACATTCCAAGAACCCCCCAATCTCCCCTACTCAACCCACCTTGCAATGGTGGCGGTAGGTGGGGTGATATGGACAGTAGTGCTGTTCACTATGTCACAGACGTACAGCGACACCGATGGATTGGTACTTCCTGCCTGTAACAGAGATGTCGGGAAAACGTAAAGCAAAGGAAATTTCTTTCAAATCATAAGTAAATGTACAAGATGGTGTTTAAACCAGTTTGTAGGAAGTACACCTGTTTACCCCAACACATATCAGCAGTTCAGGATACCATTGCGCACCTTAGGATATGGGATCGATTCTAGTGTGGTATAAATTTCACTTTGCGGGCCGTAGATCGGAAACACGAAGTCCTGAACCAAGGTATCGTTAAAAGCTGCATAAAGGATCTTTGTTCCATCTGGAGACCACCATATCGCATTGTTGCTAGACAACACTTCCTCTAGGAAAGTGCACATGGAAAAAGGGAGACACTGACCAAACCAACATCACAAACAAATCCACAATCAATATCCTGCATCATAAACCTACATGTAACTGAAAATCCCTTCTTCCCATCCCATCCTCTTCTCCCTCTCCTCCCTCTCTCTAACCCTCCCTCCCTCCTCCCCTCCCTCCCTCCTCCCCTCCCTTTCTCCTCCCCTCCTCTCTATTCTCCCCCTCCCCTCCCTCCTCCCCTCCCCTCCCTCCTCCTCTCCTCTCTATTCTCCCCCTCCCCTCCCTCCTCCCCCTCCCCCTCCCTCCTCCCCCTCCCCTCCCTCCTCCCCCTCCCCTCCCTCCTCCCCCTCCCCTCCCTCCTCCCCCTCCCCTCCCTCCTCCCCCTCCCCTCCCTCCTCCCCCTCCCCTCCCTCCTCCCCCTCCCCTCCCTCCTCCCCCTCCCTCCTCCCCCCTCCCCCTCCCCTCCCTCCTCCCCCTCCCTCCTCCCCCTCCCCTCCCTCCTCCCCTCCCTCCTCCCCTCCCCCTCCCCTCCCTCCTCCCCCTCCCCTCCTCCCCTACCCTCCCTCTCCTTTTTTCCCCAGCTATATAAATTATTTCATGTATGCACCATGTCAGTGTATCATACGTGAAAATGTAACATAACCATCTCCTTATGTTCATGGTGAAACAAGGTCATGCATGCATGCTGTTAAACATACACCCTGTACAGCACATTTATACCAACTGGCACACCATCATATCGCATGGATGGAAACACGATCCCCCCCCCCCCCCCCCCCCACCAACTTGATGATGTCATCTTATGACATCATCAGTGCATACATTAAGTCAGTATGGTGCGCACGTATACGTGTACATGTACATGTACTGTTTCAACTTTGAGTCTGCCTCGTCACGACAAGTTTGGTGGGGGGGAGGAGGAGGGGGGGAGGGTTATGTACACAAGTACACAACTTTGGTGCAGTATTCGAATACAATAAACCTTCGTGAAATGCATCGTGGAATGGTAACGTTACAATATACATGTACCTTCACTGAATGGTAAAGTTACATTAATATACCTTCACTGAATGGTAATACTATAATATACCTTCATAAACCCAATCAGGTATTCCATATCGAGTACCTAGCCCTGTGCCAGGAGAACTGATATTAGTCGTCGAATTCAAGGCTAGGTCATAAAGGAACACAGTGTAGCCAGCCACATAGACCTGGGGAGGAGGAAATGAACGAGGCACTGAAAGACTTCCAAATTAAGGAGAAGTTTACGGAGGTGAAGTGATAGTGATGGTTGGGTGATGAAGTGATAGTGATGGTTGGGTGATGATGGAGGTGAAGTGATAGTGATGGATGGGTGATGATGGAGGTGAAGTGATAGTGATGGTTGGGTGATGATGGAGGTGAAGTGATAGTGATGGTTGGGTGATGATGGAGGTGAAGTGATAGTGATGGTTGGGTGATGATGGAGGTGAAGTGATAGTGATGGTTGGGTGATGATGGAGGTGAAGTGATAGTGATGGTTGGGTGATGATGGAGGTGAAGTGATAGTGATGGTTGGGTGATGATGGAGGTGAAGTGATAGTGATGGTTGGGTGATGATGGAGGTGAAGTGATAGTGATGGTTGGGTGATGATGGAGGTGAAGTGATAGTGATGGTTGGGTGATGATGGAGGTGAAGTGATAGTGATGGTTGGGTGATGATGGAGGTGAAGTGATAGTGATGGTTGGGTGATGATGGAGGTGAAGTGATAGTGATGGTAGGGTGATGACGGAGGTGAAGTGATAGTGATGGTTGGGTGATGATGGAGGTGAAGTGATAGTGATGGTGAGGTGATGATGGAGGTGAAGTGATAGTGATGGTGAGGGATGATGGAGGTGAAGTGATAATGGAGGTGAAGTGATAGTGATGGTTGGGTGATGATGGAGGTGAAGTGATAGTGATGGTGAGGGATGATGGAGGTGAAGTGATGATGGAGGTGAAGTGATAGTGATGGTTGGGTGATGATGGAGGTGAAGTGATAGTGATGGTTGGGTGATGACGGAGGTGAAGTGATAGTGATGGTTGGGTGATGATGGAGGTGAAGTGATAGTGATGGTGAGGTGATGATGGAGGTGAAGTGATAGTGATGGTTGGGTGATGACGGAGGTGAAGTGATAGTGATGGTTGGGTGATGATGGAGGTGAAGTGATAGTGATGGTGAGGTGATGATGGAGGTGAAGTGATGATGGAGGTGAAGTGATAGTGATGGTTGGGTGATGATGGAGGTGAAGTGATAGTGATGGTTGGGTGATGAAGTGATAGTGATGGTTGGGTGATGATGGAGGTGAAGTGATAGTGATGGTTGGGTGATGAAGTGATAGTGATGGTTGGGTGATGATGGAGGTGAAGTGATAGTGATGGTTGGGTGATGATGGAGGTGAAGTGATAGTGATGGTTGGGTGATGAAGTGATAGTGATGGTTGGGTGATGATGGAGGTGAAGTGATAGTGATGGTGGGGTGGGATGATGGTGTAGCCACATACGATTTGATTCTTAGAAGGACTCCATGACGCATACTGGATTCTGGTGTTGTAGGCCAATGGCCACACCTCCCTACAATCAAATGGCAATGGTGGTTATTCGCGTGTCCAAGCACAATCCAAGCATAGAGGATGTTCCGCACACATGGAAAGTGTTCGTAAAATGGCTAACGCCCTTTCTAACGTTTGGATATTATTGAAAATTTAATGCCTAACCGTAGGCCACTATTGTTCCAACTTGCATGTACTACAGAAACGAAAGTTACTATACATAGCAATCTGATCAAGAATAAATGTCAAGTAAGTATATAATTATCCTATAATCGTCACCAAGTCTCGTCATTAAATTAAAAACATCCTTGATTGTGGGATAACCATTATATGCACATGGAATTGTTGCAGCGAATGCGGTGTGTCCAGGAAGTGCCTTTGAAGTTGATGCCATATTTGCAATCAAAATGTCATCTTACAGTAACTCCCATGATGGAGACCTCTCTTAGAATATCAAATGATTCGAAACGTTTTGTAAAGAAAAACATGTGTTATACTCCCATAACAATCCCATTGTTTTGTACTCCAGTATAAATGAGGCACACACATACAAGCTCCCACTTCACACAAACATGTAAGAAGTTCAACGAGTGTGTACGCACACTTGAATACATACATGTACACACACATGAACATGCACAAACACGCAAACACATGAAACATGCACACACACCACACACACACACACACACACACACACACCAAACACACACACACACACACACACACACACACACACACACAGCCACGCTTACCCTGTACTGCAATTGCATATGTAGTAGTAAGCGAGGGATGAGTGCCTGTAAACCTAAAGAGAGAGGGGCACCAGACATCTTGGGTAATCCACGGGACAAGACAACCACAATTGGAATGAGAGCCAAGAGCCCCCCCCCCCCCCCCCCCCCCCCCCCCCTACTGGGGTGAAAGGCCAAGGAGGACCCCAGTAGGGTCTCTCCTTGACCCTTTAACCCAGTATGGACCTCCTTGGTCCTTCACCCAAGTAGGGGGACCTGTACCTGGCCTATCACCCCAGTAGGGACCTCCTTGGTCCTTCACCCAAGTAGGGGGACCTGTACCTGGCCTATCACCCCAGTAGGGACCTCCCTGGCCTATCACCCTACTGGGGTGAAGGACCAAGGAGGTCTCCCTCCTGGGATGAAGGACCAAGGAAGGACCCTACTAAAATGAAGGGCCAAGGTTGCCTGGGGAGTAGATTTATTACGGTTTAGAGAGGTAAAGGTTTGAAAAGGTTGTGCTAATAACCAGAAGGAATATAAAGTTGCTAACTACGTGTAGGTCTAAGTGGTATAGGTACCTGAGAGGGAGGTTTGAGGCATACATGTATGCGTTAGGTGCCAGGCTTGGGGTATTAGCTAGGCATAGGTGTTGCTAGGTGACACAATAGTACCTATTTCAATTTTCCCTTCGTCATTGTCCCACCTAAGCTCACCACTATACCACTGGATGTAAGTAAGGGTGTATGGAAAAGGGTATCCCTTGAGGTATAAGGGTATCACCTCACATATAAGGGTATCACCTCACACAAGGGTATCACCTCACACATAAGGGTATCACCTCACACACAAGGGTATCACCTCACATATAAGGGTATCACCTCATATATAAGGGTATCACCTCACATATAAGGGTATCACCTCACATATAAGGGTATCACCTCACACATAAGGGTATCACCTCACATATAAGGGTATCACCTCACATATAAGGGTATCACCTCACATATAAGGGTATTACCTCACATATAAGGGTATCACCTCACACATAAGGGTATCACCTCACACATAAGGGTATCACCTCACACATAAGTGTATCACCTCACATATAAGGGTATCACCTCACACATATAAGGGTATTACCTCACATATAAGGGTATCACCTCACATATAAGGGTATCACCTCACACATAAGTGTATCACCTCACATATAAGGGTATTACCTCACATATAAGGGTATCCCCTCACATATAAGGGTATCACCTCACATATAAGGGTATTACCTCACATATAAGGGTATTACCTCACACATATAAGGGTATCACCTCACACATAAGGGTATCACCTCCCATATAAGGGTATCACCTCACATATAAGGGTATCACCTCACATATAAGGGTATCACCTCACACATAAGGGTATCACCTCACATATAAGGGTATCACCTCACATATAAGGGTATCACCTCACATATAAGGGTATCACCTCACATATAAGGGTATCACCTCACATATAAGGGTATCACCTCACACATAAGGGTATCACCTCACATATAAGGGTATTACCTCACATATAAGGGTATCCCCTCACATATAAGGGTATCACCTCACATATAAGGGTATTACCTCACACATATGAGGGTATCACCTCACATATAAGGGTATTACCTCACATATAAGGGTATCACCTCACACATAAGGGTATCACCTCACACATAAGGGTATCACCTCACATATAAGGGTATCACCTCACATATAAGGGTATCACCTCACACATAAGTGTATCACCTCACATATAAGGGTATCACCTCATATATAAGGGTATCACCTCACATATAAGGGTATTACCTTACATACAAGGGTATCACCTCACATATAAGGGTATCACCTCACACATAAGGGTATCACCTCACATATAAGGGTATTACCTCACATATAAGGGTATCACCTCACATATAAGGGTATCACCTCACACATAAGTGTATCACCTCACATATAAGGGTATTACCTCACATATAAGGGTATCCCCTCACATATAAGGGTATCACCTCACATATAAGGGTATTACCTCACACATATAAGGGTATTACCTCACATATAAGGGTATTACCTCACACATATAAGGGTATCACCTCACACATAAGGGTATCACCTCCCATATAAGGGTATCACCTCACATATAAGGGTATCACCTCACATATAAGGGTATCACCTCACACATAAGGGTATCACCTCACATATAAGGGTATCACCTCACATATAAGGGTATCACCTCACATATAAGGGTATCACCTCACATATAAGGGTATCACCTCACATATAAGGGTATCACCTCACATATAAGGGTATCACCTCACATATAAGGGTATCACCTCACATATAAGGGTATCACCTCACATATAAGGGTATCACCTCACATATAAGGGTATCACCTCACACATAAGGGTATCACCTCACATATAAGGGTATCACCTCACACATATAAGACATAAAGGTATCCCTTAATCTTTCTATACGTACACACACGTACCTGTGTTTGGTTCACTGCTAGGAGCAGGTAGGAGTTATTCCAAGACAGTGATATAACAGTCGGACTGAACAACGTTGTGTTAGCAATCATCAGCTGTATGAGTGTGTGCACACATGTGATGTGATGGTGATGATGTGATGGTATGCATGTGATGTGATGGTATGCATGTGATGTGATGGTATGCATGTGATGTGAAGGTGTGCATGTGATGTGATGGTATGCATGTGATGTGATGGTGTGCATGTGATGTGATGGTATGCATGTGATGTGAAGGTGTGCATGTGATGTGAAGGTGTGCATGTGATGTGGTGGTATGCATGTGATGTGATGGTATGCATGTGATGTGAAGGTGTGCATGTGATGTGGTGGTATGCATGTGATGTGATGGTATGCATGTGATGTGATGGTATGCATGTGATGTGAAGGTGTGCATGTGATGTGAAGGTGTGCATGTGATGTGAAGGTATGCATGTGATGTGAAGGTATGCATGTGATGTGAAGGTGTGCATGTGATGTGAAGGTGTGCATGTGATGTGAAGGTGTGCATGTGATGTGATGGTGTGCATATGATATGAAGGTGTGCATGTGATGTGATGGTGTGCATATGATGTGAAGATATGCATGTGATGTGATGGTGTGCACATGATATAAACGCAAGCTGACCCATCTAGATGCATTCACGATGGTCTCCGTAGCGTTGAGCGCTGGAGAGAAAAGAGTGATCCCATTGGCCAAAGATACCTGGAGCAGCCGACCATCTGATGCACCAAGACGGGCGGGATGTGAGGAAGGGGGGGGGGGGGGGGAAGGGAGGGAGGGAGGAAAATTAGCTGGCGGTCTCATCCCCAGACGTACCAGCATTCATTAATAATGCTTTTCCATTCATAAATACACACACGCACACACTGTGAAGGACTAGCTGCTTCCTCATGCCCTATAGCTCATATCCAATCACTAGACATCCTCCCCCCCTTACCCCTGTGACCTTTTATACACAGTTATATTCACATGTACAATACAATGGCATCAGATACACTGTACAAACACACACACACACACACATACATTGACACACACAAAAACACAGACACACAAATACATACACACTTCATGACACACTCACACACCACAAAACTACCACACATTAAGTTAAAAAAAAAATAAAAAAAACACAAACACACAGAACTTGTGGGTTAGTGGCAAGCCCTTCAAACACAACTGTATCATATAAGTGCTCTACACAGAACATGAAAAACCTCACAACACATGCATATACGTATATGTGTACAGCACACACACGTACCGTACACACACATACCGTACACACACGAACGCACACACATACATACATACACACGCATGCACACACAAATAATACACATACACACATACACACCAACACACACACAAACACACACACGCACACACACACACACACACACACACAAACACACACACACACACACACACACACACACACACACACACACACACACACACACACACATATTGTACCTCTGGTCCACAGGGGTTCATACGTCTTTACTTCAAGGCTCGAGTTAAAATATCGTCTAATCCAAGCACAGTTCCCGTGCTCCTCGAAGGCACCTTTTGGCAGCTGGGGGGGGGGGGGGGGGGGGGGGGGGAGGCGGGGAGAGAGGGGCGGTATATGTTACGTGGTTTACTGAAGTACCCGTAAAAATATATTAATTTACGAGACCTACAGATGCTTATGGCTGTGCCCAGGGCTATGGCCGCTACTGTAACGACCAAGACGGAGACGAAAATGGCTGCGATGAGGCCCGCTCGCACAGAGCAAGGTTTGCGGCTACAATGGCGAGCTCTGCTTACTATCTCTTCGTCATCCTCACCCTGAAAAGACGAAGAGTAAACCTGAACCAACCGAAGGCCCATTGCACGCTGCGATAGCTCACCTCTTGCTTGTAAATTAGTTTTGCCCGTTCGCTTCCCTGCGCGACATCCGTATCTTCATTGCCATCAGACATATTTCTACACCTCGTGCCCAGCATAACATCTGTGTGTGTATATTGTTGAAAAGATGTTACCGATATATGATAGTAACACTGAAATTCACTTTCACAGTAGCTGTCTTGTCCTCCTAAAGAGCCATATACTATATCCATTCGTACTTCTTCAATACATCGCTTAAGCTATTGTACACTTTTGAGGCACACCATAGCCAGCTTCAGTGCTATGAAATGGCAGCTGGAATACATAACAATGGTATATGTATATACTCAAGAGGATCCAGGGGGAGGAGGTACGAGGGAACTCGAGGGATGTTACATCCTCACTCTTTCTCCCCTTTGAACTACAGTACATGTAAGCTGAAGAGTTAATCACAAATAATATATATTTGTCCACTTTTTTAAAAATAAGCCGATCCAACATGCGTAGCTGTATGTATGTGGTGGTGAAACCATTCCAAGCATTCAGATGATGTTTCTGGATGCAATTCATTCAAACAACCAAAATTAGCACATGGCTGCACCTGTGAGCACATGGCTGCACCTGTGAGCACATGGCTACACCTGTGAGCAGCTCACCACCATCACCACACAAGCAAAAAATAATGTTTAGACCTCCCCCCCCCCCCCCCCCCCCCCCCCCCCCTTCACAACCAGTTAGCCAAAAGTCCATGTTGTTCTCTTCAGGTGTGGAGGAGAGAATGGAAATGGGAGCTGTGGAAACCATTTACTCATTACCCTTATACACATAATTGGTTTATCATGAGCAAATATTGTGATTTCATTGATCAAATGACATTTTATAGGATGCATGGATTATTAATAGCATTATCTGAACAGATCGGTGGTTTGACATCATACATTTTAAACAGCTTGATATGCACACACACACACACACACACACACACACCACACACACAACACACCCCTAAATATTAACATGTTTATCATCGTCAGCGGCTGTCATTTGGGCTGCACTTGACTGGTGTCTGAGTTGGGCCAACGTTGGCAAGACAGTCTCATCAGTGTGGAGCAAGACAAGGCCCTCCTGTGACATTAGAAGTGAAAGTGAAAGAAGTGTAAATGCTGGGAGGGAGTGTGTGTGTGTGTGTGTGTGTGTGTGTGTGTGTGTGTCACTGTGTGTGTAAGGGAGAGTGTATGGGGAGAGCACAGAGAACAAAACTAACAGCGTCAAGGTGGGCAATTGTTAGCCGGAGTATCTTCTTTTTGGCCACCACAACTGCAGACAGAATGCAGACCAGTGCGCTGTGGAATGGAGGAAGAGGGTAGACGGAAGGAGAAGGTTGAATGGCAATACGCTGTAGGGCCCCAGCCTGTTCCATTTTTAAGGACGCTTACGACATGCAAACATCCCTTAATTCTGTGTAATGTAGAGATGTGACTGAAAGAATACCCTCAAACAATGAATGTGGGGAGGGGAGTGGGGGGGGGGGAGGAGAGACGAATGAATGGTCTGTTCATTTTTTCAGTCCTGACTGTAACGGCCACACCCAAGAAGCCATAGGCCACACCCATAAAGCCATCCTCAAGATCATAGTCTATTATTCCTATACAAAGGAGCCCTTTCCCATGACAACATACATAAGGACCATGATGAAGGGGACAATGAACCCAGCGGAGGTTATGTAGCGGAAGAACTCCTTGGGACCCGAGCCTGATGCACTGATCACATCGCTGATGACAGAGATGAAGGTACTCTTTGAACTGGTGAAGAGTTGTCGTGCAGGTTAGGAGGGGAAGGGGGGAGAGGAGGGAGAGGCAACACACATGAGGTCAGTACAGAGCAGGGGGGGGGGCTTTGGGGTCAACCAACCGGAATGGTCCGCAATCCAAACTTGGCCGGAACCTGTGGTAGAATGCATGGGTGATATCGAGTGGTGAGGTGTGTCACACACCACAGTGGTAAGTATAGCCCATGGTTGTCCATTTTCCATGCGCAATCCAAAAAAATAAATATATATATATATATATGCATTGGGTAATCTTGCAAATTGTTAGATAATGTTTGTAATATGCCTACCTGGATATAAACCCTACACCTCTGCCTACCTGGACATACTCCACACCTCTGCCTACCTGGACATACACCACACCACACCTGGACATACACCTGGACATACCCCACACCTCTGCTTACCAGGACACATCCCACATATCTTACCTGGACACTGCATACCCCACAGGGAACACTGAACCTCCAAGGACTATAAGGAAGATGACTGTGGAGACCACAGAGGTCCTGGAACCTCTGAACAATGCTTCCTTCTCTGGTTCCAAGTTGTACATCAGACTATACTAAAATGGAAAGTAACTAGAAGTGTGACATTGGAAATAAAGATTGGTACCTTCTTGATATAGAAAGTGACAAATAGGATGATGATCTGGAAGAGAGGCAACACTGGGCTAAATAGAAAACCAAGCCTGTGTGTGTGTGTGTGTGTGTGTGTGTGTGTGTGTGTGTGCATGCACGTGTGTGAGTGTGCACGTGTGTATGTGTGTGTGCAATAGTGCATGTGAGTGTACATGTAGATATGTTGTTTGCATGTATGTGTGCAAGGATAATGCAATCTTCATCACGGCCATACATGGACCCCATCTCACCACATGAGCAGCTGGTAGTACACCAGGTCATTGACGCTGTCAGATATGCTAAACGAAGCCCTCGATAAAATACTTTTCAATATTTTATTTTCAACCCTCTTCCGACAACCTTTGTAAAGAAGGCTGCAAAGAATGCAAGGAGATATATCATCATCACCACACACCACCACCAATACCACCAAAAGCAACAATAACCCAGTAACATTGCTGCCTTACTTCCGTCCAGTCTCATAGACAATGGTGAATATTGAAATGAAAATGAACTCCAGTATCAGAAGGTTGAAGAACTGTTGCCCAATAAAAGTCTCCCAGCACTTTATGGGTGATGACATAAGGGTTAACAATTTAAACAACCCACATCAAATCTGGTATATAGCACCTCACCTGTCCCATACAGTAGGTGGTGTTGTTCTTAAATGTGTTAAGGATAGATGCCTGAATGTCCGTGCTCTGGGTGCACTCAATGGCGGCATACGCTGCGATGAGGTAGATGAGCAGGGTGGAGATGCGTACAAAGGAGGACCTGATCAGGGTCATCTTCTCGTGGCCGCTCTGAGTCTTGTAGCCCTCAAAGCTGGCGATGATGTGGAAGATAATGGGGAGGACTATGATGACAAAGATGATGAGGACTGGTACGATGAGGCCAATGGCACTTAGGTTCTGGGCCACCAGCTGGGGAGGTGGACGAGAGAGAGAGAGAGGAGGAGGAGGGGAGGAGGAGGGGGAGGGGAGGAGGAGGGAAGGAGGAGGAGGGGAGGAGGAGGGGGAGAGGAGGGGAGGGGAGGAGGGGAGGGGAGGAGGAGGGGGAGGGGAGGAGGAGGGGAGGGAGGATGGGGAGGAGGAGGAGGAGGGAGGAGGAGGAGGGAGGAGGGAGGAGGAGGGAGGAGGGAGAAGGAGGGAGGAGGGAGGAGGAGGGAGGAGGAAGGAGGAGGGAGGAGGGAGGAGGAGGGAGGAGGGAGGAGGGAGGAGGGAGGAGGAGGGAGGAGGAAGGAGGAGGGAGGAGGAGGGAGGAGGGAGGAGGGGGAGGAGGAAGGAGGAGGAGGGAGGAGGGAGGAGGGAGGAGGAGGGAGGAGGGAGGAGGGAGGAGGAGGGAGGAGGGAGGAGGAGGAGGTGGAATAGGGGGAGAGGAGGTGGATGTTCCCGGGAAGAAGGGAAAATATAGGAAAGATGTAGGTAGGTAAAATGGAAGTTGGTTATTGCTGCATGCGCAAAAAGGCGCGCAAAAACACGCACACATAAACACACACAAACACACACACAAACACTCACACAAACACACATACCACACACACACACACACACACATACCACACACACACACATACCACACACACACACACACACACACACACGCACACACACACACACACACACACACGCACACACACCTGGTGCCAGCTAAAGCGAGTAGCTGTGATGATAGCTGCACCAGCTCCCACCATCAGGAGTATGACAAGTGTGTTGGTGAAAATCCGTATCAGTACTATTTTAAGGAAGCCCTTTCCTTTCCGCTCGGTGGATTGCTTCCTGTGTTCAATGAGCTCCTCCTAGTGGTGGTAGCATTTATTGGAATCATTAACCTACTAGATCACTGGTCGCATTTAGCTACATTACCTGCAGTTCTGTTCTGACGGACACTTTCTTCAGTCTCACAGCGCGAGCATTGGTTATGTTATAGTCCCAGGCCGAGAACACTCTGTTACAGAAGTTGGCCTTGATCAAGGAACTGAACTTCACAGTGTTGTCAACATATGATTTCCCTAAACTGAAAGTAAAAGTTTGATCATCTTACTGACCAATCACACACTGCCTTCCCTCCCTACAATTGGTTACAGCCAACTTTGGCATCCCCTTAAATACCTGATTATGAGCATGAGGAAGCTGATGAGGTACACCGCAGCAGTGCACACGAGCATGGCCACAGGCCTGTTGTAAGAGATCCCGTCAAACTCCGTAAAGTTTACATAGTGCCCCAAAAACAGCCACGTGTCGTTGTAACCCTTCCTGCCCGTCACCAAGTCAATGATGTTGCTGAAACGGGGTGTGTACGCGGGGCAGACGTAATACTCATCGGGTCCGTGCGGGCAGGAAGAGCTGTTTCTGGTGACCGTGGTCACTCTGACGCTTTGGTTTCCCTCGCAATACGTGGCCATAGCTGAACCCCTGAGGGGCGGCGACTTGCAGCTTGGCAGTGCGATGAATACGGTACTGTTACTAGACTGGCGCGGACACGTGTAGCTGTCGTTGCGGTGGACGCAGGGGAGCACGGCGTCCCTCTGGGCCTGCAGGAAGGGCTCCACTGTAAACTGAGGGATGAGGACAAACAGCGTCCACACGGCAAAGATGGCCATGTTCATGTAGAAGAGCCACCGGAGCAGGACAAAGTAGGAGGCCACTGCGGTACCAAAGCGTCCCTCCACCTGCCTGATGTGGGACCTCCAGAGCTCGAAGGCCAGCGCTCCCAACCTTCTGCTGAATTTGGGCCACCACTAACATAAGAAGGAAGATATGCAGAGCTGCATATAGTTATGATGTACATTTTATACATGTACTTATGTAGCAGACAATACGTTTTTTTTGATAGGCTGGGGCTTTTTATTAAAATCCTCTTCCCTCCTTTCCCCTGTTACACTCTAATGGTAAGGTGTATTGGTCCAGCAAACCACTCTGTAGAAAGTACAAATACACAGGTAGACTTTCTTTTTTTGTAAGTATGAAGATACATGCACAGAGATATCATAACGCCTTTAGTTAGCTTTTCAATGTATCTAGTAGGGGGACTTTTTAAGTTTTCCTGTACTGTCTCGTCACTATAGCCATGGAACCATTACATAATGTCATCCAGGTAATGAGTAGGGCGCACAGGGAGGCTGTGTAGAACTCCATGCATACCAAGGGTTCTTATAACGCTGTGTATAATACTCTGTGTACAGTACAACACCTCCACACACACACACACACACACACACACACACACACACACACACACACACACACACACACACACACACAGTGATAATATCAGTGTGACAGCATAATGTCTCCACACACATACATGTACACACATTCGCACATTTAGAAACTGCAGTCGATCAGTCCCCTTTTTACACAGAGTGGAATAATCGAGTAATCACATTATGGGAACTTTTGGACGGGCCTACATGTGATTGAACTAACAAAACGCTTGGTCACACCTGTGAAATCATAAAATGACACGCGTGTGCATGGGGCTCTGAAGTGGACTCACCCAGGCTTGTCCCAAGGGATCAATCACGCTGCCCTTGTAAGGAACCAAGCCACACACAAACCCATATCTGCAGTTTTTTTTTTTTTTTTTTTTTAATAATAAAATTAAAAAGATGTGGCGGCTGTCACTGGTCAGGCGGAGGACCTGAAGAAGGTCAAGTACACTTATTTGGAGGAATGCCTTGGCATATGCTTCACCCCGATAGCTTTTGAAACATCAGGAGCACTTGGTCCTCTTTCTCTGACCTTTCTGAAGGAGCTAGGTCACAGGCTATCAGTCACAACTGGTGATACCAGAAGCCACAGTTTCCTGCTCCAGCGTCTTTCAGTGGCTGTTCAAAGGGGCAATGCAGCCTCTATCTTAGGAACACTCTTTTCCGCTCCATCTAGTGATTTTTAAGGGATTTTGTTCTAGGGGTTTATAACTATTAAGTATATATTCTTGTTCTTATTATTACAATTTTTTTTTTTTTAATTAAAATAAATGTTTATATTTGTAATGGTGTTCATAAGCATTGTGTGTGCGCCATAAATCATATTCAATATTAACCACATATGGAATTCACAATACCATATAATGGTGAAAATTAATTAAATTAATTGTGTGTATGAGTTTTAACCACCCACCCCTCTCCTCTCTTTGGATCACCCTGCCCCCAATGCTTCTCTTCTGCCACGCCCACCTCTAACCATTCACTTTGCTTATACTTCACTCCCGTTTGCACCTTATCTCCTGGTACGGATGTGTTTTTAGTTTGCATACGTTCCTTACCAGGAAACATACGTAATTCCGTATGTATTCAATAGCAGAGTAAAACATATTTTGCACGAATCAGGGCCCAGCATATTTACCAACTTCTAGTCCAACAGCCAAAGAGGCTGTTTGCCTATATCACATTGAAGACGTATTGTGTTCCCACCCCTGGATTTTGATCCACATTTCCAGGACCCGTGGAATAGTTTATGTCAACACTGCACATTAGATGTGGTTAGTACGCTAAACCTAGAATGGGAACACGGATGGAAACACGAAACTTTTCCCTCATGCTCCCGGGCGGGGGGAGGACCCCTAACTTTACACTACACAGCAGCTGCTACGAGTGTGCGCGCCGTTTCGTGCAGCCATCACTTGGGCTTATGATAGTACAAATGACTTACGACATGTTTCAAGTCAAGCCAACAAGTACTGGTCACAGGAATCCTGTCCTTCCTGGGGGTAAAGAAATGCATAAAGTGTGCGCCCGTGTGTGTGTGTGTATGTGTGTGTGTGTGCGTGTGTGTGTGCGTGTGTGTGTGTGTGTGTGTGTGTGTGTGTGCGTGCGTGCGTGTGTACATTGTGTGCGTGTGTACATGTGTGTGAGGGGTTATATAGGCGCCATCATATTAAGAGGGAGCTCACACCTGCTCTGGATCCTGTCCCTCAAACGCAGCGTTCGGTAGGTTCCCGCGCCACCGCGGGACAGCGTCATCTGGCTGACGTTAGGGAGCGAGCTCGCCCTGTTGGTCTCCCTCATCTTGGGCACCGAGTGAGGCAGGGTGAAGGCTGTTCCCACCTTGATGTCGTCCCCGTACGCCTGCGGCAGAACAGCAGGCGCCTCGTTCATATGAGAGGATTGCGATCGGCCGCTGTTTCGCGCTCCCCCCTCGCGGAGGTAAATTGTTTGCACATCGTTCATCTGTGGCTCTCACACCCTATGGGAGGCGTCGCCGCTATATTATTATTATTTTTTGTCGCACGTGATGAATCATTTGCATTCTTCCATAAACATGACACCGTAGAAGGCTAAATGTTGTTGCCATTTCAACGTAGCGTATGCCATTCCATATCCATATCTAGGAGACTTTTCACGTGCCATTACGCGGTAAAATTTACTAAGGCCCTTGCTGCGATCCGGCAGATTAGGTTGAACTTTTGAGTTTCTTATCGGTGCCATGGGAGAGTGGACATTACCATTAATTCATTATCACTGTAATTAGTGATGCTTACGAGATGCGCTATATGTAAACACCACTTTACCAAGTTGTAGAGCACGCATTATAGAAATGATAACACACGTGTACGCAGCAGAACATTGTAAACAAATAACTTTAAGCGCGCTATAGACCTTATTCGATGAACGATGAATGCATTTATTTACTTTTAATTGGAATAGGATTAACGGTATTCCTCCAGTACTTGTGTATTGAAGGGATGGCACATTGAAGTATTAGAGGAATACCGTTAGTCCAATTGAACGCAATTCATCGTTCATCGAGTAAGGTCTATTGATGTGAACGTTGCCATTGTGAAGTTCAACAACGATCAGCGCATAGAGGCCTTACTTGTAACTACTGAAAAAAAATCCCCCGCTAACTTAAGGCCACTGCAAGCTAAAAAGTCGAATCCTGTTTCTTATCTAGTCATTATTCCATCTGTACATGTCAAATGGGGTCACCATGATGGGGCAGAACGCAAGAGCTATCGTAGTACAGCCCCCTTGATAAGCATCAGTGTTGTTGCCATGTGATATACAAATGGATGGTACAACTTACCCTCATCATTAGTGCAATAACACGCTGCCATTTGTGTTCTATGCCACCTCCTACAGAATTCGAAAATGAATGTAGCAGTAATACAGGAAAATAATAATAATAATAAAATCATGCAATCAGGCTCAGTACGATATATGTAAATCTCAGTTCTAGCTTGAATTGGAAATTACTGAAGGGAAGCCCACAAAGATATTTCAAAACATATGATGTTGGAAGCAGAGCATTATTTTGACGAATTACATCCAAAAACCTGATACTTATGTAACCCTTTATTGCAAGCTAGAGTAAGATATAGGACATGCATGTTTGTCAATTTCAAGCACAATGTGGCACAACAGAAGACAGAAATGTACCACAACGTAAGATGCGTATTCAAAACAACAAATCAAACTTGAAAACATCTTAACTTTCTTGTGACCTTAAATTTAATAATTATGATGGACAACACATTCATAACTTGTACAACTTTTAAAATCTAACCCTTTTTTTTTAATAATAAAGGGTATTGATAGAATTAATTAATCGCTTTTAATTACTACTATTGTTGTGCATATGAAAGGAAGAAGGTGGTAGATAGTAAGTGGTGATCCTCAAGTAGTGTGTTATAGTAAGTCGCAATTAAATCCATGTGCGAAGAGATTGTCTAAAGCAAAGAGAACTTCTTACAAATACACAGTTTGTGTGGATCATTTCCCAAGAATGTGCAAGCTTTTCAGTGTGTTCACATTTGTTGACTCAAGAGGTACAAGCAAGCGAGCAACAACTTTATCATTGACATGGTTAAACAGAACACGACATTTGCAGGCAATCTGGACAGAGAACACAACACTAATTCATTATTGGTGCAATTTCACATTGAAAGATAAGTGTCACATTACAGATAATAATCAAACATCCCGGCCATCACTACGTGTCACTGTGTTGCGCCTAAAACAGAAGTAGATTCCACTTATCGTGCTCACTTGTACTTCTTCAATCCGTCCCTTATGGTACGCTCAAAAATCTTGAGACAGACAATTCCAATGATACGAAATGGTCCCATCAAGCACAGCTGGAATAAATGACAACATGTAGTCAAGAGAAGCGTAAAAGCAATAAAATTTATATCTCCTAGGAGAGGGGAGGGGGTGGGGCTTGGGGAGGGGTTGGGCTTCCTAGGAGTGGGGTTTCCTGAGAGTGGGGAGCGGGAGGTTTTCCTGAGAGTGGGGAAGGGTGGGATTTCCTGGGGCTGGGAGTGGTTGGGGTTTCCTGAGAGTGGGAAGAGGTGAGGTTTCCTAGGAGTGGGAGGGAGTGGTGTACACCCACATGTCAATGAACACCCACATGTCAATGTACACCCACATGTCAATGTATACCCACATGTCAATGTACACCCACATGTCAATGTACACCCACATGTCAATGTACACCCACATGTCAATGTATACCCACATGTCAATGTACACCCACATGTCAATGTACACCCACATGTCAATGTACACCCACATGTCAATGTACACCCACATGTCAATGTACACCCACATGTCAATGTACACCCACATGTCAATGTACACCCACATGTCAATGTACACCCACATGTCAATGTACACCCACATGTCAACGTACACCTACATGTCAATGTACACCCACATGTCAATGTACACCCACATGTCAATGTACACCCACATGTCAACGTACACCTACATGTCAATGTACACCCACATGTCAATGTACACCCACATGTCAATGTATACCCACATGTCAATGTACACCCACATGTCAATGTACACCCACATGTCAATGTACACCCACATGTCAACGTACACCTACATGTCAATGTACACCCACATGTCAATGTACACCCACATGTCAATGTATACCCACATGTCAATGTACACCCACATGTCAATGTACACCCACATGTCAATGTACACCCACATGTCAATGTACACCCACATGTCAATGTACACCCACATGTCAATGTACACCCACATGTCAATGTACACCCACATGTCAATGTACACCCACATGTCAATGTACACCCACATGTCAATGTACACCCACATGTCAATGTACACCCACATGTCAACGTACACCTACATGTCAATGTACACCCACATGTCAATGTACACCCACATGTCAATGTACACCCACATGTCAACGTACACCTACATGTCAATGTACACCCACATGTCAATGTACACCCACATGTCAATGTATACCCACATGTCAATGTACACCCACATGTCAATGTACACCCACATGTCAATGTACACCCACATGTCAATGTACACCCACATGTCAATGGACACATACATATCAATGTACACCCACATGTCCATGAACACCCACATGTCAACGTACACCCACATGTCAATGTACACCCACATGTCAATGTACACCCACATGTCAATGTACACCCACATGTCAATGGACACCCACATGCCAATGTACACCCACATGCCAATGTACACCCACATGTCAATGTACACATACATATCAATGTATACCTACATGTCAAATTAGGATTATATGTTGAATTGATAGTTCTATGTATTCAACTATTAAAAATTCTAATCCTAGTCTTAATCATGAATAATTTTAATCACAGAGGACATTGAATATGTTGATGGTTTTGATACAATCACATGTAATTATTAATATTTGGCTAGTTACTGTAATGTATAAGAAAGAAATTACGCTAATCTAAAAGACCCTGGATCCAATTTAATTACTCCTCAGTTGTAAAATGTACTCGAGCACCCATAGATGTACAAGTATCAAAGAGTACAGACTGGATCATTCCACTATGGTCTACCTAAACCTTTATAACCACTTCCTCCCACCCCTCCCACATTCTTATGGCCACTCCCCATGCCCCTCCACCATCCTTATGGCCACTCCCCATGCCCCTCCCCCATCCTTATTACCACTTCCTCATGCCCCAATCCCACAAACCTGCAATGGGCACTCCCCCAAACCCTCCCACAAACCTGCAAGAGGCACGCGCACAAACCAGCAAAAGGCACGCCACAAACTCCTCCCACAAACCTACAAGAGGCACGCCCATAAACTCCTCCCACAAACCTGCAAGAGGCACGCCCCCAAACTCCTCCCAGGGCTCATACCACTGCACAACGTGGCCAATGCAAACCCAATGAAGCCATGGTAGATGTGGTGGTGTCTTGACTCCACCCCCTTCCAGACGTGGGCCGCAATCGTCTCGGGTTCGTAGGGTGGGCCGAAAAAGTTCAACAGTTCCGAGAGGTCAGAGCCTATCCAAGATGCCGAGCTAGCCTCTCTGGCGAGCATTGGGGTGTTGGTGTCTGGAGGAAATGACACACACACGTCTATGCCGTAAGGCCTCAGCTCCATGTACAACCCTTCTGCCAGACCACGTAGGGCAAACTTAGAGGAACAGTAAGTAGCATATTCATAGAAGCCAAACTGGAGGGAGGGTGGAGGGGTAGGAGGAAGGGAGGAGGGAGGTGTGGATGTGTAGGTGTGGAAGGGAGGAGGTATGGATGTGGGAGGAGGGAGGAGGAAAGTGAAAATAAGGTGGGATGATGATGGGTGGTAGAGATGGTGAGACGTGAGAAGGGTAGTGAAGAGACCCTCAAGTACCAGTATCCTGATAGACTATACACTTACGTGTGCAAAGTCAGAAGCAATGAATACAATCACACCTCCCTTCTTCTTCATGATCGGAACAACAGCTTGGGTTACATACATGCATCCTAGGACATTAGTCGCAAAAATTTCCTGAAAAATGAAACGTTTAGTTGACAAGGTTGACAAGGCACGTCAACAATCCATGCACCCTGCACTAAACATCCAACGGCACAACTGTGCTTTGAAATTTCAGCTCCAAGTCCTTTTTTTTTAAGCATTTAATAAACTTTTTTTGGTAGGAGCCAAACTGTTTAAATTCATTTAGATTATTTAGCAGTAAGTCATTGTCATCACAGGTGAAGCAAGCAATTAATTACATCTTTGTGCAATATCCTTTCTGTGTTAGATGTGTGATTCATTCACAGGCATGCAGTGATCTACAGATACCCATAGTACGCCCCAGTATTTGCATACATGTAGGTCATATCCTGTTTTTCTGATGAGCTCTTTAGCTTTGGCTTACTACAATTGCTTGCGAATCCTATATCAACCACAATAGGTATCAGATTAAGCAAATCAACTACTCCCCTCGTCCTCCAATCACAAATTCCTGGATTAGCTGCAAGACGTGCATATCCTTCTTTAAGAGATTGGCTTAGCCTGCCCCCCCAGTTAGTGCTTGAGGGGGCTCAAGGGGGTGAAGTGGAGAAGTGTGGCTTGGGTTTACTCCCCCCTCTCTACTCAAGTTACTGGCTGAGTTTTTTTTGTTTGTGGTATATGGAATAGTTGCCAGCAGAATCACCCTTGTGATACTTTTTCAAAATTTCCAGGACAAGCAAAAGAAAAGTAACGCTCGCATTGAAATATATGACTAATTATAAATTCAGTGTCTAATAACTTGACGATGGATAGTCCAATGTAGGATGTGTAAGGACCATTTGATAGAAGCTCTTTGGAGTTCATGAAAAATCAAAAAAATTGAAAACTTGAAAAACTACCAAGAAGGGTGATTTTGATAGACACTGTCCCATATATTCAACCAGCACGTACATAAAGCTACCACCATATCATTCATTATGTTTGTATGCGTTCATATATTCATGTCATAATTACAGTTTCGGTAGCCACAATTGGTTATAATAGTTAATGGGTGCTTCCCAGTAGTGCATGCACAAGATGTGTGTGCATGTGTGCCTGTGTGTGCAAGTGTGCATGTGTGCCTGTGGTGTGCATGTTGGAACTGCATTAAATCGGAAGCAAAATTGAGGTTTAGCTCATTAAAGTGTGTCCTAAGGACCATTTGATAGAAGCTCTTTGGAGTAAAAGGAAAATGAAAAAATTTGAAAACTTGAAAAACTATCCAGTAGGGTGATTTTGCTGGACACTGTCCCAAATGATAATAAATTTATGTTTCATTGATAACAGAGTTACAGAGGCTGGACCATCCATTAATCATAGCAGCATTGCATCCTAAATTGGACTATTCATCACAAAGTTATCAGGCACTGAATTTATACATGTAATTAGCCATACATTTCAATGCGAGCGATACTTTTCTTTTGCTTGTCCTGGAAAATTGACAAGTATCATAAGGGTGATTTTGCTGGACGCTGTTCCATTTGGTGCTTAATTTTATTAATTTTGTGACTGAAGTTCCCTGTTTGTTCCAACACTGCAACCACTTTATTTTACTTTCACACATTTTAAAACCACACAATTGTACATCCAATAGTGTACATCCTGAAGTATTCTGTACGTAGGTACAGTGGGTTATGCTGCTGATGTACTTGCATACCAGGGATGTGAGGTGGTTGGGGGCAAAAAGGTAATAAGACAACTGGAGGATCTGATTATTTTGTACTCAGAATTGTGATGTCACGTAGTTGCTACAAAAGTGTTCTGATGTCTCAAGCTTTTATTGTGACCCACACTGCAAACACTACCTCGTAAGTTTCACCTTTCTTTTGTAAGGAACCGGTAGCTACCCCTACGCTATGTCACATCAGGAGTACAATATACTGCATGATCATTCTGTGGCACACCTTTAGAATGCGCCCTCACCTCTAACATATTTGGATCGGTGTCTTCAAAGAGGGAGTTAGTGCACACCCCAGCCGAGTTCACCAAGATGTCCACAGGGGAGGAAGAAGTACAAAGCTGCCATTTAAAAAAAAAAAAAAGTTGCCACAATACAGGCACAATAAGTCCTATATGTCACACATCCATCACCGCATTCTTCACACCAGCAGCCTTACTGACGTCAGTGGACAATGTCAGAACACTCTGGCTGTCCAAGGCAACACCCCTCAGCTCCACTGCAGCCTCTTCCAGTTTCCTCTGTTGTACATAATCACATCATGTGACTGTTAAAATATATGCCTACCTTACATGCAGGCCACCATTATATGAAGCCCACCATTACATGCACTCAGAGGACCACCATTACATGCACTCTATATGAAGCCCACTATTACATGTACTCTATATGAGGCGCACCATAACATAGCTCTGTGATCCAACACCATATGCTTTTTAGCGCAGCAAATTACATACCTCAGTACATTGATTTTTAGGAGACCCGTAAGAGCTTGCATGCCTGATTTCACTTGCATATATACATAACGCCATTAAATGCACAACTTCACTACTCTTTGACGTTACTAGTACCAAATGAACGCGTGTAGCCTTACTTCGTCCCTGGCCAAAATCGTCACTGTGGCGGCACCTCGTTTTAATGCCTCTCTAGCTATCGCCTTGCCTATGCCACTGCTTCCTCCCGTCACCTAAAAGAGGTAGGACCATTTTTGTAACTAGGCCCCTAACGAGCGTCTTGGTTAACGTACGAGGACATGCTTCCCCACAATATCGTACTTCCTCTTTTTGCTATTCGATAGTACATACACAGCCGCCAGCACAACTACAACCACAGTCACTGAAGCTACCAATAATTCCATCTTAGCGTCGACGTAACGAGTATTAGGAACTGATTCCAATTAAGAAATCCCAATACTAGTATACTGAGTTCTTTGTATCTGTGTGTTCTCACTCACCAAATTCTTCCCCGTGAAGTATATGTGGTGGCCAAGGACCACAAGTGAACAAAAAAGATACGTGCCAGCATAGATAGTATAATACTATCTATGGTGCCAGCATAGATATTAGAGTGGTCCCAGGTACACTCTGTCTGGAGGAAACGACACACACACGTCTATGCCGTATGGCCTCAGCTCCATGAGATTAATTAGTTGTATTAAAACTAAAACGCTCATTATTTGTGAAAAACGTGGACACACTGCATTTGTCACTAGACATGCAGTGTGTGTGTGTGTGTGTGTGTGTGTGTGTGTGTGGTCGCTTAGAAGTTAGCCGTACAGAATGCACAGCCTCAACAGTACCATGCTTCGATTAAGCAGTATCTAACTTACTCAATGTATGTATGTGTGTAATGATGACATAGCCATGGGTCCTCAGGTGGGAGGGGCCAATGACATGAGCTAAAGACTTTGCCATGTCAGGTAACCTCTGGGTGAGGTCCAGAATGCACAGTCTCACCAGTACCATGCTTGTACTTGTAATCATATTCACGCCTGCGCATTATTTTTAATCAGTGCTAATATGTGTGAAATGTGAGGTTGTGTAACATTCCACAACCTCACATTTCACACATATTAGCACTGATTAAAAATAATGGTGAGACTGTGCATTCTGGACCTCACCCAGAGGTTGCCTGACATGGCAAAGTCTAGCTCATGTCATTGGTTCCTCCGACCTGAGAACCCATGGCTATGTCATCATTACACACATATACATTGAGAAGTTAGATACTGCTTAATCACCAGGGAAGCATGGTACTGGTGAGGCTGTGCATTCTGGACCTCATCCAGAGGTTGCCTGACATGGGAAAGTCTAGCTCATGTCACTGGCCCCTCCCATCTAAGGGCCCAAGGCTATGTCATCATTACACACATATACCTTGAGTATGTTAGTTACTGCTTAATCACCAGAGAAGCGTGGTACTGGTGAGGCTGTGCATTCCGGACCTCACCCAGAGGTTGCCTGACATGGGAAAGTCTAGCTCATGTCACTGGCCCCTCCCACATGAGGATCCATGGTTATGTCATCATTACACACATATACATTGAGTAAGCTTAATCACCAGGGAAGCATGATACTGGTGAGGCTGTGCATTCTGGACCCCACCCGTTTCCTGATGTGGAAAAGTCTAGCTCATGTCATTGGCCCCTCCCACGTGAGGACCGGACCCATGGCTATGTCATCGTTACACACACATACATTGAGTAAGTTAGATACTGCTTAGTCACCAGGGAAGCATGGTACTGGTGAGGCTGTGCATTCTGGACCTCACCCAGAGGTTGCCTGACATGGCAAAGTCTAGCTCATGTCATTGGCCCCTCCCACGTGAGGACCCATGGCTATGTCATCATTACACACACATACATTGAGTAAGTTAGATACTGCATTGTAAGTAGGGAAGCATCGTACTGGTGAGGCTGCATGTGCATGAGGTGTGGCATATGATGTTGGGAGACAGAAAATTATCACTTTCATGGAAGGGTTTGTTGAAGAAAGTGACAAGTTGCTTGCTTGTGGTTGATGCTGTACTTGATCATGATGAGAGTGGTAACGATCTGTTTGTGTGCATATACATTGTATTTAAAGTTGTATTATAGAATCTGCAGAGCTTACCTCAGGCCATACAATTAGCTTATTTATGCGGGATGTGGTTACTGATGCTGTCTTATTGTTATCACTTTCCACTTCAGTGAGATAATGAAATATCTCTGAAACCTTTGGGAATAAATAGAAATCTGCATGTTACCATATCATAACAGGGTTGTAATGGCCAGTTCCAATCTGATTTCAAGTTCTTCTCCACTGTTGAAGTATGCTGATAGAATACACTTTTTTGTTTTCCTGACTGGATCCTTCTGATGGCAGGCTGCACCAGGCATAAACAATTAACTTATATTCCTAAACTAACATGCGGTATTTACTTCCATTTCTTTCACCACTTTTCTGAAAAAATTTCTCTCAAATGGGCACTGTTGTTTTCTGAGAGATTTTGCAGTAAAATAGACATACACAACTGGATTGTATTGCCTCACGTATACGGTTTTCTTTTCATTGATGGAAGATATTTCATGTAATGATCTTTGCCCCATTTAAGTGCACATAAATCATCTGGATCTGGTTGATTGATATATGTGGGAACTAAATTATTGGGGTCCCTCTTTTCATCTTCATCCTCATCACCTTTGTCATCACAATCATCAATATTGCCATCATCTTCATAACATTCACTTGTATCATGGTCCTTCCTAATACTTTGATCCAGAACACTATCATCACTGTTCTCATTCTCATCATGTGCAGCTTGATGTCCAGTACTGCTTTCTTTTATGATAGCTTGTCCTACATGCTTCATGTTTGAGAATATTTTGATCGCAATTTGTAATCAATTGATATACTTACAGCTGATTGTAGTGAATAGTGAGCACCAAGTGATAGCTCATGTGCCATTTGCAATCTAAATTTGTGAATCAAGTCCTTGTTTAGAAGGAAAGGTGCAATAAAATTATTTTTCTAGATGATGCAAAGTATCATATAACATCATGCCATACCTGTGTGTGCAGACAAGGGAATCCTTCTACAAGTAGTCTTGCAGCCTAATAGATGTGTTCATCATCACACTAGGACATGTAATCATAATATTATATTCTTACAAAGCACACAAAGACTCCACAATCTTGTGAATTTTTCTGCATGGGATTATCTGTACCTCCAGTCTTTAGAGAGGAAAGGTGTGCATTGAGCATAACTGCATAAGGCACTATGTATATACCATTACATCACTAAACTTCCAATCTGAGCTTGAGAGTTGAGTCTTACTTGAATATTGTACTTCGATGGCCATATACATCCTTAGCATAAAAAAGAAAACAATTATTTTTGACAGGACAAATTTCCCCATTCACCATATCCAATTGACAGCATCTTCATTGCTGCAATTTAGTGAATCGATGCAGTGAATTTCCTTTGACTTAAGATAAACCACCTGCAAATCAGTATTGTTTATCCACAGGTAGATGTAGTACAAAACAGAAATACTAACCACTAGACACCAGTGTTGTGGTTTATGTACTAGAAACAGTAGCATGTCATAATCCATCACATTCATCCCCTACCCAATGATTAAGGTTATAAATTAGTTCACACATGGATTTTGTTCACCTTTGCACACCTTTTAACTCCACTGTAGCCTTTTGCTTTGAAGACTGGCAAGAATGTTGGATCAAAGGAAATGACTTTCATTCCATAGTAATTAGTGGCTTGTAGGATTACTGTACAAAGATATGCAAATGCTTACATGTACAGAGTTCTGAAGCAGATCCAAATAAGCAGCAATGATCTGTTGAATAAGAATACTCTTTGATTTGACCATTATATGTGGAAAGTACTTTACTCTTGAGCTGATCCATTCTCCACTTATCAATGATGTTAAATCACATTTCTCTAGCTGAAAACTGGAGTGTGGTTTTGCTCCTTTTGTCCTAAGCTGAAAGAAAGGTGTTGTTCATTGTATACATTTATTTTATAAATCAACCTCAGCTTCAATTTCCATTGGTAAACCGGAATAAGTATCTAACTTACTCAATGTGTGTGTGTGTAATGATGACATAGCCATGGGTCCTCAGGTGGGAGGGGCCAATGACATGAGCTAGACTTTCCCATGTCATGCAACCTCTGGGTGAGGTCCTGAATGCACAGCCTCACCAGTACCATGCTTCCCTGGTGATTAAGCAGTATCTAACTTACTCAATGTATGTGTATGTAATGATGACATAGCCATGGGCCCTCAGATGGGAGGGGCCAGTGACATGAGCTAGACTTTCCCATGTCAGGCAACCTCTGGGTGAGGTCCAGAATGCACAGCCTCACCAGTACCATGCTTCCCTGGTGATTACGCAGTATCTAACTTACTCAAGGCATGTGTGTGTATGATGACATAGCTATGGGCCCTCAGATGGGAGGGGCCAGTGACATGAGCTAGACTTTCACATGTCAGGCAACCTCTGGGTGAGGTCCACAGCCTCCCCAGTACCATGGGTCCTTGGTGATTAAGCAGTATCTAACTTACTAAATGTATGTGTATGTAATGATGACATAGCCATGGGTCCTCAGATGGGAGGGGCCAGTGACATGAGCTAGACTTTCCCATGTCAGGCAACCTCTGGGTGAGGTCCTGAATGTACAGCCTCACCAGTACCATGCTTCCCTGGTGATTAAGCAGTAACTAACTTACTCACGGTATGTGTAATGATGACATAGCCATGGGCCCTCAGATGGGAGGGGCCAGTGACATGAGCTAGACTTTCCCATGTCAGGCAACCTCTAGGTGAGGTCCTAAACGCACAGCCTCCCCAGTACCATGCTTCCCTGGTGATTAAGCAGTATCTAACTTACTCAAGGTATGTGTGTGTAATGATGACATAGCCATGGGCCCTCAGATGGGAGGAACCAATGACATGAGCTAGACTTTGCCACGTCAGGCAACCTCTGGGTGAGGTCCAGAATGGAAGCACATTCAAATACGCCCCATACAGTGGCGTAGGAAAAGGGGGGGCAGGAGGGGCAACAGCCCCCCCCACTTTTAAAAGTGGGGGGGCCATGCCCCCCTACTTTTACACCAGCGATACTACAGATAAATGCGTAATTTGTAATGAATTGCACTGATTCTAGTGTAGTTTTGTAACGTCGTTAGATGCAAATAGCGTTGGCTTCTGGGACACAGCCCCAGACCCCAATGCGGAAGCTTACAGCACTCCCCTAACTGGCTGGCTGGGGGAGGGGCACCGCTCTCCCGCCATGATGACCATCGAACTTTGCCCCCCCACTTTTAAACTCCTTCCTACGCCGCTGCCATAAGTTCCCAAACTAATATCGTTTCTCAGGTAATTGTTTATCCTGCCAGCGGCAGAATCAATTACGTCATCGGCCGCACGGCCGTTCGTTGGTGTGGAATGTGCGGCTGTGGAATGTGCGGCTGTGGAATGTACGGCTAACTTCTAAGCGGTGTGTGTACGTGTGTGTAAATATCTTATAGTAATCACTGACAAATGCAGTGTGTCCACGTTTTTCACAAATTGCTTAAATAATGAGGCCATACGGCGTAGATGTGTGCGTGTCGTTTCCTCCAGACACCAACACCCCAATGCTCGCCAGAGGGGCTAGCCCGGCATCTTGGATAGTCTGACCTCTCGGAACTGTCAGAACCATTTTGGCTCCGCCTACAAACCCGCCTGAAAGGGGGTGGAGTCAAGGCGCCACCACATCTACAGTGGCGGATACAGGGGGGGGAGGGGGGGGGGGGGGAAACCCCGCCCCCGCCAAGTTAGAAATTAAATATTCATAGTACAAGGGGCGGTGTCTTACGTCGCCCTGATGATACAAATACAACGAAAACGCGCCGAAGTAACATGATGACAGTAAAAAGCGGCTGGGGCAAAGCCCCAGACCCCGGGTACATCTTCCTCTCTTACGCGCAATATTTCGTAGCCACGCCCAAACCATGATTATTAACGCCCCTCCCCTTTGCCCCCCCTCGCAAAAAAATTCTGGATCCGCCCCTGATCTACCATGGCTTCATTGGGTTTGCATTGGCCACGTTGTGCAGTGGTATGAGCCCTGGGAGGAGATTGTGGGCGTGCCTCTTGCAGGTTTATAGGGATGGGGCATGAGGAAGTGGTAATAAAAAAGGGGGACGGGCATGCGAGAGTAGTCATAAGGTTGAGGTAGACGGCAGCATGATTTCATTATGAATTGCATGCATGCACACATCACAATAGGTCCACTACACATATGAAAAACTATCCCGTGGCGCATGCAGTTGCTGGTCACTGAGTGGTGCTGTGATGTAAGACCAGAGGCCTAATGATTAATGCATTCACTACAGCGGGAACTCAGCCCTTGCAACAACTATGATGTTATATAGTTTACAAAGTTGCGAGGCTACCGCCTGGTACCATCGTTTGCTGCAGCCACTCAGAGCTGAACATATAATACGTTGGAAAGATTACTGATACATGGCCTGCCAGCTGGAGAGCTAGATAAATTACTACACCTTTGGAACTGTGTGCAGTAAACCGCTTGCATGCAATGGAAGCTATAGTAATACGAAAGTTATTTCTCTATACGTGTACTCATATTGAATTGCTTCCATTGAAGCCCTGCATGCGGTACACCACAAAAGAGTTCCAAAGAAAAACCACAGACGGATGTGTCAGGAACTACGATAGTATACTGTTCCTATATAGGAATTAACCCGGGTCGTGAAATCATTAAAAAAAACGCGACCCGCGTATAACTCGCGTACCAAGAAACGGATAGTTTAGTTCTTTGTTCCTATCGAACCAGAAGGCAAAGACGGTCATTTTAATGTTTTGTTCCAGTCTTCAAACTATTTGCTTTAAGAGAACAAAAACGTTCGTGTTTTACCTCGTCCCCAGGCCAATTCTTCTCCGTCGTCGTCGTCGTCTTCTTCTAATTCTCGGGTGAGAATAACTCAGGATAGGAATGGTTTTTAAGAGCGCCAATTATACCAATCGCTTTAGAATCTCCTGGAAGGCCATCTTCAAGTATCAGATGTATGAATAAGGCATAAAACTGACATACGTAATCATTACGTAATGCGTAGTGTTAAATAGAAGCGTTCCCATGGCGACATTTACGTATATTTAAAATTGTGCAAACAAAAGAGGAGAGCAGACGACGTGTTAGAATTCTCCCGCGTTCCTTACAGTGATCCCAAACAAAAGCGGGCGTCTGCTCGTGACGGTAATTGAAGCGGAGGGGGGGTGGGGGGCACTAGCCAGTATAATAATCGATTTAAAAAATGATAATTAAAAAATAGAGGAAACAAGTAAAGAAAAACATTCTCTAACAAGAAAGTTGGTGGGATATTGGAATTGGAGGCAAAGGTGGTGTAAAAAGGAGGAGAACAAGGTTTTGAGAAAAGGGTAAATGAGACAAAAATCCTATATTTAGCACGTGTAAATGTAACAGAACCAAAAGAAGTGCTAAATATAGGATTTTTGTCTCATTTACCCTTTTCTCAAAACCTTGTTCTCCCCCTTTTTACACCACCTTTGCCTCTAATTCCTATATCCCACCAACTTTCTTGTTAGAGAATGGTTTTCTTTACTTGTACTAAATTTAATTTATCTCGCTCCAGCATGCAGGTTATGCATCTTTACCAACGTATTACACGCATATGTCAGCTCTGAGTGGCTGCTGCAAATGATGAAACCAGGCGCTATATAGCTGCTTAAAGCTATCCTCGCAACTGTGTGAGACTATGTAACATCAAGTTGTTGCATGGGCACAAAAAGGGCCTTCCGCACTTCAAGGGTTAAGGAAACCACAGCACACTAAAGCCCCTGTAAGCCCAATCATAGCTGATGGGCTATTTTCTCGTATCCATGCAGGTAGGTTTAATTATACTGACACGGACAAAATATATGTAGATCGCTCTGATTGATATGAGGCATATGCCACATAATGGATGAAATTGGATATTACACATCGTGGATCATTGGTCAAAGTTTAATTTTGCATTTCCTCTTGTAAAAAAAAAAGGCAAACCATGTGGTTAAAGCATTGCACAACTATATGTTTCCCATTGCTTAGCTTGCCTGCTATCATTCACAGTGATAATGGTAAAGAGTTTGTAAAAAAACTCATTGAAGATGTAGCTTCTACATGACCAGGTCATGTACAGTTAATTAGTGGTCATCAACAACATCCCAATCCCAAGGATTAGTTGGAGAGAATGGTCAGTACAAAAGTTGTTGAATGTGGTGATCAATCCCCGCCATGGTCTTACTGACTTCCACATTGTGTGTAAGTGATCCAATGTTATAAATGTTATAATGTTTTATCTGTCATTGCAGATACAATGAACACTCAGGTTCATGACACCACCAAGCAAACCCATATGAGATAGTATTTGGCCAACTCCGAGGGCAATTTTTGTTCCAGATGTCAACTTTCGGGGACAGCTTGATGAAGATGTTTTGAAGCCTTGTGACAGAGAAATTTCAGAGGAAGGGATGAAAGACAAAGAACAGGATGATGAAGGAAATGAAGAGGAGGATGAGGAAACAGAAAAGGATGAAGAGGAGAAAGAAAAGGAGGATGATGAAAAGAAGAGGAGCATGAGGATAAAGAAGAGGAGCATGAGGAAAACGGAGTGTGTAACGTTATTACAACTGCAGAAATACAGAGCACTGAAACACAACAAACACTGAACTAGCGACTCGTGAGACTGCTCAATACACGCACACCAAACAATATATACACATGCACTACAGAATGTTCGAGAGCATGACCTAATCAGTAGTGCATGACTGATTAACACATTATGTGTTAATCATCCTATTCAGCAGTCCAATGGTTACAAGTGCATGAGGAGGAGAAAGATGAGGATGAGGAAACAGAAGATGAGGAAAAAGAAGATGAGGAAAAAGAAGAGGATGATGAGAAAATAGAAAAGGACAGTGGGGATGTAGACAAGGATGATGGAGAGGAAGAAGATGAGGACAATTAAGTGGAAAGGGAAATGGAAAGTACTAATGTGGGCACTGTTGCAAGGGAGTTAGAAAGCAATATTGAGGAGAGTAACAAAACCACTGCTGCAGGCGATCTTCCTGTCTACCAGTACTCTGTTAATTCAGAATAATGTGATGGTCATGACAGTGATCATGATGAAAATGGTAACAACAATGTACAAGTAAGTGCCTCAATATATGTTTTGATCCTGATTAATCTTTCTGGTTCCTTTCGATGTATAGGTGGCTTTAATGAAGTCCAATTCAAGGGTTTTGGCTACTACTTAGAAGCGCTTGCCTGTTCACCAGATTGCAGACAAAGACTATTTAATAGGATGATGGTAAAATACAACCTTAATCACAAAGTTAAAGAATTTCATGTAGGAGATTTTGTTACTGTGAGAATTCCTCGCATCGATCGGGTTTCCACTGACCAAATAGACTGCCGTGCATAATTGTTCAGGTGATTGGAACGGCATGTGCAATGTGCAGCTTACAGTGGAAGTCAGGGGTGTTGAATAAATGCTACTCTGCTTGTGATCTGGAATTTTTTTGAAGGGAATTTCTGTCTATCAGTGAAAGGATGGAAACGTTCTACTCGAGTGTCACTTCGAGCAGCTTCAAAAGAAAGTACGCCATGGAGTGCATTTTCAAAGAATAGATGCAAGTGCACAGCAGGCTGCAGCACACAACAGTGCCCTTGCAAGAAGAATAAAATTGAATGGACCTCACACTGCCATAAAGGAGATAACTGCAAAAACAAGAATTGTACCCCTGCATCAGCTATGAAATCATCAACACCATCTTATAGCAACAAACTCCTTTCTTGGATACGCAAGCATCATTGTCATGTGCATGCAAAACGAGATGCAACAGTGCAAAGTATTGCTGCTGCAAAAAGAACAAATTGTCCTACTCTGCTCGTTGTCACCCAGGACATTCTTGCACTAACGGGGATCACACAAAACCCTTGTGCTAGATAGATTTAACAGCAGGATTGAGTGGAGATGATGAAGACACTTGGGTTACTATCTGTACTGTACAACTGACAATGCACCACAAGGCAATACTTGCATCTCCAAAAAGCTGGCAAGGTGATCTTATAATCAATCACCGCTGCACAATATATGCTGAAACAGCAGCACCTATCCTTAGATGGCTTTTAACCACCTGCACTTAGCCAGAGATTCCACCACAGGAGCAGTTTGTACAGATCATAAATGTGAATAAAAATCATTGGATTGCTCTATCCATTGTTGGTTACCAAAAAGCTTGCATCATAATCTTTGACTGCAATGGAGGTAAAGAGCTACCCAAGCCTACCCTGAAGCTTATAAGTGCCCTACTTCAAACACAATCTGAAAACAAATTTTCGGTTGAGTTTGTAGATGTTCAAATGCAGGAAGGATCACATGACTGCGGATTATTTGCTCTGGTGCATGTATATCACTTCCATTTGTAATGTACAAGATTCAGCGGTTCTATTGTATAAACAGAATGCAATGAGGAAGCATATTTTGAAGAGTATTG
This sequence comes from Eunapius fragilis, assembly GCA_963681505.1. NCBI lineage: Eukaryota > Metazoa > Porifera > Demospongiae > Spongillida > Spongillidae > Eunapius > Eunapius fragilis. The sequence continues at coordinate 2,917,484 of OY811977.1, read as the reverse complement.
AGGACGGAGTGATGACTGCCTTCCCAACTTCTGCAAGTAGACTTCCTAAGGCATCTATCAGGAAGAATATACCAGTATACTGTATTTGCCAGCATATTAATGATAATACAATGTGATATTTGCCCAGCAGTGGTTCCATGTAGCCTGCATGATGATCAACAAAAGTGTACAAAGAAAAACCCGCACAGACGGAAAGAAACCTGTTTACGAATTTATCTAGCTCTATGGAAGGCCATATGAATAAAGTAATATTTAGTACATGTACACTAACATATGCTCTGGGTGGCAGCTGCAATTGATGAAACTGCGTTGTTGTTTTAAAACTGTGTGAGACTATAACATTTTCTATATCAAATTCATGGGCACAAAAAGGTGCCTTCCGCACTTCAAGGGTTAAATTATAGCTTCATACACACCTATAGCTGAGGCTTGACAGTAGTGGTGCATGAAAACCAAGCAATTGTACATGTATAAAATTTCACCGCTTACTGTAAATACAATTATAATAATTTAGACGTCCTGTGCAATTCATTTTGGGAGCAATATCTCGATCGGCTTCTATTGATGTCGGAAGTGATTCCGGCAGCGGCACAAGGGGCAGACGGCACATATATAAATGGAACGATACGACCTGGTCGGTACATTCGCAGTCACAACGTTCAGCCTGGTATCTTGGAAATGAAGAAAGTGAACACATCGCTGCACTGGATCGTCGCCTTGTACTTGGCACTGTCGACGATCTGTGTGACCGCGAACAAGCTCTATGCAAAGAGCAGCAATGTGGATTTTGTCATTCCCGGTGAAAAAGATAGCGATGGCGCCGAACTGCTAGCGGAAAGCAATAGTGAAATTGTGCAAACAAAGGGCGGCAGTGAGATATGTGACATCGGTTAGTATTAAACGGAAATTCATAAATGCTTGCATGCATGAGTTGGCATGTACATCAGTTATATGAATGGCTGGTCATCTTTTTCCATGCAGCGTATGCTCGATGCATAGCCAACCCGACTCTGCCTACAAGCCCAGCATTGACCCAAAATAACCCAATTGCTGTAGTCTCCGGAAAGGCTGACTACAGGCTCACATTTGACATTGTACCCACTGCTATCGAAGCAGGTTGGGGTAGCATTGTGCATTTTACTACTATCAACAACTGCTGTGAATTTGGAAGTCGTTCTCCTGCTATTTGGTTTTGGCCTGGTACTACTAAAATGCATGTCAGAATAGGTGATTCTACTGACGGCAACTGGGGTCTCGACACAGATGCACTAACTCTTAATGTCCTTACCAAGGTTACGCTGGAGTGCAACGGAAAGAGTGTGAAGCTGACAGTTGGAGCGACTGTATATAGTGCTACCCAGCCTACACATCGTTTTGCCGGCAATCTCATTGTCTATGCTGGTGACCCTTGGTGCGCGCCTGCTAAAGCTGTGATAAGCAATCTCGATTACAAGATCTTGCCTGTGGCTGCAGCAAGCGTTAATACAGGTAATATTCTATATGACAGTACATAGCATAGCTTGCGCGCATATATCAGTATAAATACTACTCTGTCGACAGGGCAACGGCTATAATTAATATTATATGCCCAAGCATGTGCCGATAATATACTAACGTTTCCTAGTCATGCAACATACGTAATATGAAGAGTTCTGCATGTAGTGAATCATTAAGTTTCCTCTTGAAGGTCTCACATCACAGCACAGCTACATGTACAACGGAATGAGTGAGAACATGGATAACTGACCAGAAACTGCATGCGCCAGGAGTAGTTAGTCATACATGTAGTGGACCTATTGTGATGTGTATATATGCATGCAATTCATAATGAAATTATGCTGCCCAGAGTACACTTCTCATACAAATCGTGTATAGATTACGCAGAGAGTTGTTAATGAGCGTATAAGCTAGTCCCCTTGGCATAATATTAAACTTCTGACAGCCATTCAGACATACACGACCCTTGTTTCGAGCCCAGTCGGAAAAAAAAAATTAATCGTTTAGGGGTGAGGTGTGAAAGCAGTCTCGTCCCAATACTCACATGACGAAACTTAAACTGTGCCTAGCGGTAACGCGTGACGTCACAAGGTGGAGCGTGTGTGACAGTGAATACAAAGGTGGTCCGCTCTTGCTCTAGTCTCGTACCCAGCCCCACAATGACGTAAGCGATTATCTCCCTGAAGCTTATAAGTGCCCTACTTCAAACACAATCTGAAAACAAATTTTCGGTTGAGTTTGTAGATGTTCAAATGCAGGAAGGATCACATGACTGTGGATTATTTGCTCTGGTGTATATTACTTCCATTTGTAATGGACAAGATCCAGCGGTTCTATTGTATAAACAGAATGCAATGAGGAAGCATATTTTGAAGAGTATTGAGGACAGAGTGATGACTGCCTTCCCAACTTCTGCAAATAGACTTCCTAAGGCATCTATCAGGAAGAATATACCAGTATACTGTATTTGCCAGCATATTAATGATAATACAATGTGATATTTGCCCAGCAGTGGTTCCATGTAGCCTGCATGAAGATCAACAAAAGTGTACACAAAGATCGCAGGTCAATGTGGTCATGCAGTACAGTATAAACTGATTATCACTATTTGTAACAGTCTTAGTACATGTATATTAATATTTCTGCTGCATGATGCTATGTACTGGGCAGTTGTAAGCCTCACGTCAGCATTATACAACATAATGAGTTATTTTTTGTACTAGTGTCCATAAACATACATTGCCATCTTCTCAGTATGACAGAACATCTTCCCATAAATGTGCACTAGTCACATCAGATGGCCGGTTGCATCAGGCCTTATCCAACAAAAACAGCCTGAGTTGTGTATATATGTATAAATATTCATAATTATAATCATAAAGATATTGAATAACGGACAGCCGGTTACGCAGCCGGACAGCCGGTTGCACAACGGGACAGCCAGTTACGCAACGGCCGGGACAGCCGGTTGTGTAACCGGACAGCTATTATCTAATGCATTGAAACGGGACAGCCGGTTACACAACCGGCATGCGGTGACGTAACCGGCAATGTTGGGCATCCGTACGGAACATATACAAGTGCTCCACCAGTATTCGTTTGGTAAGTGCTCAGTCCTCAGTGCATCCCGCACGTGTCTAGTGCACGTGCTGGTATGCAGCTTGCCTTTTATTAACGTAATGATTCACTACATGCAGAACTCTTCATATTACGTATGTTGCATGACTCGGAAACGTTAATATATTATCGGCACATGCTTGGGCATATAGTATTCTATATAGCCGTTGTCCTGTCAACAGAGTAGTATTTATACTGATATATGCGCGCAAGCCATGCTATGTACTGTCATATAGAACATTACCTGCTTTAACCCTTGCTGCAGCCACAGGCAAGATCTTGTAATCGAGATTGCTTATCACAGCTTTAGCAGGCGCGTACCAAGGGTCACCAGCATAGACAATGAGATTGCCGGCAAAACGATGTGTAGGCTGGGTAGCACTATATACAGTCGCTCCAACTGTCAGCTTCACACTCTTTCCGTTGCACTCCAGCGTAACCTTGGTAAGGGCATTAAGATTTAGTGCATCTGTGTCGAGACCCCAGTTACCGTCAGTAGAATCACCTATTCTGACATGCATTTTAGTAGTACCAGGATAACACCAAATAGCAGGAGAACGACTTCCAAATTCACAGCAGTTGCTGATAGTAGTAAAATGCACGATGCTACCCCAACCTTCTTCGATAGCAGTGGGTACAATGTCAAATGTGAGCCTGTAGTCAGCCTTTCCGGAGACTACAGCAATTGGGTTATTTTGGGTCAATGTTGGGCCTGTAGGCAGAGTCGGGTTGGCTATAGATGCCTTAGGAAGTCTACTTGCAGAAGTTGGGAAGGCAGTCATCACTCTGTCCTCAATACTCTTCAAAATATGCTTCCTCATTGCATTCTGTTTATACAATAGAACCGCTGGATCTTGTCCATTACAAATGGAAGTGATATACACCAGAGCAAATAATCCACAGTCATGTGATCCTTCCGGCATTTGAACATCTACAAACTCAACCGAAATTTGTTTTCAGATTGTGTTTGAAGTAGGGCACTTATAAGCATTAGGGAGATAATCGCTTACGTCATTGTGGGGCTGGGTACGAGACTAGAGCAAGAGCGGACCACCTTTGTATTCACTGTCACACACGCTCCATCTTGTGACGTCACGCGTTACCGCTAGGCACAGTTTAAGTTTCGTCATGTGAGTATTGGGACGAGACTGCTTTCACACCTCACCCCTAAACGATTAATTTTTTTTTTCCCGACTGGGCTCGAAACAAGGGTCGTGTATGTCTGAATGGCTGTCAGAAGTTTAATATTATGCCAAGGGGACTAGCTTATACGCTCATTAACAACTCTCTGCGTAATCTATACACGATTTGTATGAGAAGTGTACTCTGGGCAGCATAATTTCATTATGAATTGCAAGCATATATACACGTCACAATAGGTCCACTACATGTATGACTAACTACTCCTGGCGCATGCAGTTTCTGGTCAGTTATCCATGTTCTCACTCATTCCGTTGTACATGTAGCGGTGCTGTGATGTGAGACCTTCAAGAAGAAACTTAATGATTCACTACATGCAGAACTCTTCATATTGCGTATGTTGCATGACTAGGAAACGTTAGTATATTATCGGCACATGCTTGGGCATATAATATTCATTATAGCCGTTGTCCTGTCGACAGAGTGGTATTTATACCGATATATGCGCGCAAGCTATGCTATGTACTGTCATATAGAATATTACCTGCTTTAACCCTTGCTGCAGCCACAGGCAAGATCTTGTAATCGAGATTGCTTATCACAGCTTTAGCAGGCGCGTGCCAAGGGTCACCAGCATAGACAATGAGATTGCCGGCAAAACGATGTGTAGGCTGGGTAGCACTATATACAGTCGCTCCAACTGTCAGCTTCACACTCTTTCCAATGCACTCCAGCGTAACCTTGGTAAGGACATTAAGAGTTAGTGCATCTGTGTCGAGACCCCAGTTACCGTCAGTAGAATCACCTATTCTGACATGCATTTTAGTAGTACCAGGATAAAACCAAATAGCAGGAGAACGACTTCCAAATTCACAGCAGTTGCTGATAGTAGTAAAATGCACGATGCTACCCCAACCTTCTTCGATAGCAGTGGGTACAATGTCAAATGTGAGCCTGTAGTCAGCCTTTCCGGAGACTACAGCAATTGGATTATTTTGGGTCAATGCTGGGCCTGTAGGCAGAGTCGGGTTGGCTATGCATCGAGCATACGCTGCATGGAAAAAGATGACCAGCCATGCATATAACTGATGTACATGCCAACTCATGCATGCAAGCATTTATGAATTTCCGTTTAATACTAACCGATGTCACATATCTCACTGCCGCCCTCTGTTTGCACAATTTCACTATTGCTTTCCGCTAGCAGTTCGGCGCCATCGCTATCTTTTTCACCGGGAATGACAATATCCACATTGCTGCTCTTTGCATAGAGCTTGTTCGCGGTCACACAGATCGTCGACAGTGCCAAGTACAAGGCGACGATCCAGGTCAGCGATGTGTTCACTTTCTTCATTTCCAAGAGACCAGGCTGAACGTTGTGACTGCGAATGTACCGACCAGGTCGTATCGTTCCATTTATATATGTGCCGTCTGCCCCTTGTGCCGCTGCCGGAATCACTTCCGACATCAATAGAAGCCGATCGAGTTATTGCACCACAAATAAATTGCACAGGACGTCTAAATTATTATAATTGTATTTACAGTAAGCGGTGAAATTTTATACATGTACAATTGCTTGGTTTTCATGCACCACTACTGTCAAGCCTCAGCTATAGGTGTGTATGAAGCTATAATTTAATTGAGTCTTGATCATTACGTCACGCTACAAACTGCGTCTTCAAAAATCAGGGACGCTGGAACAAAAATCTTAGACTTGTTTCCCAGACTTGTACGTAGTCATTATGTGACTACTCTGTTAACACTTCAAGTGGATTTGGTTTACAACTTTGTGCTTCAAAGAATAGGGTGTGTAATAAATAGAGTTGTCCCAACTTAATAACATAAAATTGTGTTACAAAAAATAGCTACTTGGTTAAGCTTTGTAGATATGAAATATAAGCAAATCTATTATGCTGAAGCATAAAAATAGTATATTTAAATAAAATGATCTATGTTTTCAAGCAGGCCAATACAAAACGCCTGGACCATTAAAGCACCCTTTGGGCACCATCCAAATCTCCTGAAATTCTATAGTGTAATTAACTTGAACCTATAGTAAATTGCTATTCTGTGATTGTGCATCAAAAGACAAAGTCAAGATTCATTCGCAAAATTTTACTATAAATTGAATGCGCCTGATATTGTTGGATCGCGAAGTAGCTTGAATTTAGGCAATCGCACTGCATTCTACAACCAATAACCATCGAGCAATGAAGTCGGGTAAGCTACCCGAGAAACGGAGCAAGTTCCTACGCTTCATTGTATATTTCTCAAACTTTCACAAATTCCAGTCCAATTTTTGACGAACTTTTGGATCAACTATTTACGGACCCGCGTACGTGATTTTGTCAACTACCTAACTGTGAACAATGCAAGGGCTGACTTGCTCGCTATACAACAGTATCTTGTGACCCATTTAATAAATAAATGTACATGCATAATGAAGGAAGACAGCCCTGAATTCCAGTGCCCACATGCGGGATATATTAGTGTACCACAAGTCTGCGCATGTGGGCACTAGAATTCAGAGCTGTCTTCCTTTTAATCTGATTAACGCCATGGGTCCCAAGATATCGCTGTGGAGCAAGAAGGGGATCAATGATAGACTGACCGCAGTTCACATGTTGCTGAATGTTTTCGGTGGATTTTAAGTGCTAAAGGGTGTCAATTAATGCCTCAAATTCAGCAATCATCCAGGTAAAAATACTGCTAAACTGATAACATGACAACAGCACCTATCTTCCAGTCTTTATCATGAACAATAAAAGTTGTCCACATGCATGTATACAGACTTAAGCCTGGTTCACAATATGACGCAATAGCCCGCGATGCGATGTGGTTGTCGCAGGAAATTTCTATTCCTGCGACGTCGCAGCGATAAACCACCACGCCAGATACTGGTACGTTATTAAAAATGGATGGCCGAGTCCAGAGCGGCAGAAATTTTTTTTTTTTCAGAGCACTTTTCACTGAGGTGATGAGCGAACATGCGGTTTACAGGGCTTTATCTGAAATTAGTTCATCACGGGTAGTTGTGGTGGTCACTTGCATGTGGTCTCCGCACTCTCATTAACGCCGTGTACATATCGCCCTGAAAAATGACGAAGCGCGCATGTCAGCTCTTGCATTGTACACGGGGCTTAATATTACTTCTCTCCCAGCAAAACAGCAAAAGCCACGTATTCTCTGTTCCAGGAACCGGCGGTGAATTCACGTATGCAACCAGTGTAGGGACGTACGTATTATATAGTACACTCAATAAACCACGTATACACAAGTGCTCCACCAATATTTGTTTGATAAGTGCTCAGTCCTCAGTGCGTCCCGCAGGTGTATACGTGCTGGTATGCAGCTTGCCTTTTATATTATAGCTTCATGCATACACACCTTTAGCTGAGGCTTTACAGTAGTGGTGCATGAAAACCAAGCAATTGTATTCTACTTAAACGTCACCATTTCATTACAACACACAAATCAGTGCGTTAGTATTTTTTTTTTAATGCTTAGGCGGTTGGATACTCGTGACCATCATAACCGATCTGACCTCGAAGCCTTAGATCAGTAAGTAGCTGCAAAAGAACATCTAAATACTCGCTTTTTAGGCCTGCTATTAAGCGATTAGAGTTCTCGTTATGTACCAGGTTTGCTACTTTAACTTCTAAGAGGGTCGAGGTCAGGCGATCGATTACGATGGTCTCGAGTCTGCAGAAAAGTATAAGCCTTTTTGCTTGCCGTATGTATATTTGTGCAATGCATGTGTGCGCAACTTATGAATAAAGCATCCACGCCTCTTGGTGAGCGACTATATACATGTATAAATTTTCACCGCATACTGTAATACAATTATAATAATTTAGACGTCCTGTACAATTTATTTGTGGTGCACGCAATTCAATAACTCGATCGGCTCGTGCATTCATTGATGTCGGAAGTGGTGAATGCTAATTCAGTGGCACAAGGGGCAGACGGCACATATATAAATGGAACGATACGACTTGGTCGATGCATTCGCAGCCACAAACGTTCAGCCTGCTCTCTTGGAAATGCAGAAAGTGAACACATCACTGACCTGGATCGTCGCCTTGTACTTGGCACTGTCGACGATCTGTGTGACCGCGAACAAGCTCTATGCAAAGAGCAGCAGTGTGGATATTGTCATTCCCGGTGCAAAAGATAGCGATGGCCCCGAACTGCTCGCGGAAAGCAATAGTGAAATTGCGCAAACAGAGGGCGGCAGTGAGATATGCGACATCGGTTAGTATTAAACGGAAATTCATAAATGCTTGCATGCATGAGTTGGCATGTACATCAGTTATATGCATGGCTGGTCATCTTTTTCCATGCAGCGTATGCTCGATGCATAGCCAACCCGACTCTGCCTACAGGCCCAACATTGACCCAAAATAACCCAATTGCTGTAGTCTCCGGAAAGGCTGACTACAGGCTCACATTTGACATTGTACCCACTGCTATCGAAGAAGGTTGGGGTAGCATCGTGCATTTTACTACTATCAGCAACTGCTGTGAATTTGGAAGTCGTTCTCCTGCTATTTGGTTTTATCCTGGTACTACTAAAATGCATGTCAGAATAGGTGATTCTACTGACGGTAACTGGGGTCTCGACACAGATGCACTAAATCTTAATGCCCTTACCAAGGTTACGCTGGAGTGCAATGGAAAGAGTGTGAAGCTGACAGTTGGAGCGACTGTATATAGTGCTACCCAGCCTACACATCGTTTTGCTGGCAATCTCATTGTCTATGCTGGTGACCCTTGGCACGCGCCTGCTAAAGCTGTGATAAGCAATCTCGATTACAAGATCTTGCCTGTGGCTGCAGCAAGGGCTAAAGCAGGTAATATTCTATATGACAGTACATAGCATGGCTTGCGCGCATATATCAGTATAAATACTACTCTGTTGACAGGACAACGGCTATAATGAATATTATATGCCCAAGCATGTGCCGATAATATACTAACGTTTCCGAGTCATGCAACATACGTAATATGAAGAGTTCTGCATGTAGTGAATCATTAAGTTTCTTCTTGAAGGTCTCACATCACAGCATCGCTACATGTACAACGGAATGAGTGAGAACATGGATAACTGACCAGAAACTGCATGCGCCAGGAGTAGTTTGTCATACATGTAGTGGACCTATTGTGATGTGTATATATGCATGCAATTCATAATGAAATTATGCTGTCCAGAGTACACCCGTTTGCTCTCATGCAAATCGTGTATACATTATACGCAGAAAGTTGTTATTATGAGCGTATAAGCTAGTTCCCTCACACAAATCACGATTTATGACCATTTCAGTTGCATGCATCTATACTGTGCTAACCACAGCACACTAAAGCCCCTGTAAGGCCAATCATAGCTGATGGGCTATTTTCTCGTATCCAGGTAGGTTTAATTATACTAACACGTACATAATATATGTAGGACGCTCTGATTGATATGAGGCATATGCCACATAATGGATGCAACTGGATATTACACATCGTGGATCATTGGTCAAAGTTTAATTTTGCATTTCCTCTTGTAAAAAAAGAAGGCAAACCATGTGGTTAAAGCATTGCACAACTATGTGTTTCCCATTGCTTAGCTTGCCTGCTATCATTCACAGAGATAATGGTAAAGAGTTTGTAAAAAAACTCATTGAAGATGTAGCTTCTACATGACCAGGTCATGTACAGTTAATTAGTGGTCGTCAACGACATCCCAATCCCAAGGATTAGTTGGAGAGAATGATCAGTACAAAAGTTGTTGAATGTGGTGATCAATCCCCACCATGGTCTCAATGACTTCCACATTGTGTGTAAGTGATCCAATGTTGTAAATGTTATAATGTTTTATCTGTCATTGCAGATACAATGAACACTCAGGTTCATGACACCACCAAGCAAACCCATACGAGATAGTATTTGGCCAACCTCCGAGGGCAATTTTTGTTCCAGATGTCAACTTTCGGGGACAGCTTGATGAAGATGTTTTGAAGCCTTGTGACAGAGAAATTTCAGAGGAAGGGATGAAAGACAAAGAACAGGATGATGAAGGAAATGAAAAGGAGGATGAGGAAACAGAAAAGGATGAAGAGGAGAAAGAAAAGGAGGATGATGAAAAGAAGAGGAGCATGAGGATAAAGAAGAGGAGCATGAGGAAAACGGAGTGTGTAACGTTATTACAACTGCAGAAATACAGAGCACTGAAACACAACAAACACTGAACGAGCGACTCGTGAGACTGCTCAATACACGCACACCAAACAATATATATACATGCACTACAGAATTTTCGAGAGCATGACCTAATCAGTAGTGCATGACTGATTAACACATTATGTGTTAATCATCCTATTCAGCAGTCCGATGGTTACAAGTGCATGAGGAGGAGAAAGATGAGGATGAGGAAACAGAAGATGAGGAAAAAGAAGATGAGGAATAAGAAGATGAGGAAAAAGAAGAGGATGATGAGAAAATAGCAAAGGACAGTGGGGATGTAGACAAGGATGATGGAGAGGAAGAAAATGAGGACAATTTAGTGGAAAGGGAAATGGAAAGTACTAATGTGGGCACTGTTGCAAGGGAGTTAGAAAGCAATATTGAGGAGAGTAACAAAACCACTGCTGCAGGCGATCTTCCTGTCTACCAGTACTCTGTTAATTCAGAATAATGTGATGGTCATGACAGTGATCATGATGAAAATGATAACAACAATGTACAAGTAAGTGCCTCAATATATGTTTTGATCCTGATTAATCTTTCTGGTTCTTTTTGATGTATAGGTGGCTTTAATGAAGTCCAATTCATAGGTTTTGGCTACTACTTAGAAGCACTTGCCTGTTCACCAGATTGCAGACAAAGACTATTTAATAGGATGATGGTAAAATACAACCTTAATCACAAAGTTAAAGAATTTCATGTAGGAGATTTTGTTACTGTGAGAATTCCTTGCATCGATCGGGTTTCCACTGACCAAATAGACTGCCGTGCATAATTGTTCAGGTGATTGGAACGGCATGTGCAATGTGCAGCTTACAGTGGAAGTCAGGGGTGTTGAATAAATGCTACTCTGCTTGTGATCTGGAATTTTTTTGAAGGGAATTTCTGTCTGTCAGTGAAAGGATGGAAAAGTTCTACTTGTGTGTCACTTCGAGCAGCTTCAAAAGAAAGTACGCCATGGAGTGCATTTTCAAAGAATAGATGCAAGTGCACAACAGGCTGCAGCACACAACGGTGCCCTTGCAAGAAGAATAAAATTGAATGGACCTCATGTACTGTAGTGTATGAACCAAATGGTGTGCATGAATTAGAGTGCGCATGCGCAGAACGGAGTAGACTGGTAGAGCCAGCAGCAGGCTGCGGGTGTGTCATTGTGCTGTCCTTTTGTGGTATATATACTCTTATTGCTGCGTTACTACATTTGGCGACGAGGGTGGGATAACCATTGAATGCGGTTGCTTGTTGTGGGGGGTGCGAGTGTTGGTGCCTAAGAAGTTGCAGGGAAGAGTACTTGAGGAATTGCACAAAGGTCACCCTGGGGCGTCACGAATGAAGTCATTAGCCCGAAGTTATTTGTGGTGGCCAGGGTTGGACACGGAGTTAGAACATCTAGCAAAATCGTGCATTCCTTGTCAAGAAGTCAAGTTGACTCCACCTGCAGCTCCATTGCATCCATGGGTGTGGCCATCATTACCCTGGCAACGTATTCATGTTGATTTCGCAGGCCCATTCCTGGGACAGCAGTTCTTGATAGTGGTAGATGCGCATTCAAAATGGCCTGAGGTTATACCAATGGCATCATCCACAACCGCAGCCAGGACCATTGAGGCACTGCGACTGTTATTTGCATCATATGGTGTACCAAACCAGTTGGTCTCAGACAACGGTCCACAGTTTGTATCAAAGGAATTTGCTGAGTTCATGGCTGGGAATGCAGTGAAGCATATTCGGGTCGCACCATATCATCCAGCTTCAAATGGATTGGCAGAACGGTTTGTACAAACATTCAAGAAAGCAATGTCAGCAGCAAGGAACGACGGAGCTTCATTGAGTCAGAAATTGTGCCGGTTCTTGTTGACTGCCTTCCCAACTTCTGCAAATAGACTTCCTAAGGCATCTATCAGGAAGAATATACCAGTATACTGTATTTGCCAGCATATTAATGATAATACAATGTGATATTTGCCCAGCAGTGGTTCCATGTAGCCTGCATGAAGATCAACAAAAGTGTACACAAAGATCGCAGGTCAATGTGGTCATGCAGTACAGTATAAACTGATTATCACTATTTGTAACAGTCTTAGTACATGTATATTAATATTTCTGCTGCATGATGCTATGTACTGGGCAGTTGTAAGCCTCACGTCAGCATTATACAACATAATGAGTTATTTTTTGTACTAGTGTCCATAAACATACATTGCCATCTTCTCAGTATGACAGAACATCTTCCCATAAATGTGCACTAGTCACATCAGATGGCCGGTTGCATCAGGCCTTATCCAACAAAAACAGCCTGAGTTGTGTATATATGTATAAATATTCATAATTATAATCATAAAGATATTAAATAACGGACAGCCGGTTACGCAGCCGGACAGCCGGTTGCACAACGGGACAGCCAGTTACGCAACGGCCGGGACAGCCGGTTGTGTAACCGGACAGCTATTATCTAATGCATTGAAACGGGACAGCCGGTTACACAACCGGCATCCGGTGACGTAATCGGCAATGTTGGGCATCCATACGGAACATATACAAGTGCTCCACCAGTATTCGTTTGGTAAGTGCTCAGTCCTCAGTGCGTCCCGCACGTGTCTAGTACACGTGCTGGTATGCAGCTTGCCTTTTATTAACGTAATGATTCACTACATGCAGAACTCTTCATATTACGTATGTTGCATGACTCGGAAACGTTAATATATTATCGGCACATGCTTGGACATATAATATTCATTATAGCCGTTGCCCTGTCGACAGAGTAGTATTTATACTGATATATGCGCGCAAGCTATGCTATGTACTGTCATATAGAATTTTACCTGCTTTAACCCTTGCTGCAGCCACAGGCAAGATCGTGTAATCGAGATTGCTTATCACAGCTTTAGCAGGCGCGTGCCAAGGGTCACCAGCATAGACTATGAGATTGCCGGCAAAACGATGTGTAGGCTGGGTAGCACTATATACAGTCGCTCCAACTGTCAGCTTCACACTCTTTCCATTGCACTCCAGCGTAACCTTGGTAAGGGCATTAAGATTTAGTGCATCTGTGTCGAGACCCCAGTTACCGTCAGTAGAATCACCTATTCTGACATGCATTTTAGTAGTACCAGGTTAAAACCAAATAGCAGGAGAACGACTTCCAAATTCACAGCAGTTGCTGATAGTAGTAAAATGCACGATGCTACCCCAACCTGCTTCGATAGCAGTGGGTACAATGTCAAATGTGAGCCTGTAGTCAGCCTTTCCGGAGACTACAGCAATTGGGTTATTTTGGGTCAATGTTGGGCCTGTAGGCAGAATCGGGTTGGCTATAGATGCCTTAGGAAGTCTACTTGCAGAAGTTGGGAAGGCAGTCATCACTCGGTCCTCAATACTCTTCAAAATATGCTTCCTCATTGCATTCTGTTTATACAATAGAACCGCTGGATCTTGTCCATTACAAATGGAAGTGATATACACCAGAGCAAATAATCCACAGTCATGTGATCCTTCCTGCATTTGAACATCTACAAACTCAACCGAAATTTGTTCTCAGATTGTGTTTGAAGTAGGGCACTTATAAGCTTCAGGGAGATAATCGTTTACGTCATTGTGGGGCTGGGTACGACACTAGAGCAAGAGCGGACCACCTTTGTATTCACTGTCACACACGCTCCACCTTGTGACGTCACGCGTTACCGCTAGGCACAGTTTAAGTTTCGTCATGTGAGTATTGGGACGAGACTGCTTTCACACCTCACCCCTAAATGATTAATTTTTTTTTTCCGACTGGGCTCGAAACAAGGGTCGTGTATGTCTGAATGGCTGTCAGAAGTTTAATATTATGCCAAGGGGACTAGCTTATACGCTCATTAACAACTCTCTGCGTAATCTATACACGATTTGTATGAGAAGTGTACTCTGGGCAGCATAATTTCATTATGAATTGCATGCATATATACACGTCACAATAGGTCCACTACATGTATGACTAACTACTCCTGGCGCATGCAGTTTCTGGTCAGTTATCCATGTTCTCACTCATTCCGTTGTACATGTAGCGGTGCTGTGATGTGAGACCTTCAAGAAGAAACTTAATGATTCACTACATGCAGAACTCTTCATATTACGTATGTTGCATGACTCGGAAACGATAGTATATTATCGGCACATGCTTGGGCATATAATATTCATTATAGCCGTTGCCCTGTCAACATGCAGAGTAGTATTTATACTGATATATGCGCGCAAGCCATGCTATGTACTGTCATATAGAATATTACCTGCTTTAACCTTTGCTGCAGCCACAGGCAAGATCTTGTAATCGAGATTGCTTATCACAGCTTTAGCAGGCGCGTGCCAAGGGTCACCAGCATAGACAATGAGATTGCCGGCAAAACGATGTGTAGGCTGGGTAGCACTATATACAGTCGCTCCAACTGTCAGCTTCACACTCTTTCCATTGCACTCCAGCGTAACCTTGGTACGGGCATTAAGATTTAGTGCATCTGTGTCGAGACCCCAGTTACCGTCAGTAGAATCACCTATTCTGACATGCATTTTAGTAGTACCAGGATAAAACCAAATAGCAGGAGAACGACTTCCAAATTCACAGCAGTTGCTGATAGTAGTAAAATGCACGATGCTACCCCAACCTTCTTCGATAGCAGTGGGTACAATGTCAAATGTGAGCCTGTAGTCAGCCTTTCCGGAGACTACAGCAATTGGGTTATTTTGGGTCAATGTTGGGCCTGTAGGCAGAGTCGGGTTGGCTATGCATCGAGCATACGCTGCATGGATAAAGATGACCAGGCAGACCAGCCATGCATATAACTGATGTACATGCCAACTCATGCATGCAAGCATTTATGAATTTCCGTTTAATACTAACCGATGTCGCATATCTCACTGCCGCCCTCTGATTGCACAATTTCACTATTGCTTTCCGCTAGCAGTTCGGCGCCATCGCTATCTTTTTCACCGGGAATGACAATATCCACATTGCTGCTCTTTGCATAGAGCTTGTTCGCGGTCACACAGATCGTCGACAGTGCCAAGTACAAGGCGACGATCCAGTGCAGCGATGTGTTCACTTTCTTCATTTCCAAGAGACCAGGCTGAACGTTGTGACTGCGAATGTACCGACCATGTCGTATCGTTCCATTTATATATGTGCCGTCTGCCCCTTGTGCCGCTGCCGGAATCACTTCCGACATCAATAGAAGCCGATCGAGTTATTGCACCACAAATAAATTGCACAGGACGTCTAAATTATTATAATTGTATTTACAGTAAGCGGTGAAATTTTATACATGTACAATTGCTTGGTTTTCATGCACCACTACTGTCAAGCCTCAGCTATAGGTGTGTATGAAGCTATAATTTAATTGAGTCTTGATCATTACGTCACGCTACAAACTGCGTCTTCAAAAATCAGGGACGCTGGAACAAAAATCTTAGACTTGTTTCCCAGACTTGTACGTAGTCATTATGTGACTACTCTGTTAACACTTCAAGTGGATTTGGTTTACAACTATGTGCTTCAAAGAATAGGGTGTGTAATAAATAGAGTTGTCCCAACTTAATAACATAAAATTGTGTTACAAAAAATAGCTACTTGGTTAAGCTTTGTAGATATGAAATATAAGCAAATCTATTATGCTGAAGCATAAAAATAGTATATTTAAATAAAATGATCTGTGTTTTCAAGCAGGCCAATACAAAACGCCTGGACCATTAAAGCACCCTTTGGGCACCATCCAAATCTCCTGAAATTCTATAGTGTAATTAGCTTGAACCTATAGTAAATTGCTATTCTGTGATTGTGCATCAAAAGACAAAGTCAAGATTCATTCGCAAAATTTTACTATAAATTGGGTGCGCCTGATATTGTTGGATCGCGAAGTAGCTTGAATTTAGGCAATCGCACTGCATTCTACAACCAATTACCATCGAGCAATGAAGTCGGGTAAGCTACTCGAGAAACGGAGCAAGTTCCTACGCTTCATTGTATATTTCTCAAACTTTCACAAATTCCAGTCCAATTTTTGACGAACTTTTGGATCAACTATTTACGGACCCGCGTACGTGATTTTGTCAACTACCTAACTGTGAACAATGCAAGGGCTGACTTGCTCGCTATACAACAGTATCTTGTGACCCATTTAATAAATAAATGTACATGCATAATGAAGGAAGACAGCCCTGAATTCCAGTGCCCACATGCGGGATATATTAGTGTACCACAAGTCTGCGCTTGTGGGCACTAGAATTCAGAGCTGTCTTCCTTTTAATCTGATTAACGCCATGGGTCCCAAGATATCGCTGTGGAGCAAGAAGGGGATCAATGATAGACTGACCGCAGTTCACATGTTGCTGAATGTTTTCGGTGGATTTTAAGTGCTAAAGGGTGTCAATTAATGCCTCAAATTCAGCAATCATCCAGGTAAAAATACTGCTAAACTGATAACATGACAACAGCACCTATCTTTCAGTCTTTATCATGAACAATAAAAGTTGTCCACATGCATGTATACAGACTTAAGCCTGGTTCACAATATGACGCAATAGCCCGCGATGCGATGTGGTTGTCGCAGGAAATTTCTATTCCTGCGACGTCGCAGCGATAAACCACCACGCCAGATACTGGTACGTTATTAAAAATGGATGGCCGAGTCCAGAGCGGCAGAACTTTTTTTTTTTTCATCCATCGCGGCGCATCTCGGGCTCTTACGTCATATAGTAAACCAGGCTTTACCTTGCATTAGCGGAAACGTAGCAATTGGCAATATAGTGGAAACAGAGCACTTTTCACTGAGGTGATGAGCGAACATGCGGTTTACAGGGCTTTATCTGAAATTAGTTCATCACGGGTAGTTGTGGTGGTCACTTGCATGTGGTCTCCGCACTCTCATTAACGCCGTGTACATATCGCCCTGAAAAATGACGAAGCGCGCATGTCAGCTCTTGCATTGTACACGGGGCTTAATATTACTTCTCTCCCAGCAAAACAGCAAAAGCCACGTATTTTCTGTTCCAGGAACCGGCGGTGAATTCACGTATGCAACCAGTGTAGGGACGTACGTATTATATAGTACACTCAATAAACCACGTATACACAAGTGCTCCACCAATATTCGTTTGATAAGTGCTCAGTCCTCAGTGCGTCCCGCAGGTGTATAAGTGCTGGTATGCAGCTTGCCTTTTATATTATAGCTTCATGCATACACACCTATAGCTGAGGCTTTACAGTAGTGGTGCATGAAAACCAAGCAATTGTATTCTACTTAAACGTCACCATTTCATTACAACACACAAATCAGTGCGTTAGTATTTTTTTTTAATGCTTAGGCGGTTGGATACTCGTGACCATCATAACCGATCTGACCTCGAAGCCTTAGATCAGTAAGTAGCTGCAAAAGAACATCTAAATACTCGCTTTTTAGGCCTGCTATTAAGCGATTAGAGTTCTCGTTATGTACCAGGTTTGCTACTTTAACTTCTAAGAGGGTCGAGGTCAGGCGATCGATTACGATAGTCTCGAGTCTGCAGAAAGGTATAAGCCTTTTTGCTTGCCGTATGTATTTGTGCAATGCATGTGTGCGCAACTTATGAATAAAGCATCCACGCCTCTTGGTGAGCGACTATATACATGTATAAATTTTCACCGCATACTGTAATACAATTATAATAATTTAGACGTCCTGTACAATTTATTTGTGGTGCACGCAATTCAATAACTCGATCGGCTCGTGCATTCATTGATGTCGGAAGTGGTAAATGCTAATTCAGTGGCACAAGGGGCAGACGGCACATATATAAATGGAACGATACGACTTGGTCGATGCATTCGCAGCCACAACGTTCAGCCTGGTCTCTTGGAATTGCAGAAAGTGAACACATCGCTGCACTGGATCGTCGCCTTGTACTTGGCACTGTCGACGATCTGTGTGACCGCGAACAAGCTCTATGCAAAGAGCAGCAGTGTGGATATTGTCATTCCCGGTGCAAAAGATAGCGATGGCCCCGAACTGCTCGCGGAAAGCAATAGTGAAATTGCGCAAACGGAGGGCGGCAGTGAGATATGCGACATCGGTTAGTATCGAACGGAAATTCATAAATGCTTGCATGCATGAGTTGGCATGTACATTATATGTCTGGTCATATTTTCATGCAGCGTATGCTCGATGCATAGCCAACCCGACTCTGCCTACAGGCCCAGCATTGACCCAAAATAACCCAATTGCTGTAGTCTCCGGAAAGGCTGACTACAGGCTTACATTTGACATTGTACCCACTGCTATCGAAGCAGGTTGGGGTAGCATTGTGCATTTTACTACTATCAGCAACTGCTGTGAATTTGGAAGTCGTTCTCCTGCTATTTGGTTTTATCCTGGTACTACTAAAATGCATGTCAGAATAGGTGATTCTACTGACGGTAACTGGGGTCTCGACACAAATGAACTGCCTCTTAATGCCCTTACCAAGGTTACGCTGGAGTGCAACGGAAAGAGTGTGAAGCTGACAGTTGGAGCGACTGTATATAGTGCTACCCAGCCTACACATCGTTTTGCCGGCAATCTCATTGTCTATGCTGGTGACCCTTGGCACGCGCCTGCTAAAGCTGTGATAAACAATCTCGATTACAAGATCTTGCCTGTGGTTGCAGCAAGGGTTAAAGCAGGTAATGTTCTATATGACAGTACATAGCATGGCTTGCGCGCATATATCAGTATAAATACTACTCTGTTGACAGGACAACGGCTATTATTAATATTATATGCCCAAGCATGTGCCGATAATATATTAACGTTTCCGAGTCATGCAACATACGTAATGTGAAGAGTTCTGCATGTAGTGAATCATTAAGTTTCTTCTTGAAGGTCTCACATCACAGCACCGCTACATGTACAACGGAATGAGTGAGAACATGGATAACTGACCAGAAACTGCATGCGCCAGGAGTAGTTAGTCATACATGTAGTGGACCTATTGTGATGTGTATATATGCATGCAATTCATAATGAAATTATGCTGTCCAGAGTACACTTCCGCTTGCTCTCATGCAAATCGTGTATACATTATACGCAGAAAGTTGTTGTTATGAGCGTATAAGCTAGTTCCCTCACACAAATCACGATTTATGACCATTTCAGTTGCATGCATCTATACTGTGCTAAGCATGGGTTTTTGGAAGCTAATTAATGATGCGAAAAGCGTTTTGGTACCTGCCAGGACTCCTAGGGCTCCGCCCCAGACCTCGATGGGGGAGCTTACAGCGCTCCCCCATACCCCCTAGCTGCTATTGTACCCCTCCCCTCATTAAAAGTTCATTATGGACACCCCCCTCATTCAATTCCTATCAGCCCCTGGCCACTGCGTTTCCAAAAGACGCTAAGAGAACAAGAAGTGCCGTAATTCACCAACAATTCGGAGAAAGGATCATCCGCTTTCTAAAGAATCCTCTATCGATTGAGGATAGAAACTTTCGTCATCTTATTGAAAAAAGTGGATTTCAACTGCTGGACTTGCCTGAGGCTGGAATAAGGAATGCATTGGTTGTCCAAGTCAAGGGGGAAAAGGAGGTAATTCGTTCTGTGTTAGTATTCATTTTGCTGTAGTTGATTACTGCCGGTTTGTTAGTATATAGAACGTTAATGACCGCATGATCATGAAGAGCTATAGAAGGGTCGCTATAGCGGAGGAATTCTACCACATTTTGAAACAGATCCATGATAAAGATTGTCTGCATGCTGGTTCAAGAAAAGGGTAAGTAGTATTTCCATGCAATTGAAGTGTGGTAGACGTACATGCTAAATTGAGTCACGTGTGTGTCACTCCTTATACACTGTAGGTCCAGTCATTGTACTCCTACATACCAAGAGTTGTGGTTGAAAAGTATGTAAGCTTGTGTTCAACATGCAGCTTAAGGAAACCACAGCACACTAAAGCCCCTGTAAGGCCAATCATAGCTGATGGGCTATTCTCTCGTATCCAGGTAGGTTTAATTATACTAACACGTACAAAATATATGTAGATCGCTCTGATTGATATGAGGCATATGCCACATAATGGATGCAACTGGATATTACACATCGTGGATCATTGGTCAAAGTTTAATTTTGCATTTCCTCTTGTAAAATAAGAAGGCAAACCATGTGGTTAAAGCATTGCACAACTATATGTTTCTCATTGCTTAGCTTGCCTGCTATCATTCACAGTGATAATGGTAAAGAGTTTGTAAAAAAACTCATTGAAGATGTAGCTTCTACATGACCAGATCATGTACAGTTAATTAGTGGTCGTCAACGACATCCCAATCCCAAGGATTAGTTGGAGAGAATGATCAGTACAAAAGTTGTTGAATGTGGTGATCAATCCCCACCAAGGTCTCAATGACTTCCACATTGTGTGTAAGTGATCCAATGTTGTAAATGTTATAATGTTTTATCTGTCATTGCAGATACAATGAACACTCAGGTTCATGACACCACCAAGCAATCCCATACGAGATAGTATTTGGCCAACCTCCGAGGGCAATTTTTGTTCCAGATGTCAACTTTCGGGGACAGCTTGATGAAGATGTTTTGAAGCCTTGTGACAGAGAAATTTCAGAGGAAGGGATGAAAGACAAAGAACAGGATGATGAAGGAAATGAAGAGGAGGATGAGGAAACAGAAAAGGATGAAGAGGAGAAAGAAAAGGAGGATGATGAAAAGAAGAGAAGCATGAGGATAAAGAAGAGGAGCATGAGGAAAACGGAGTGTGTAACGTTATTACAACTGCAGAAATACAGAGCACTGAAACACAACAAACACTGAACGAGCGACTCGTGAGACTGCTCAATACACGTACACCAAACAATATATATACATGCACTACAGAATGTTCGAGAGCATGACCTAATCAGTAGTGCATGACTGATTAACACATTATGTGTTAATCATCCTATTCAGCAGTCCAATGGTTACAAGTGCATGAGGAGGAGAAAGATGAGGATGAGGAAACAGAAGATGAGGAAAAAGAAGATGAGGAAAAAGAAGATGAGGAAAAAGATGATGAGGAAAAAGAAGATGAGGAAAAAGAAGAGGATGATGAGAAAATAGCAAAGGACAGTGGGGATGTAGACAAGGATGATGGAGAGGAAGAAAATGAGGACAATTTAGTGGAAAGGGAAATGGAAAGTACTAATGTGGGCACTGTTGCAAGGGAGTTAGAAAGCAATATTGAGGAGAGTAACAAATCCACTGCTGCAGGCGATCTTCCTGTCTACCAGTACTCTGTTAATTCAGAATAATGTGATGGTCATGACAGTGATCGTGATGAAAATGGTAACAACAAGTAAGTGCCTCTATTTGTTTTGATCCTGATTAATCTTTCTGGTTCCTTTTGATGTATAGGTGGCTTTAATGAAGTCCAATTCAAGGGTTTTGGCTACTACTTAGAAGCACTTACCTGTTCACCAGATTGCAGACAAAGACTATTTAATAGGATGATGGTAAAATACAACCTTAATCACAAAGTTAAAGAATTTCATGTAGGAGATTTTGTTACTGTGAGAATTCCTCGCATCGATCGGGTTTCCACTGACCAAATAGACTGCCGTGCATAATTGTTCAGGTGATTGGAACGGCATGTGCAATGTGCAGCTTACAGTGGAAGTCAGGGGTGTTGAATAAATGCTACTCTGCTTGTGATCTGGAATTTTTTTGAAGGGAATTTCTGTCTATCAGTGAAAGGGTGGAAAAGTTCTACTCGTGTGTCACTTCGAGCAGCTTCAAAAGAAAGTACGCCATGGAGTGCATTTTCAAAGAATAGATGCAAGTGCACAGCAGGCTGCAGCACACAACAGTGCCCTTGCAAGAAGAATAAAATTGAATGGACCTCACACTGCCATAAAGGAGATAACTGCAAGAACAAGAATTGTACCCCTGCATCAGCTATGAAATCATCAACACCATCTTATAGCAACAAAACTCCATTCTTGGATACGCAAGCATCATTGTCATGTGCATGCAAAACGAGATGCAACAGTGCAAAGTATTGCTGCTGCAAAAAGAACAAATTGTCCTACTCTGCTCGTTGTCACCCAGGACATTCTTGCACTAACGGGGATCACACAAAACCCTTGTGCTAGATAGATTTAACAGCAGGATTGAGTGGAGATGATGAAGACACTTGGGTTACTATCTGTACTGTACAACTGACAATGCACCACAAGGCAATACTTGCATCTCCAAAAAGCTGGCAAGGTGATGTTATAATCAATCACCGCTGCACAATATATGCTGAAACAGCAGCACCTATCCTTAGATGGCTTTTAACCACCTGCACTTAGCCAGAGATTCCACCACAGGAGCAGTTTGTACAGATCATAAATGTGAATAAAAATCATTGGATTGCTCTATCCATTGTTGGTTACCAAAAAGCCAGCATCAAAATCTTTGACTGCAATGGAGGTAAAGAGCTACCCAAGCCTACCCTGAAGCTTATAAGTGCCCTACTTCAAACACAATCTGAAAACAAATTTTCGGTTGAGTTTGTAGATGTTCAAATGCAGGAAGGATCACATGACTGTGGATTATTTGCTCTGGTGTATATCACTTCCATTTGTAATGGACAAGATCCAGCGTTCTATTGTATAAACAGAATGCAATGAGGAAGCATATTTTGAAGAGTATTGAGGACGGAGTGATGACTGCCTTCCCAACTTCTGCAAGTAGACTTCCTAAGGCATCTATCAGGAAGAATATACCAGTATACTGTATTTGCCAGCATATTAATGATAATACAATGTGATATTTGCCCAGCAGTGGTTCCATGTAGCCTGCATGAAGATCAACAAAAGTGTACACAAAGATCGCAGGTCAATGTGGTCATGCAGTACAGTATAAACTGATTATCACTATTTGTAACAGTCTTAGTACATGTATGTTAATATTTCTGCTGCATGATGCTATGTACTGGGCAGTTGTAAGCCTCACGTCAGCATTATACAACATAATGAGTTATTTTTTGTACTAGTGTCCATAAACATACATTGCCATCTTCTCAGTATGACAGAACATCTTCCCATAAATGTGCACTAGTCACATCAGATGGCCGGTTGCATCAGGCCTTAACCAACAAAAACAGCCTGAGTTGTGTATATATGTATAAATATTCATAATTATAATCATAAAAATATATTATAACGGACAGCCAGTTACGCAGCCGGACAGCCGGTTGCACAACGGGACAGCCAGTTACGCAACGGCCGGGACAGCTGGTTGAGTAACCGGACAGCTATTATCTAATGCATTGAAACGGGACAGCCGGTTACACAACCGGCATCCGGTGACGCAACCGGCAATGTTGGGCATCCGTACGGAACATATACAAGTGCTCCACCAGTATTCGTTTGGTAAGTGCTCAGTCCTCAGTGCATCCCGCACGTGTCTAGTACACGTGCTGGTATGCAGCTTGCCTTTTATTAACCTTTGAAGTGCGGAAGGTACCTATTATGTGCCCATGAATTTGATGCAGAATAATGCTATAGTCTCACACAATTTTAAAACAACAACGCAGTTTCATCAATTGCAGCTGCCACTCAGAGCATGTTAGTGTCCATGTACTAAATATTACTTTATTCATATGGCCTTCCATAGAGCTAGAAGAGTTCGTAAACAGGCTTCTTTCCGTCTGTGCGGGTTTTTCTTTGTAACAGAGTTCCACATGCGCGCGCGGGGTTTCGTGCATGTGTACCAGACGAAAAGAAGCCTGTTTACAAATTCATCTAGCTCTATGGAAGGCCATATCAATAAAGTAATATTTTGTACATGTACACTAACATGCTCTGAGTGGCAGCTGCAATTGATGAAACTGCGTTGTTGTTTTAAAACTGTGTGAGACTATAACATTATTCTATATCAAATTCATGGGCACAAAAAGGTGCCTTCCGCACTTCAGGGGTTAAATTATAGCTTCATACACACCTATAGCTGAGGCTTGACAGTAGTGGTGCATGAAAACCAAGCAATTGTACATGTATAAAATTTCACCGCTTACTGTAAATACAATTATAATAATTTAGACGTCCTGTGCAATTCATTTTTGGTGCAATAACTCGATCGGCTTCTATTGATGTCGGAAGTGACTCCGGCAGCGGTACAAGGGGCAGACGGCACATATATAAATGGAACGATACGACCTGGTCGGTACATTCGCAGTCACAACGTTCAGCCTGGTCTCTTGGAAATGAAGAAAGTGAACACATCGCTGCACTGGATCGTCGCCTTGTACTTGGCACTGTCGACGATCTGTGTGACCGCGAACAAGCTCTATGCAAAGAGCAGCAATGTGGATATTGTCATTCCCGGTGAAAAAGATAGCGATGGCGCCGAACTGCTAGCGGAAAGCAATAGTGAAATTGTGCAAACAGAGGGCGGCAGTGAGATATGTGACATCGGTTAGTATTAAACTGAAATTCATAAATGCTTGCATGCATGAGTTGGCATGTACATCAGTTATATGCATGGCTGGTCAACTTTTTCCATGCAGCGTATGCTCGATGCATAGCCAACCCGACTCTGCCTACAGGCCCAGCATTGACCCAAAATAACCCAATTGCTGTAGTCTCCGGAAAGGCTGACTACAGGCTCACATTTGACATTGTACCCACTGCTATCGAAGAAGGTTGGGGTAGCATTGTGCATTTTACTACTATCAACAACTGCTGTGAATTTGGAAGTCGTTCTCCTGCTATTTGGTTTTATCCTGGTACTACTAAAATGCATGTCAGAATAGGTGATTCTACTGACGGTAACTGGGGTCTCGACACAGATGCACTAACTCTAAATGTCCTTACCAAGGTTACGCTGGAGTGCAACGGAAAGAGTGTGAAGCTGACAGTTGGAGCGACTGTATATAGTGCTACCCAGCCTACACATCGTTTTGCCGGCAATCTCATTGTCTATGCTGGTGACCCTTGGTGCGCGCCTGCTAAAGCTGTGATAAGCAATCTCGATTACAAGATCTTGCCTGTGGCTGCAGCAAGGGTTAAAGCAGGTAATATTCTATATGACAGTACATAGCATAGCTTGCGCGCATATATCAGTTTAAATACTACTCTGTCGACAGGGCAACGGCTATAATGAATATTATATGCCCAAGCATGTGCCGATAATATACTAACGTTTCTTAGTCATGCAACATACGTAATATGAAGAGTTCTGCATGTAGTGAATCATTAAGTTTCTTCTTGAAGGTCTCACATCACAGCACCGCTACATGTACAACGGAATGAGTGAGAACATGGATAACTGACCAGAAACTGCATGCGCCAGGAGTAGTTAGTCATACATGTAGTGGACCTATTGTGATGTGTATATATGCATGCAATTCATAATGAATTTATGCTGTCCAGAGTACACTTCCGTTTGCTCTCATGCAAATCGTGTATACATTATACGCAGAAAGTTGTTATTATGAGCGTATAAGCTAGTTCCCTCACACAAATCACGATTTATGACAATTTCAGTTGCATGCATCTATACTGTGCTAAGCATGGGTTTTTGGAAGCTAATTAATGATGCTAAAAGCGTTGGCTCCTGCCAGGACTCCTGGGGCTCCCCCCAGACCTCGATGGGGGAGCTTACAGCGCTCCCCCATACCCCCTAGCTGCTATTGTACCCCTCCCCTCATTAAAAATTCATTATGGACACCCCCCTCATTCATTTCCTGTATCAGCCCCTGGCCACTGCGTTTCCAAAAGACGCTAAGAGAACAAGAAGTGCCGTAATTCACCAAAAATTCGGAGAAAGGATCATCCGCTTTCCAAAGAATCCTCTATCGATTGAGGATAGAAACTTTCGTCATCTTATTAAAAGAAGTGGATTTCAACTGCTGGACTTGCCTGAGGCTGGAATAAGGAATGCATTGGTTGTCCAAGTCAAGGGGGAAAAGGAGGTAATTCGTTCTGTGTTAGTATTCATTTTGCTGTAGTTGATTACTGCCGGTTTGTTAGTATATAGAACGTTAATGACCGCATGATCATGAAGGGCTATAGAAGGGTCGCTATAGCGGAGGAATTCTACCACATTTTGAAACAGATCTATGATAAAGATTGTCTGCATGCTGGTTCAAGAAAAACCTATGCTAGGGTAAGTAGAATTTCCATGCAATTGAAGTGTGGTAGACGTACATGCTAAATTGAGTCACGTGTGTGTCACTCCTTATACACTGTAGGTCCAGTCATTGTACTCCTACATACCAAGAGTTGTGGTTGAAAAGTATGTAAGCTTGTGTTCAACATGCAGCTTAAGGAAACCACAGCACACTAAAGCCCCTGTAAGGCCAATCATAGCTGATGGGCTATTCTCTCGTATCCAGGTAGGTTTAATTATACTAACACGTACAAAATATATGTAGATCGCTCTGATTGATATGAGGCATATGCCACATAATGGATGCAACTGGATATTACACATCGTGGATCATTGGTCAAAGTTTAATTTTGCATTTCCTCTTGTAAAAAAAGAAGGCAAACCATGTGGTTAAAGCATTGCACAACTATTTGTTTCTCATTGCTTAGCTTGCCTGCTATCATTCACAGTGACAATGGTAAAGAGTTTGTAAAAAAACTCATTGAAGATGTAGCTTCTACATGACCAGGTCATGTACAGTTAATTAGTGGTCGTCAACGACATCCCAATCCCAAGGATTAGTTGGAGAGAATGATCAGTACAAAAGTTGTTGAATGTGGTGATCAATCCCCGCCATGGTCTCAATGACTTCCACATTGTGTGTAAGTGATCCAATGTTGTAAATGTTATAATGTTTTATCTGTCATTGCAGATACAATGAACACTCAGGTTCATGATACCACCAAGCAAACCCATACGAGATAGTATTTGGCCAACCTCCGAGGGCAATTTTTGTTCCAGATGTCAACTTTCGGGGACAGCTTGATGAAGATGTTTTGAAGCCTTGTGACAGAGAAATTTCAGAGGAAGGGATGAAAGACAAAGAACAGGATGATGAAGGAAATGAAGAGGAGGATGAGGAAACAGAAAAGGATGAAGAGGAGAAAGAAAAGGAGGATGATGAAAAGAAGAGGAGCATGAGGATAAAGAAGAGGAGCATGAGGAAAACGGAGTGTGTAACGTTATTACAACTGCAGAAATACAGAGCACTGAAACACAACAAACACTGAACGAGCAACTGGTGAGACTGCTCAATACACGCACACCAAACAATATATATACGTGCACTACAGAATGTTCGAGAGCATGACCTAATCAGTAGTGCATGACTGATTAACACATTATGTGTTAATCATCCTATTCAGCAGTCCAATGGTTACAAGTGCATGAGGAGGAGAAAGATGAGGATGAGGAAAGAGAAGATGAGGAAAAAGAAGATGAGGAAAAAGAAGATGAGGAAAAAGAAGAGGATGATGAGAAAATAGCAAAGGACAGTGGGGATGTAGACAAGGATGATGGAGAGGAAGAAGATGAGGACAATTTAGTGGAAAGGGAAATGGAAAGTACTAATGTGGGCACTGTTGCAAGGGAGTTAAAAAGCAATATTGAGGAGAGTAACAAAACCACTGCTGCAGGCGATCTTCCTGTCTACCAGTACTCTGTTAATTCAGAATAATGTGATGGTCATGACAGTGATCATGATGAAAATGGTAGCAACAATGTACAAGTAAGTGCCTCAATATATGTTTTGATCCTGATTAATCTTTCTGGTTCCTTTTGATGTATAGGTGGCTTTAATGAAGTCCAATTCAAGGGTTTTGGCTACTACTTAGAAACACTTGCCTGTTCACCAGATTGCAGACAAAGACTATTTAATAGGATGATGGTAAAATACAACCTGAATCACAAAGTTAAAGAATTTCACGTAGGAGATTTTGTTACTGTGAGAATTCCTCGCATTGATTGGGTTTCCACTGACCAAATAGACTGCCGTGCATAATTGTTCAGGTGATTGGAACGGCATGTGCAATGTGCAGCTTACAGTGGAAGTCAGGGGTGTTGAATAAATGCTACTCTGTATGTGATCTGGAATTGTTTTGAAGGGAATTTCTGTCTATCAGTGAAAGGATGGAAAAGTTCTACTCGTGTGTCACTTCGAGCAGCTTCAAAAGAAAGTACGCCATGGAGTGCATTATCAAAGAATAGATGCAAGTGCACAGCAGGCGGCAGCACACAACGGTGCCCTTGCAAGAAGAATAAAATTGAATGGACCTCACACTGCCTTAAAGGAGATAACTGCAAGAACAAGAATTGTACCCCTGCATCAGCTATGAAATCATCAACACCATCTTATAGCAACAAAACTCCATTCTTGGATACGCAAGCATCATTGTCATGTGCATGCAAAACGAGATGCAACAGTGCAAAGTATTGCTGCTGCAAAAAGAACAAATTGTCCTACTCTGCTCGTTGTCACCCAGGACATTCTTGCACTAACGGGGATCACACAAAACCCTTGTGCTAGATAGATTTAACAGCAGGATTGAGTGGAGATGATGAAGACACTTGGGTTACTATCTGTACTGTACAACTGACAATGCACCACAAGGCAATACTTGCATCTCCAAAAAGCTGGCAAGGTGATCTTATAATCAATCACCGCTGCACAATATATGCTGAAACAGCAGCACCTATCCTTAGATGGCTTTTAACCACCTGCACTTAGCCAGAGATTCCACCACAGGAGCAGTTTGTACAGATCATAAATGTGAATAAAAATCATTGGATTGCTCTATCCACTGTTTGTTACCAAAAAGCCTGCATCAAAATCTTTGACTGCAATGGAGGTAAAGAGCTACCCAAGCCTACCCTGAAGCTTATAAGTGCCCTACTTCAAACACAATCTGAAAACAAATTTTCGGTTGAGTTTGTAGATGTTCAAATGCAGGAAGGATCACATGAATGTGGATTATTTGCTCTGGTGTATATCACTTCCATTTGTAATGGACAAGATCCAGCGGTTCTATTGTATAAACAGAATGCAATGAGGAAGCATATTTTGAAGAGTATTGAGGACAGAGTGATGACTGCCTTCCCAACTTCTGCAAGTAGACTTCCTAAGGCATCTATCAGGAATAATAGACCAGTATACTGTATTTGCCAGCATATTAATGATATTACAATGTGATATTTGCCCAGCAGTGGTTCCATGTAGCCTGCATGAAGATCAACAAAAGTGTACAAAGAAAAACCCGCACAGACGGAAAGAAACCTGTTTACGAATTTATCTAGCTCTATGGAAGGCCATATGAATAAAGTAATATTTAGTACATGTACACTAACATATGCTCTTAGTCTGTGCGGGTTTATCTTTGTTTCCACATGCGCGCGCGGGGTTTCGTGCATGTGTACCAGACGAAAAGAAGCCTGTTTACAAATTCTTCTAGCTCTATGGAAGGCCATATCAATAAAGTAATATTTAGTACATGTACACTAACATGCTCTGGGTGGCAGCTGCAATTGATGAAACTGCGTTGTTGTTTTAAAACTGTGTGAGACTATAACATTTTCTATATCAAATTCATGGGCACAAAAAGGTGCCTTCCGCACTTCAAGGGTTAAATTATAGCTTCATACACACCTATAGCTGAGGCTTGACAGTAGTGGTGCATGAAAACCAAGCAATTGTACATGTATAAAATTTCACCGCTTACTGTAAATACAATTATAATAATTTAGACGTCCTGTGCAATTCATTTTGGGAGCAATATCTCGATCGGCTTCTATTGATGTCAGAAGTGATTCTAGCCTCGTCCCCAGGCCGTCAATTAAAGTTTGGGAAAAAAGACGGCCTGGTCTCCATTGCAACTCCGTTAGTGCGCATGCGCTGGCCATTAAAAAAGTGGTAATCGTATATTTTGCTTGAAAACCTTTCCGTAAACTAACTCGTTACCGGTCTGCCTCGTTCTAAGTGCCAGGCTTTTTCAACTAAAAACACATCGCACACGTGCACAAAATACATAGCTACGCGTAGTATGGCAACGACGTCAAAGTCTTGCAGGATTAGTGGCAGTGTTGTGTCTCCTACACATTGTATTGCACATACTACGCGTAGCGATGTATTTTATGCACGTGCGCGATGTGTTTTTAATTGAAAAAGCCGGGCACTTAGAACGAGGCAGACCGGTAACGAGTTAGTTTACGGAAAGGTTTACAAGCAAAGTATACGATTACCACTTCTTCTGGTAATGGCCAGCGCATGCGCACTAACGGAGTTGCAATGGAGACCAGGCCGTCTTTTTTCCCAAACTTTAATTGACGGCCTGGGGACGAGGCTAAAGTGATTCCGGCAGCGGCACAAGGGGCAGACGGCACATATATAAATGGAACGATACGACCTGGTCGGTACATTCGCAGTCACAACGTTCAGCCTGGTATCTTGGAAATGAAGAAAGTGAACACATCGCTGCACTGGATCGTCGCCTTGTACTTGGCACTGTCGACGATCTGTGTGACCGCGAACAAGCTCTATGCAAAGAGCAGCAATGTGGATATTGTCATTCCCGGTGAAAAAGATAGCGATGGCGCCGAACTGCTAGCGGAAAGCAATAGTGAAATTGTGCAAACAAAGGGCGGCAGTGAGATATGTGACATCGGTTAGTATTAAACGGAAATTCATAAATGCTTGCATGCATGAGTTGGCATGTACATCAGTTATATGAATGGCTGGTCATCTTTTTCCATGCAGCGTATGCTCGATGCATAGCCAACCCGACTCTGCCTACAGGCCCAGCATTGACCCAAAATAACCCAATTGCTGTAGTCTCCGGAAAGGCTGACTACAGGCTCACATTTGACATTGTACCCACTGCTATCGAAGAAGGTTGGGGTAGCATTGTGCATTTTACTACTATCAACAACTGCTGTGAATTTGGAAGTCGTTCTCCTGCTATTTGGTTTTGGCCTGGTACTACTAAAATGCATGTCAGAATAGGTGATTCTACTGACGGCAACTGGGGACTCGACACAGATGCACTAACTCTTAATGTCCTTACCAAGGTTACGCTGGAGTGCAACGGAAAGAGTGTGAAGCTGACAGTTGGAGCGACTGTATATAGTGCTACCCAGCCTACACATCGTTTTGCCGGCAATCTCATTGTCTATGCTGGTGACCCTTGGCACGCGCCTGCTAAAGCTGTGATAAGCAATCTCGATTACAAGATCATGCCTGTGGCTGCAGCAAGCGTTAATACAGGTAATATTCTATATGACAGTACATAGCATAGCTTGCGCGCATATATCAGTATAAATACTACTCTGTCGACAGGGCAACGGCTATAATGAATATTATATGCCCAAGCATGTGCCGATAATATACTAACGTTTCCTAGTCATGCAACATACGTAATATGAAGAGTTCTGCATGTAGTGAATCATTAAGTTTCTTCTTGAAGGTCTCACATCACAGCACAGCTACATGTACAACGGAATGAGTGAGAACATGGATAACTGACCAGAAACTGCATGCGCCAGGAGTAGTTAGTCATACATGTAGTGGACCTATTGTGATGTGTATATATGCATGCAATTCATAATGAAATTATGCTGCCCAGAGTACACTTCTCATACAAATCGTGTATAGATTACGCAGAGAGTTGTTAATGAGCGTATAAGCTAGTCCCCTTGGCATAATATTAAACTTCTGACAGCCATTCAGACATACACGACCCTTGTTTCGAGCCCAGTCGGAAAAAAAAAATTAATCGTTTAGGGGTGAGGTGTGAAAACAGTCTCGTCCCAATACTCACATGACGAAACTTAAACTGTGCCTAGCGGTAACGCGTGACGTCACAAGGTGGAGCGTGTGTGACAGTGAATACAAAGGTGGTCCGCTCTTGCTCTAGTCTCGTACCCAGCCCCACAATGACGTAAGCGATTATCTCCCTGAAGCTTATAAGTGCCCTACTTCAAACACAATCTGAAAACAAATTTTCGGTTGAGTTTGTAGATGTTCAAATGCAGGAAGGATCACATGACTGTGGATTATTTGCTCTGGTGTATATCACTTCCATTTGTAATGGACAAGATCCAGCGGTTCTATTGTATAAACAGAATGCAATGAGGAAGCATATTTTGAAGAGTATTGAGGACAGAGTGATGACTGCCTTCCCAACTTCTGCAAATAGACTTCCTAAGGCATCTATCAGGAAGAATATACCAGTATACTGTATTTGCCAGCATATTAATGAGAATACAATGTGATATTTGCCCAGCTGTGGTTCCACGTAGCCTGCATGAAGATCAACAAAAGTGTACACAAAGATCGCAGGTCAATGTGGTCATGCAGTACAGTATAAACTGATTATCACTATTTGTAACAGTCTTAGTACATGTATATTAATATTTCTGCTGCATGATGCTATGTACTGGGCAGTTGTAAGCCTCACGTCAGCATTATACAACATAATGAGTTATTTTTTGTACTAGTGTCCATAAACATACATTGCCATCTTCTCAGTATGACAGAACATCTTCCCATCAATGTGCACTAGTCACATCAGATGGCCGGTTGCATCAGGCCTTATCCAACAAAAACAGCCTGAGTTGTGTATATATGTATAAATATTCATAATTATAATCATAAAGATATTAAATAACGGACAGCCGGTTACGCAGCCGGACAGCCGGTTGCACAACGGGACAGCCAGTTACGCAACGGCCGGGACAGCTGGTTGTGTAACCGGACAGCTTTTATCTAATGCATTGAAACGGGACAGCCGGTTACACAACCGGCATCCGGTGACGTACCGGCAATGTTGGGCATCCGTACGGAACATATACAAGTGCTCCACCAGTATTCGTTTGGTAAGTGCTCAGTCCTCAGTGCGTCCCGCACGTGTCTAGTACACGTGCTGGTATGCAGCCTGCCTTTTATTAACCTTTGAAGTGCGGAAGGTACCTTTATGTGCCCATGAATTTGATACAGAATAATGCTATAGTCTCACACAATTTTAAAACAACAACGCAGTTTCATCAATTGCAGCTGCCACTCAGAGCATGTTAGTGTACATGTACTAAATATTACTTTATTGATATGGCCTTCCATAGAGCTAGACGAGTTCGTAAACAGGCTTCTTTCCGTCTGTGCGGGTTTTTCTTTGTAACAGTGTTCCACATGCGCGCGCGGGGTTTCGTGCATGTGTACCAGACGAAAAGAAGCCTGTTTAAAATTCTTCTAGCTCTATGGAAGACCATATCAATAAAGTAATATTTTGTACATGTACACTAACATGCTCTGAGTGGCAGCTGCAATTGATGAAACTGCGTTGTTGTTTTAAAACTGTGTGAGACTATAACATTATTCTATATCAAATTCATGGGCACAAAAAGGTGCCTTCGGCACTTCAAGGGTTAAATTATAGCTTCATACACACCTATAGCTGAGGCTTGACAGTAGTGGTGCATGAAAACCAAGCAATTGTACATGTATAAAATTTCATCGCTTACTGTAAATACAATTATAATAATTTAGACGTCCTGTGCAATTTATTTGTGGTGCAATAACTCGATCGGCTTCTATTGATGTCGGAAGTGATTCCGGCAGCGGCATAAGGGGCAGACGGCACATATATAAATGGAACGATACGACCTGGTGGGTACATTCGCAGTCACAACGTTCAGCCTGGTCTCTTGGAAATGAAGAAAGTGAACACATCGCTGCACTGGATCGTCGCCTTGTACTTGGCACTGTCGACGATCTGTGTGACCGCGAACAAGCTCTATGCAAAGAGCAGCAATGTGGATATTGTCATTCCCGGTGAAAAAGATAGCGATGGCGCCGAACTGCTAGCGGAAAGCAATAGTGAAATTGTGCTAACAGAGGGCGGCAGTGAGATATGTGACATCGGTTAGTATTAAACTGAAATTCATAAATGCTTGCATGCATGAGTTGGCATGTACATCAGTTATATGCATGGCTGGTCATCTTTTTTTATGCAGCGTATGCTCGATGCATAGCCAACCCGACTCTGCCTACAGGCCCAGCATTGACCCAAAATAATCCAATTGCTGTAGTCTCCGGAAAGGCTGACTACAGGCTCACATTTGACATTGTACCCACTGCTATCGAAGCAGGTTGGGGTAGCATCGTGCATTTTACTACTATCAGCAACTGCTGTGAATTTGGAAGTCGTTCTCCTGCTATTTGGTTTTATCCTGGTACTACTAAAATGCATGTCAGAATAGGTGATTCTACTGACGGTAACTGGGGTCTCGACACAGATGCACTAACTCTTAATGTCCTTACCAAGGTTACGCTGGAGTGCAATGGAAAGTGTGTGAAGCTGACAGTTGGAGCGACTGTATATAGTGCTACCCAGCCTACACATCGTTTTGCCGGCAATCTCATTGTCTATGCTGGTGACCCTTGGCACGCGCCTGCTAAAGCTGTGATAAGCAATCTCGATTACAAGATCTTGCCTGTGGCTGCAGCAAGGGTTAAAGCAGGTAATATTCTATATGACAGTACATAGCATAGCTTGCGCGCATATATCAGTATAAATACTACTCTGTCGACAGGGCAACGGCTATAATGAATATTATATGCCCAAGCATGTGCCGATAATATACTAACGTTTCCTAGTTATGCAACATACGTAATATGAAGAGTTCTGCATGTAGTGAATCATTAAGTTTCTTCTTGAAGGTCTCACATCACATCACCGCTACATGTACAACGGAATGAGTGAGAACATGGATAACTGACCAGAAACTGCATGCGCCAGGAGTAGTTAGTCATACATGTAGTGGACCTATTGTGATGTGTATATATGCATGCAATTCATAGTGAAATTATGCTGCCCAGAGTACACTTCTCATACAAATCGTGTATAGATTACGCAGAGAGTTGTTAATGAGCGTATAAGCTAGTCCCCTTGGCATAATATTAAACTTCTGACAGCCATTCAGACATACACGACCCTTGTTTCGAGCCCAGTCGGAAAAAAAAAATTAATCGTTTAGGGGTGAGGTGCGAAAGCAGTCTCGTCCCTATACTCACATGACGTAACTTAAACTGTGCCTAGCGGTAACGCGTGACGTCACAAGGTGGAGCGTGTGTGACAGTGAATACAAAGGTGGTCCGCTCTTGCTCTAGTCTCGTACCCAGCCCCACAATGACGTAAGCGATTATCTCTGTAAACAGTATAATCACTGCGTACGGTGGGTCTGGGAAACAAGTACCCATACACTTGTTCCGCGTGTCCCCAATGTTTTGGGACGCTGACGTAAAGGATACATTTGACGTAATGCACAATTGTGCATTACGTCAAATGTATCCTTTTATCTAGTAGTATAATCACTACTATCCGTAGTGATTATACTACCAGCGATAATCGCTTACGTCATTGTGGGGCTGGGTACGAGACTACTCTTGCTTAGCTATCGGTTGTACTAATCGTGATACTAAGGAAAACAGAGAGAAGAAAATACGATTCTATAGGATTCCTTCAATCATAGATTGACCAATTGTGACTTAAGTCACAATTTTTTTCAATGAGGAAATCTCACATTTAAAAACTGCAAACTATAACTTTTTGAAACTTACCACATATACATGGATGCATGTGTGTACTAGGTATGTTTTTTTCAACACTTGGATGCGCTTAACATTGACAATACAAGGCCTTCTCTGTTCGCAATCTCGCAAAAAATGTAAAATACCGCGTCATTGTGACTCAAGTCACAATACTTTTCTAATTAATACACCAAGAGAATTCTATCAACTAGGATGCTTTTAAAATATGTACAATGATGATGGAGGCATGTGCTCTCATAATACACATTTAAACAGCTTGGAAACACGTTGTGTAGAGGTTGCATAACGTTTTCCCTTCCAGTTCTCTAGTGCGTATCGAGGATCAATAAAATTGTGACTTAAGTCACAACGCTTTGAACGGGTAAAGTAGCAGTATTTTCTACGAGTACCTATGACGTTTTATGCACTAGATCGAACGTCGAAGCTTGTAGAATTATATTGTGCAGATAGAACTACTTAGTTCTTTTTGTGGTGTGGTCAAAACTGAAAGCAAACAAGGTGATAATTCGATTTTTCCACGCCTCCCTACGATACGCGCGCGATATACGCGATAGCGATGGTCGGGTTCTCTGTTGGTGATCGGGTAGTTAGTGGAGCAGACAAAGTTCTAGGCAATAAGCCAGCGAAACAAAGGTACGGGAGGCTTTTCCAAAAGAAACTACAAGGTGTTGTAAAAGGAACGGAGGGAAGCGGACGTAGCAAAAAGTATGTGGTTTACAACTACGAAGGCTTTTTCTACGCGAAGCTTGAAGCCGCTAGTAGTTGTGCGAAGCTGGACCAAGCTTTACTTCACCAGATGAAGCAGACGTTGCACTAATTGATTCTTCCGTTGGCGATGGGCGGCTACCTACCGATGACGACGATATCGAGTCGTTGCATGCGGAACGGGACGGCGATATTTCTTCGGATTTTGTCGCTTCTGTGGCTATTGTCTGCCACGGTGTGGAGTGGAAGGTGGTTGAAGGTGCATGTGTTAGAGGACTGGAGATGCGCTCCTCATTATGGGGCACACATCATGTGGGGAAACGATGCAGATGAACTCCAGCGAAAACCAATAGATTATTGGAAACTCTCATTTCCCTTACAGCTGTTGCCTGATGTAGTAAATTGGACAACAGCTTCCTTACCAGCTGGGTGTGCAAAGGCTACAAAGGAGGATATTTTGGCTGTGTTCGGAATCCTTTATTCCCTAACTCGAACGTCAGAAGGTAGGCGAGACCTTTGGTCCACGGAAGCACCACGATTTGGTGAGAGATACTCCCTTCCACGTAACCGCTATGAAGTTTTGTTACGGTGTCTCTCGTTCTGTCCTCCTGGTGAAGCAAAAGGCAATGATAAATGGGCCCCTGTCCGCCGCTTGGTCGATGGTTTCAATGAACGACGAGTGCAGAAAATTTATCCAGGGTGGCAGCTATGCATATAGATGAGTCAGTGTCTTCATGGCGAGGGAAGGATGGAGATTTCTGTTCTGACGGGATGCCCCACGTAACACGCATCGACAGAAAACCAAAGAGGGTAGGGTGTGAGATCAAGAATTGTGCCGATGCTGACACCAAGGTAATGCTACAACTTGAAGTACAAGAGGGAGCAGAGATAATGAGTACTAAAGAATATGTAGCAGACTATAAGCTAGCAGGAACAGCGCAAGTACTGCGACTGTCTAAACCCTGGCATGGGAGTGGAAGAGCCATTAGTGCTGATTCAGCATTTGCCAGTGTTACTACAGCGCTAGCATGTCGAAAAAATGGCTTATACATTTTACAGGGTTGGTGAAAACGGCAACAAAGTTTTATCCCAAAAGCTACATTTATCAAGTTGGGTTTGCTGAGCTTTGTGATGACATAACTCTAACAACCACCGTTGAGGGACACAACATTATGGCACATGCGTGGGGAGACAAAGTAAGGAAGTCCTTTGTGTCAACTCATTCCACAACTATACCTGGAAGACTGTCTAACAAACGCCGATGGAGGGAAATGATTGATGAAGATGGGGAAGAGATAGGACAAAGTGAAGTCTTCAATAAAACAGTAAAGCGGAAGAAAGTGGTTGAAACATACTTCGATGCTGCTTCTATTATTGACATAAACAATCATATGCGACAAGGAGGTGTGGCATTAGAAACAGCATGGCAAACACAGTCCTGGGCTAGTCGTGTTATCTCAACAATCCTTGGAATCGTAGAAACTGATGCATACCTCCTCTACAAAAAGTTTCACCCTGGAGGCTCTAAAATAAGCCATTCAGACTTCACTGAAGCTGTTGCTAAAGGCCTGTTGATTCGCAGAGCACACTGTGCAAGTACAGGGAACTCAGAGACATTGCCACATGACATTGTCCCTCTTTCATCACTTTCTTACTATAATAAATAAAAACATTCTCTACGAGAAAGTTGGTGGGATATAGGATTTGATTATGACATTGGTGGTGTAAAAAGCAAGGAAACAAGGTCTTATCAGAAGGGAAAATGTCATAGTCCTATATTTAGCACATTTCTAGGGCATGTGTTGTTTGTGTGCTAAATATAGGACTATGACATATTCCCTTTTGATAAGACCTTGTTTCCTTGCTTTTTACACCACCAATGTCATAATCAAATCCTATATCCCACCAACTTTCTCGTAGAGAACCTTCAAGTTGTAAAACTGTATTGGTGTATCCATTGGGGCCCCCCTCATGTAAATGCTGCATGGGGATAGCAGGGGGGGGGGGGGGGGGGGGGGGGGCAATGGATACACTGGTACAGTTTTACAACTTCCCCCCCTCCCCCTGTAAATGTTGGGGATAGTCCAACCATAGTGCCCGCATTCCTTCCCAATAGGACACAGGTCTCTTGTACTTTTGATGCCCTGCTTATTGTACCATTTGCGCTGTGCTGTGATAGCCTTACTTCGTCCCTGGCCAACATCGTCACTGTGGCGGCACCTCGTTTTAATGCCTCTCTAGCTATCGCCTTGCCTATGCCACTGCTTCCTCCTGTCACCTAAAAGAGGTAGGACCATTTTTTTTAACTAGGCCCCTAACGAGCGTCTTGGTTAACGTACGAGGACATGTTTCCCCACAATATCGTACTTCCTCTTTATGCTATTCGATTAGACGTTGACTTGTGTTGTTGACCTGGAGAACTTGAGCTTCTATAGGCATTACTACTGGCCAGGTATGATGGGTGTGGTTTCAAGCATATATATGATTAACCCTTCCCTTGTCACTGTTCTTAGGAATCAGACTTGTAATGGTAAGTAGTTATTAATCATTGTTAGTTATTAATCATTCTTATTAGGAATAATGGAGGGAGTAAAAGAGGGGAGGAGGAGAGTGAGAAGTAAATAGGATGCATGGGGAGAGAACCTTGGAGTTGAGGGGAAATGGCTTTGAAGGTATAATGAGGGAGGGGCCAAATATAACTAACCAGTCATGAGCCTGTTTATACACGTGTACACTAGAAAGATACTTCTTATGCAAATGTGCTATGATCACATCTGCATTTGTTTTTTTCTCATATTATACAAAGAAGCATTTATTTAGCCCATCTCGCAGTGGGTGGGACCCCCCCCCCCCTACCAATGCCTAGTGACTTGTCCATTTTCAGACTCGATGAAAACACATTGTCAACATTGGTAGTTCTTGGTGGTGAGTGTTGGATTATGTGTGTGTGTGTGTGTGTGGTGGTGTGTGTGTTATATGTCGTGTGCATGTGTGTATGTGCAGTGTGAAGGGTGTATGGTGTGTATGTTCATTTCTAGCGTATGTACAGTTGTGGTTTCATAGTGGTCTCGCTGCAATAAATTGGTGACC
Source organism: Eunapius fragilis (assembly GCA_963681505.1). NCBI lineage: Eukaryota > Metazoa > Porifera > Demospongiae > Spongillida > Spongillidae > Eunapius > Eunapius fragilis. The sequence goes on along the minus strand of OY811977.1, from coordinate 2,877,668 downwards.
GCTGTGGTCACATGGAGACCCCCATGGGTAACCAGAACATATGTTCCGTGCAGGAAATTGGAAGGAAGAGATACTGGAGTACATAAGCCCCGACCAGCTTCCCCAGGCTTATGGCGGGAACAGATGTGAGCCTGACCCCATATGTTCTGACTTAGTAAGCTACATTGTACCTGGGTGTGAGGGTTTAGTAGCTCAGCTAACTTTACAAGCTTCCCTTTTTTTTCTCACTTCCTCCCACTCACACTCTCCCCACAACTTCCCCACACCTCACTCCTCCCTACTCACAACCCCCACACCTCACCACCTCACCCTATGCAGATCAACGTTGGTGGTCCTATACCACAGAAGTATTACCTGACAAATCTCAGAGGGAGGAGATGGAACGTGTGGTGGTATCGCGAAGGTCTTCTCACAAGGTGGAGTTCCCAGTGGAACTTCCAGGAACAGTGATTAAGTACAGGCATTCATTGTCAAGGACATTCAAATATCCAAAGGATTGACCATTCATACACTCAGGTGGGAGTTTGTTACAGTTGATCATGATATAGGCTACGAATGGTTTCAAAAGTTCAATGCAGCAGCGACTGACATGTCTGAAGTGGTACTTGTAACTACACCCTCCCTCCCACCCTCATGAACTTGCTTGCTGTATACTCACTTCATGCCCAGGTCCCACTGAAACGTGCAGACAGCCATGTTGCTCCAGAGGGGTGGGGTGGGGGGGGGGGGGGTGGGGTTACTGCAGTGCAGTGAAGCAGGAACATGTGTGGTGATGTCTGCGTGTGTATGCACGGAGTTAGCATGCATGTGTGTGAATCTGTTAGGAGTACACGTGCATGTGTGGAGTATGCATGCATGTGTGTGGAGTATGTGTGCACATGTGTATGTGTGGAGTATGTGCATGTGTATGTGGAGTATGTGTATGTGTGGTATGTGTGTGCATAAATCACTCCTCACTGCTGTGGTCTGTTTCTAGACGTGATGGTGTTTGATAACAGATATAGCTGGACCAGAGCTAAAGAGGTCTACTACTCATTGCAGCTCTGTCCTCCTGACTCCGAACATTGCATGCCACTCATGGCAGCTGATGGGAACAAATGGAGCACAGGGAAAAATTTCAGTTGTGGTTCGGACACTCATAGTTGGGGCACTAAGGTTCTCATCAGTGGAACCTGATCAATGTAAATACAGCAGTGTATGTATCCATGGTGATACAATTGTGTTTTTATGGCAATATAATTGTGTATTCATGGCATTGGTTATTGGGGTACATGGCATTACAAATTAAACTGTGTATTGCAGTCAATCGTTGGAGCATTGAATAGTTGTAGGAGCTGTTCATCAACTATTGCTGTTGGTCTGATATAGTGAACAAATCATCCAGATGGTTGTAAATTGATGGAGCTCAACTGGGGAACCTTTTGCAGTTTAGAACTTCCAAGTTGCTGTGTCCACATTCAAATTAATTGAGATGTATTTCATAGCCTCTTACACACTTTTGAATTGAAACAGATACACGTATTTTTGGCTATTCTGTTAAGAATTATGTGAATTTTATATGCATAGTGAATGGATCTGTACAACATACTCCTCTCTCTGCAGAGTGACGACGTACTGTACTTTAACTACATATATGTACAACATGATTTCTAAAGCAGCTGCATAAACACTGCCAACTAACCTGGTGGACTTGGTGTCTACACTTGATCCCCTCCAGCAGGTCCAATCCACACACACACACATACACACACACACACACACACATACACACAGACATGCACACACAAAACATCTTTAGCATGCAGCCTCACACACATAATAGTGTCAACATTATTACAACATCACACCATTCCTCCATCTTTCTTTTTGTATAAAACAAGGTAGAAAGAGTAAAGCCCTTTGCCGATCACATGAAGAGTATGTTGCCAAGCTGCAAGATGAAAGGCTCATTGAAAAAGGATAGCAGATTCCGAAAAACACTACAAAAGAAATTGATTAGTGTTGCAGAGGGCAAATCCGAGTTGTCTGTAGAGTTTTCAGACCTAACTGATGACCAGATGAATACTATTTTGGAAGTACTAGCCAATCCTTGCACGGTAAATGGACTCTACTGCATGTGAACACTTGTGGTTTGTTAACCAGCAGAATGTAATGTATAAAGGTGAACAACGCCTAAAGTTACAGTTACCTATTGGAAATACGACAAAACGGAGGAAGAAGGAGAAGACATTACAATGACATTGATTGAATTTGTAGTGGACTACATTACTGGTGATCTACAGATCAATGAACCTGCTACATCTTGGTAATTAGAAATGTGTATCCTATATGGTAGTAATGTTTGGCGTATTAACTATTTGTTTTCCAACAACTGTAGCACAAAAAAGTCAAACCGTCACAATTTTTCCTTCCCTCTCGCATCATATTGCGTACATCCAAAAATGAGTGTTTGAAATGCCACAACTTCTGAAATACTCTATCAATAAATACAAAAAAGGCATTATTTTAATGTGCATTTTTACCTCTTTCATTTGATATAAAAATCACCGCATTTGATGCGATTTGAAAAAAATATTCAAGTACCTAGTACGATATATGTAAATCTTAGTTCTAGCTTGAATTGGAAATTAATGAAGTGAGGCACACAAAGATATTTCAAAACATATGCTGGAAGCAGAACATTATTTTGACGCATAGCATCTAAAAACCTGATACTTATGTAACCCTTTATTGCAAGCTAGAGTAAGATATAGGACATGCATGTTTGTCAATTTCAAGCACAATGTGGCACAACCCCCTGAAACAGAAGACAGAAATGTACCACAACGTAAGATGCGTATTCAAAACAACAAATCAAACTTGAAAACATCCATATGGCTACGAAACTTTACTGTCAATAACTTATCACTACATAAGTTAAATGATGGTACTTACAGAGAGTAATTAAGTGTTAATTAAAGTAACCAACTAAAACATCAACTTGCAAATTGTGACCTTAAATTTAATAATTTATTATGGACAGCACATTCATAACTTGGAATCTACTAACCCTTTTTAATAATAAAGGGCATTGGATGTATTGATAGAATTAATTAACCACTTTTCATTACTACTATTGTTATGCAAATGAAAGGAAGGTGGTAGATAGTAAGTGGTGATCCTCAAGTAGTGCGTTATAGTAAGTCGCGATTAAATCCACGTGAGAAGATATTGTCTAAAGCAAAGAGAACTTCCTACGTATGCACAGTTTGTGTGGATGATTTCCCAAGAATGTGCAAGCCTTATGCTTTGCCTGTTCAGTGTGTTCACATTTGTTGACTCAAGAGGTACCAGCAAGCAAGCAACAACTTTATCATTGACATGGTTAAACAGAACACGACATTTGCAGGCAATCTGGACAGAGAACACAACACTAATTCATTATCGGTGCAATTTCACATTGAAAGATAAATATCACATTACAGATAATAATCAAACATCCAGGCCATCACTACATGTCACTGTGTTGCCCCTAAAACAGAAGTAGATTCCACTTATCATGCTCACTTGTACTTCTTCAATCCGTCCCTTATGGTACGCTCAAAAATCTTGAGACACATCATTCCAATGAGACGAAATGGTCCCATCAAGCACAGCTGAATCATGTAGTCAAGAGAAGCGTAAAAGCAATGAAATTTATATTTCCTGGGAGTAAGGAGGGGTGGGACTTCCTGGGAATTCGGGAGGGGTGGGGTTTCCTGAGAGTTGAAAGGGGGTGGGGTTTACTGAGAGTGGGGAGGGGGTGGGGTTCACTGAGAGTGGGGAGGGGGTGGGGTTTCCTGAGGGTGGGGAAGGGGCTGGGGGTTTGGGGGTGCAAACACACCCCTCCTTCTCCCTTATATGCTTAATTAATGACATATGTCCACATCAAAACATCAAAAGTAAAAACGATAGATATAAAGCTCTCGACTAGTGATGAAACAACTCCAAGCCTTAAAATCGTTAATCTACGTGAAATGATCCTGAATTCAGGATCGGTAAAATCCTGAATTCAGGATAATGAGTTCTTGCAGTGAAAATTAAAATCATTAAAACATAGAAGCTGTTTGTTTCACCAATGGTGTGAACATTCTATAGCATGGAATAATTTTAATCATCTAGAAAGCTGCCCAAACTTCAGGGATGCATAAACACGTTTCGTTGCTTTCGCTTACATAAATTAAATTATGGTTTGTAATGCTTACAAAGAGCATTGAACATATCAATTTTACTCCTTTTCATTATTTATTGGTGATAGCACCTCCAGACTCTTGGTAGAAGTTGTATTTTTATCAAACTTGTACACAAAATAATAGAAAAGTGTAATTTATGATCACTGTCCGAGCATCCCTCCTTTCTTTTTATGTCCCAACAGTACTGGTGACAGCATTTCTACCAAAGCCAGGTATTTCTGCATTGCTCTCAACGACAGAAATTTTTTATATTGCAGTGACTAACCATCATACCACCCGCTCTGACTCGCTTCGCTTAGTCCGCCTTGAGTTAATTCGATGCTCGTACCTCCTGTGTCCCATATTCTTGAATTTGCTTATGTGGCTCTCCTTACAGATCTTTGTAAGTTTCTATCTTGAAAGTAAGCTTCCTGCTCTTTCCTCAACTTTATACCTGACTTTGATGGTAACCACGGCTTTATTTGCAAACAAAAAAGGACACTAAGCCTAAACATTGTTTTTCAAAAAGAAATAAAAATTTGAATGACTAAAATGGATAGCGCTGTTTAGATGAAAGCCTACAGAAGCTAAATAGCAAAAAAAAATCATCAATATTGTTCGAATTGATGTCTATGAGCGGCATAAAGTCATCTTTTATTCAGGATTTCCATCCTGAATTAAGGATGAAAATAGATTAGAGGTTAAGATACAAATGAAATAAAAAAACTGTACAAATAATACAAGGGTTGATAGCGGGTGGCTTGCATGCACAAGGAACCTTGCTGCAATATTATGAGGCACTCAGAAGACCTTAAGAACCAACGCACCCACATGTCAATGTACACCCACATGTCAATGTACACCCACATGTCAATGTACACCCACATATCAATGTACAGCTACATGTCAATGTACACCCACATGTCAATGTACACCCACATGTCAATGTACACCCACATATCAATGTACATTCACATGTCAATGAACACCCACATGTCAATGTACATCCACATGTCAATGTACACCCACATGTCAATGTACACCCCCATGTCAATGTACACCCACATGTCAATGTACACCCACATGTCAATGTACACCCACATGTCAATGTACATCCACATGTCAATGGACACCCACAAGTCAAATACAGATTTAGTATTTGTTTAGGTACTAAACTTGGTTTAATGTCTGGTAAATGGGATCGGAGCCTATGTCTGGAAAATCTCTGAGGACACTCTCACCTCTATTGAGACCAAATGTGTCTAATAAGGGAGCCTATAGGTCTAGCAAAGCATAACCCTCACCTCTATTCAAACCATCACACCTTTTTACCCCCTCAATGACACTGCAAAACTGATATGGTTCCAGGTCCATGCATATATAAACAGTGGTGGTTGGTGGGCATCACTCAGTCTTACATTCAGCTACATGTAAAGCACTGCTGCCTGAATCGCTTAAATCGCCATGGCACGTCAAGCATTAATGCGCCTCACTAACGAGGCACTGCGCGCCAAGCTTACGGAGGCCAACCTCGACACGACCGGTACCAAAGTCGCCCTCGTGGAACGCCTTCTCCAGCACGAGGCAAGCTACGTACAGGGCTCGTCCGGACTCCGCACCACGAGGCCGCGAGGTCACGCTAACCGCCAGCTGACCTCCTCCGAGTCCGAGGGTGATGAGGATGCGGCGAACCCATCCGATGTTCCCAGCGAAACACCGGACGCCGGAGCGGAGGGTGCAGCCGCCTCAGTTCCCGAAGTTCCCAGCGGAACATCGGCAAGCGGTTCGGAGGAGACGTCAGCAACGCCTACGATCACCCAGCGCCGGAGATCGAGACGGACTACCGACGACGCCCCAGCGGGCGTCGGGCTACCAGGTCTCCACAGCAGGCGGATAACAGCGACCAAGCACAGCTCCCAAAAGGCCAAGAGTGGCTCCGTGGGGAAAAAACGTCATAGACAGCGATCCCCTTCACCGGAGAGCAGCTCCAGTAGCAGCAGCTCCGACTCCAGCAGTTCGTCCGAGTCAGAGTCCAGCGACTCTGATTCGCGATCGGACAAACGAAAGCGGAAGTCGAGGCGCCACAAGCGGGACCAGCGGGACAAGAGACGAACCCGGGACAAGAAGCGCAGGAGGCGTTCTCGATTGCGGGTCAGCAGTTTCCTCAACGCCCCTTTCACCGCGATGGTTCCCACTCCTTCGAGGCGCGAAGTGCGCAAAATTAAGAAGGGTAAGTACGCGCGATTTGATAAACTGCTCTCTCCTGTAGACGACCTTCTCACTGTCACTGGCGGGAAGCAGCAGAAAAAGAAGAACACGCGACAGGTTTGCAACCTGGGGAGCTGGCTGGAAGCGTGGAACATTTTCATTGCACTCCGGTGTCACGTAAAATTGGGGATCCCATAAAATTGGGGACCCCTCGTCCCCAATTTCCCGGAAAATAGACAACTTCACGATCTGATTATTTTGTACTCCGGATATGATGTCACCTAGACACTACGAAGAAGTCCGTTGTTGTCTCTAGCTTTTATTGGGCCCCACAACGATGTAACTATATGAGGCCCAGTAAAAGCTAGAGACAACAAAGAGACAACAACGGACTTCTTCGTAGTGACTAGGTGACATCACATCCGGAGTACAAAATAATCAGATCGTGAAGTTGTCTATTGGGGACCCCAGCGTTAAATTAGGGATCCCTTTATAAATCACAGTGCGCATGTGCATGAAGCACGTTCATTTTTTGTCACCTCTTGGAGAGCAACGCAATGGATATGAAAGACGGTCGTTTCAGCTACAGGGAAATCTTTACCTATCTTTTAGACAGCAAGTACCCATCTGGCTTCTGCAAGGCAGATAAGTTGGCTTTACGAAAGAGAGCCAAGTTTTTCGAAGCAAAAGGTTCTGACCTTTACTACATTGGTCGAGGTGAGAACGTGTATACTTGTAAAGTCTTGTAAATACTTTACTTCTCGTGCGTGAACACTAGACAAAACTGATCATGGTGCCAGCCCGAGGACGCGGCTAGTTGTGGAGGATAGGGAGCAACGGCGAAGAATCTATCGATTACCCACGAGGATGGTCATTTTGGTGTGAATAGAACTTATGACACAATAGCTGCAAAGTACTATTGGCCTGGCCTTTTCATGGATGTAAAACAGCAAGTAATATACTATCGCTGCTATATAGACGCATGATTTATCACCGTATTTGGCTCTTTAGGTGACTGCTTGTGATCGCTGTCAGAGGATGAATAAGAAGTTAAAAACTTCTACAACAGAACTCCATCCCATTCCTGTTAAGGCTCAGATATGGTGCCAAGTTGGAATGGACCTTATTGGGCCATTGTCAGTAACACCACATGGTAATAAGTACATTATTACGTTGACGGACTATTTTTCAAAGTGGGCTGAAGCAATGGTGCTTCCTGAAAAATCAGCAGATGGAGTAGCTAGATTTATGTATTCTGTGAGTTTCTAGATATGCAAATTAGGTTCCTTATTATGTTTCATTGTATTATCAGACGATTTGTCGATTTGGAGCACCTGAAATTGTGACAACAGACCAAGGGAGAAAGTTTGTTAATGAATTGATGAAAGAGCTGTACCTGATAACCAAGACTCAGCATAGAATTACTAGTGCTTATCATCCTCAGGTATTCATTTAGTTTTTAATGTAAAATTGCACATTGGGTTTGTAAAGTGTAAGAGTGTCCTTGGGAATCATGTCCTTGGGAATCAGAGGAAGATTAAGTAGTTAGTGTCATTAATTCGTCATTACTATAGACATTCCTATAATCCAATAAGTTTTGAAACTTGCACATTATACTGAATAGTGCAGATGTTGTACTATACTATGTAGTGACCCGTAATGTATTAATGAAGCAAGCTGCTATATGTATATGGGTCAATTTTTGTAACCTATTGCATTATGTACTCAGACCAATGGGCTCACAGAACGATTTAATCAAACATTGTTGAGAAACCTATGCAAATTGACAGATGATGACAAACGCAACTGGGATTTGAAGTTAGAAACAGTACTAATGGGATACAGATGCTCTCGTCAAGGAAACAATTAAACGATCCCCATATTACATGTTGTTTCAAAAGGAGATGCGTTTACCCATTGATAGTGAAGTGATACCACCTCAAAACTTATATTCTTTAAACTCTGAGAATGAAGTTCAAGAAGTTATCCAGGTGCTGTTAGAAAGTAGAGGTAAATTGTTTGATAAAACAAGCTTGAATATTTCAGAGTCTCAGAGGGAACAGAAGAAGGTGTATGACAGGAAACATCAGTCTACTATACTTTCTGTTAATACAATGGTTTTAATGGAAAATTCATGTCAGAAAGAGCGCAAGGGAGGGAAAACGGATGACCGTTACTCTGGTCCATATTGCATTAATAGACATGTGGGAAAAGGGGTTTACGAGGTCAGAAATGCACATGATAAAATTTTAAAGAAAAAGGTAAATATCAATAGATTGAAGATGTACACTTGCAGCAAAGACATAGAAGGTTCTAGTGATGACAAAGCAAAAGGAGAACATGAAGAGTTTAATCAGGAAGAACTTTTAAAACAGCTCCATTCACCAAACCTTATGCGCCTATGGAGAACTGGAGCATCAGAACTTTTGTACAGCACAGAGGAAGATGATTACTTTGATGTAAGTGCATGTGCATATGTTTGATTATTACAAGTGTATATCTTTTTATCAGCCAGAATCTCTGGATTTGCAAGGCAATGAATTTGTACTAAGCAAAGACCTCATGGTGTATCTGTGGACACAGTATCGGACCTTCTCAGGTAAAGAACCGCTAAGAGAAGTTTATAATGGCGATTTCATCATTGTTGATGATGACCTTTATGATGATTTTAAGTTATTTAAAAAGAATGGTGAATCATTTGAGCACTGTATTGTTGAGGCAGTTGATATTCTTAAATATTGGAGCAGATCAATTATGAAAGAGACGAAAGCAGTTCACATCATAGGGAAAACATTTTTTCTGATGTCTCCATTGGAGTTAGATGAATTCTGTAGTTGGGTCTTTGCAACAAGAAAGCATAAGTTCACTCTGCAAGGTATGTAAATGTTATAATACTAAAAGATTTGTTTCTACATATCATTACTTCATTGATTACAGGTATACTAAAGAAGTTACCTCAAGAAGAACATGTATTTCATACACCTACTGAACTTTCAAACGAACATGAACTGGATGCACCTACTGATGAGCTTCCAGAAGAACATGTATTTGATGCATCTTCTGATGAACTAAAGAAGAGACAGTATGATAGCTTGTGGTTAGAAGTAGATGGTATAAAACTGAACAAAACACAAAAGGATATATTGTCATCTACTGGATGGTTGGATGATAAGATTGTTAATGCTGCTCAATCATTGCTTCGTAAGCAGTTTGGTTTAGCAGGGCTTCAGAACACCACATTGGGATACACTTTAACACATGACATAATGCGCAAACAATTTGTTCAGATCTTGCACAACGGACAAGATCACTGGCTAACAGTTTCAACCATTGGGTTGCAGTCATCCTACATTAACATATTTGACTGTATGTATTCCACTTTGTCAAGCTTTTGTAAAGATCAAATTTGTGCTTTACTATTTGCCAATGACAAAGTAATTAATGTTCAATTTATTGATGCAGATAAGCAGGAAAATACATATGATTGTGGTCTGTATGCTATTGCATATGCTACAAGTGTGTGTCATGGTGATGATGTTTCTCAAATGAAGTATAACTGCTGAAATGAGACCACGTTTGATGCACTGCCTTGATACAGGCATTATAACTCGATTTCCAAGCACACACAGAATAAACGGACTCACGTTGGCTGAAGAAGGCATTCTTGTTTACTGTTATTGCAGAACAACACAAGAGGAAAATATGATTCAATGTCGCAATTGAAAGGAATGGTTTCACTTGAAATGTGACCGTTCAATATCCAGGAAAAACTGGAAAAAGCCCAGTTATTCATGGCTCTGCAGAAACTGTTTATAGGTGCATGCAATTTCGTGCATACTATTTGTGTATTGTGCATCACATTTTATATGCTTGTGCTTCAGAAAATGCATGGGATAGTTCAGATCCTCAAGATGATACAATTGGGTTTTACATATTCGATTACGAGTTTGAATTCATGACATAATGACTAATAAAAATTGGTCTATCTGGCTCTATCATAATATAATCGAGCTGTGTATTAAGCAGCAATCTCGCTTGTCTCTATCGACTCATCTACGCTGTATTGAGCATACCTCACCTGAAAAAGCACCAGCTAAAGCAACTTTATATTAAATGGAGAAATTGGTGTTATCGTGAGATTGTGGTACGCTCGCATACATATAAAGGCGAGTTAGTGCGTAGGAATGATGTTGACAGGGGGTCCCTAGTTTCATGAAGGGATCCCCAAATTTCCAGAAATATATATATAGGGACGGGGGGGTCCCCAATTTACCGAAAAATTGGGGACGGGGTCCCCAATTTTCCGGAAAATTGGGGACAGGGGTCCCTAATTTCATGGGATCCCCAATTTTACGTGACACCGGGTCCAAATCGCCCCCGCAACAGCCCTGGAGCTCGTGAAATATCAATCCATCGTTTGACAGCTGTTTGCCATACATTCTGCTGCAGCTGCCCTAAAGTATGACAAGCTTTTCAGGCAGGCCGCAGCCAGGGACAGGCAACAGTCCCTCCGATGGGATGCGCTAAAGGAGTATCTACTGGTGTGGTGCGTCACCAATCCGCCCTTTCGTTCCAGGCCACTACCCCCCCACCAACCCACGGACGACAACAACTACCGGCGTCGGACCATCAACACACCCAGGAGGCTCATCCGGCAGCTCTCACCATGCTACCCACACACCATCAGGGGAGGAGATCTGCCGGAGGTTCAACTTCGGCAAGTGTACAAAGGGTGCAGAATGTACCTTCGCCCATAAGTGCTCGGTCACGGGCTGTAGTGGGGATCACCCTGCCAAGGCCTGCACCCGGGTCACTTCGGGAGCTACGTGAGCTCCAGAGAGCTCACACTCCACTACAACGCTCAGCCTTTGAGCACGAGTTGAAGGCACATCCGGACAAGGCCTGGGTCTCCTGGCTACTCAATGGCATCGACAACGGTGTTTCCACTGGCTACAATGGTCCGCATTTTTCCTACACAGCACGCAACCTTACCTCTGCACTACAGCACCCTGAAGTTGTGGACGATGGACTGCAGAAAGAGGTGGAATCAGGACGCATCCTGGGCCCCTTTTGCCAGCCCCCCCTCAAGAACCTCCGCACATCCGGGCTTGGGGCAGTCCCGAAGAAAAATGAAAAATGGAGAGTGATCCTTCACCTGTCAGCACCGGAAGGACTCAGCATCAATGACTTCATTTCGAAGGATGAGTTCTCAATGCACGTACTACTCCACACTAGACGACGCTGTAGCCCTGCTCAGCAGATTTAAGAAGGGGTCCATGATGGCCAAGGTGGACCTGAAGTCGGCATTCAGGATGGTTCCAATCCAAGCCGTAGACTGGGAACTTCTTGGCATGTACTGGAGAGGGCAGTACTATGTCGACACATGTCTCCCGTTTGGTCTTCGCTCAGCCCCAAGTCTCTTTGACAACTACGCCAGCGCTCTGCACTGGATCCTGGAGAACAACTACGGAGCAACGTTACTCCACTACCTGGATGACTTCCTCCCAGTTGGACCTCCAGGACAGCCCACCTGCCAGGAGTCCATGACCACCATGATGCAACTCTGCGAGAGACTGGGAGTTCCAGTGGCCACCGAAAAGTGTGAAGGTCCAGTGACCTGCATCACCTTCCTCAGCATTGTCCTGGACTCCTCACTGCAGCAGCTTAGATTGCCACCAGAGAAGCTGCAGGAAATATCATCCCTGACCAGGGCTACACAAAGTCACCAAGAGAGAACTGCTTTCTCTCATAGGAAAGCTTTCATTTGCAGCCAAGGTAGTTCCAGCAGGGCGCCTATTCCTTCGTAGGCTCATCCAGCTATCCACAACAGCAAGACGGCTCCACCACCACATCCGTCTCAACTCCGAGGCCAGGGCAGATATAAGATGGTGGAACAGCTTCCTGCCATCATGGAATGGCGTTGCCATGTTTATTTCACCCGAGTGGAGTGACGCCGACTCCCTCCAGTTGTTCACAGATGCATCTGGTTCTCTGGGATATGGGGCCTACTTCAATAGAGCTTGGTTCCGAGGCGACTGGCAACCACACCAGCAGCTCCCCACACGTTCCATTCAGTGGCAGGAGCTCTTCGCCATAGTGGCAGCCGCTCTTGCGTGGGGCCACCTCCTGGAGAGTCGACGAATCAGGTTTAACTGTGACAATCTACCCATAGTGCAGGCATGGAGCAACCAGTCCTCTAAGCATCCTGGTATAATGGAACTACTGAGGAAACTGTTCTTTATTGCTGCACAGCACAGCTTTACAGTCGCCCTCAAACATCTCCCGGGCAGACTGAACTGCATTGCAGATGCACTATCCCGTAACCAGATCTCACGTTTCTTTTCCCTTGCTCCCCAGGCCAACCAGCAGCCAACACCAGTGTCCCACATATTGGAAGAGCTCTAGAAAGGCACCTGAGGTACCTCCTGCACAGAGGCGTGGCCCCTTCAACATCAACCACCTACAGGGCTGGAATCCGGAAGTACTACACCTTCTGCAATACACTCGGCATCGCCCCCCTGCCAGGATCCAAGCATGCCATCAACTTGTTTGCAGCCTACCTCAGCCATACACTCCAGGCCAACACCATTCAGGTGTACCTCGCTGCAGTCAGTCACCTCCACCTCACCCATGGGTTTCGGAGCCCAACAAGCAACAACCCAATTCTCAACCTAGCCACCCGAGGCATACAGAGATCTCAAGTTCCGGTACACCTCAGGCCCAAGAGACTACCTATCACTACCGGGATGCTGGAGGAACTACTGCAGCTACTCGAGACTGACCCTTTCAGCAAACATGACCGACTGATGCTGAAAGCAGCTCTGACCTTCGGTTTCTTTGGATTCCTGAGGGTCAGCGAGTACACTGTCGCCACCAGGAGCAGGTTTGACCCCAGGCTCCACCCTACAATGAGCAACATCACCTGGGTCAAAGATGGGATGCACTTTCTCATTAAGATATCAAAGACAGACCAGGTTGGGAGAGGCACGGCAATATCCATAGGCTACACTGGTCGTAGATCATGTCCAGTCACCATGATGCAAGCCTACTTTGACCAGTGCAAAGAACCACCAGACTCCTCTCTCTTTCATTTTAAGACTGTAGGCCCACTCACAGCGAGGGCTATGAGAGCTACCCTGCGAAACCTTCTCCTGAGAGGTGGGTACGACACCTCCAGGTACAATACCCACAGTCTTCGCATTGGGGCAGCAACAGCAGCAGCACAAGCAGGTCTCCCGACATCCACCATCCAGCAGCTGGGAAGATGGAGCAGCAACACGTACACCACCTACACCCGGCATCCACTAACACATCCTTCAGACACAGCAACTATTGCATCTGCACAATGACACTTATATGCACACACTTGAACACACTTATTTGTACCAGCATTACACACACATACCTGGAACCAATCAGTCCGAAATCAGTCCATTCTGGGGGTTTACACTTGGGCGGCACCCTTCGGGCTTCTACACCCTGACCTAACCACTTAACCTTGACCAGCGTCATGGTGTGGCACTGGCCGACCCAATGGTAACCAGCGTTACCCATTGGTCCCAGTTAGGCTCAGCGGTGGGGGGTCAGCACCCCTTGGCAGACCCGACTGGCCGGCTGCTGCCTGCCCCCTTTATGGGCAAACAACATACTTATCAGTCAAACTCACAAAGGGGGACAGGGCAACTCATAGTTTACATGCGCAGGTACAACTGTCAGCATACGAGAGCATTTAGACAGCATTAATATGGCCTTAAATGTTAATGATTGAAGTAACAGTTTCTATGTACTCAACTATTAAAAATTCTAATCCTAGTCTTTATTTTAATAACAGAGGACATTGAATGTTGATCTATGAGGGTTTTGATACAATTAATTAATCACATGTAATTATTAATATTCACCTACATGTGTAGTTACTGTAATGTATAAGAAAGGAATTAAACAATTATATAAATCTTGGAACCAAATTCAGTGTAAAATGTACTCGAGCACCCATAGAGGTACCAGTATCAAAGAGTACAGACTGGATCAATCCGCCATGGTTTACCTATACCTTTATGACCACTTCCTCACATCCCTCCCACATCCTTATGACCACTTCCCATGCCCCTCCCCCATCCTTACACCTCTCCCCATCCCCTCCCCATTTATATCACCATTTCCTCGTGCCCCAATTCCACAAACCTACAAGAGGCACGCCCCAAACTCCTCCCACAAACCTGCAATAGGCACGCCCACAAACCCGCAAGAGGTACACCCTAAACTCCTCCCACAAACCCGCAAGAGGCACGTCCATCAACTCCTCCCACAAACCTGCAAGAGGCACGCCCCCAAACTCCTCCCAGGGCTCATACCACTGCACAACGTGGCCAATGCAAACCCAATGAAGCCATGGTAGATGTGGTGGCGTCTTGACTCCACCCCCTTCCAGACGTGGACCGCAATGGTCTCGGGTTCTTAGGGTGGGCCGAAAAAGTTCAACAGTTCCGAGAGGTCAGAGCCTATCCAAGATGCCGAGCTAGCCTCTCTGGCGAGCATTGGGGTGTAGGTGTCTGGAGGAAATGACACACACACGTCTATGCCGTATGGCCTCAGCTCCATGTACAACCCTTCTGCCAGACCACGCAGGGCAAACTTAGAGGAACAGTAAGTAGCATATTCATAGAAGCCAAACTGGAGGGAGGGTGGAGGGGTAGGAGGAAGGGAGGAGGGAGGTGTGCATGTGTAGGTGTGGAAAGGAGGTGTGGATGTGTGTGAAGGGAGGTGTGAGGAAGGAGGAGGAAAGTGAAAATAAGGTGGGATGGCGATGGGTGGTAGAGATGGAGAGAGGTGATAAGAGTAGTGAAGAGACCCTGAAGTGCCAATATCCTGACAGACTATACACTTACGTGTGCAAAGTCAGAAGCAATGAATACAATCACACCTCCCTTCTTCTTCATGATCGGAACAACAGCTTGGGTTACATACATGCATCCTAGGACATTAGTCGCAATAATTTCCTGAAAAATGAAACGTTTAGTTAACAAGGTTGACAAGCACGTCAACAATCCATGCACCCTGCACTAAACATCCAATGGCACAACTGTGCTTTGAAATTTCAGTTCCAAGTCCTTTTTTTTTATCGTTTAATAAAGTTTTATGAACCAAACAGTTTTAATTCATTTAGATTATTGTGCAGCAAGTTATTGTCATCACAGGTGAATTAATTACATCTTTGTGCAATATCCTTTCTGTGTTAGATGTGTGATTCATGCAGTGATCTACAGATCGATGATACCCAAGGTACACCACAGTATTTGCATACATGTAGGTCAGATCCATGATGAGCTCTATAGCTTTGGCTTGCAACAATTGATTTTGAATCCTATATCAACCACGATAGAAATTAGGTTAAGCAAATCAACTACTCCCCTCGTCCTCCAATCACAAATTCCTGGATTAGCTGCAAGACATGCATATCTTTCTTTAAAAGATTGGCTTATAAGTGGGAAACACCCATAATGCAGCCTCATCAGGGGGGCATAGCCTGCCCCCCTGTTAATGCTTGAGGGGGCTCAAGGGGGTGAAGTGAAGAAGTGTGGCTTGGGTTTACTCCCCCTCTCTCTACTCTAGTTATTGGCTGAGTTATATATTCAACCAGCATGTACATAAAGCTACCTTACATATTATTCATTATGTTTGTGTGCGTTCATGCATGCATATTCATGTCAGGACCTACGTTAGTAGGTCCTATGTAGGATTTGAAGTGTGATGAATACGATTAGCAAAACACCAGATTCCACTATTGCCGTTGCACCGTAGAATCAGTTGGACTTTAGCGAGCGTATTTGGATACAGCCAACAATTACCTACAATGTAATAAAACTGCCAACGCTTAGAAAGCTCAGACAACAGAGATAACGCTCTCTCGTTCCCACACTCGAACCTAAAAAAAAGTTTCTCCATCTTCTTCTTCCGGATCTGATAAGATAAGATTTGCTCGGATAAGAGGTTTATTGCATTGCATCTTTGTCACGATTGAAGTATAATGTTAGCCGTTATGCGGAAGCACTAGAACCAACAAGTTAGAAACTTATTGTCGAGTTGGATTTGTTTTATTATGTTAGTAACAAGAGTTATGCTTGACACAAATTTCAATCTCTAGCAAACTTAGTTTTGTTAGTATAGCCCACAACAGATTTTATCGGCCTTTGGAAGACATAAAAGTGGGCGGGAACGTGTGGTTGAACACGTTCTATATTTCATATAGTGCATGCGCTACAGTTAATACTATTCAATTGTTGTCACCGTTGTATACCAAAAGCTTGACGTGTCTGGTTTGTTTTCTTCAAAATGCCGTCACGTCGATCGCGAAGAGAAAAGAATCGTGCAAAGAAGATCGCAAAGTTAAATGATGACTGTTGTGTTGGCGAGTCGCAAGATATTGAGGAGCGTGACAGTTTTCAAGAAGCGCATGAAAAAAAGAAGACTTGCGACAGGAAGCGCTACAAAGCCGATCCAGAGAGTAAGAATGATAGCATGAAGGCCCAATACTGGCTTGATCCGGAAAGTAAGAAGGATAGCGCGAAGGCCCAATACTGCCTTGATCCGGAAAGTAAGAAGGAGACCGTTAAGGCCCAATATTGCAGGAAAAGAAATACTATGAGGTAGGAGTGTTTTCAATGTTTGGATGCAATATGTCCTACACGCATGGGACCGATGTATTGTATCGTGTGCGTGTGTTCGTCTGCGAGATAGGAAAACGAATAACGCCAGATCAATTTGCATTGGAGTATATGCTTGCCAGCTTTGATACTCTCTGAGGGGATTTTTATACCACATTCACACTTCATGTCTGTGAATGTTGACTATTACATTTTTGCAAGGATAAAACCACATGCCTGTCAATGGATACCATATACAGTATGGTGGCCCAGCATGTGTCTTTTAAACCTTGCCATACAGGATGTAGCATCTATGGCTGCTAAAACATGTTCCCTAGGTTCTCTGTGTAAACAATATTTTATCTTACAGCTGTACAGTCTATAAAACCACATGCCTGCCTCCTTCCTGTATGGATACCATATTTGGTGGCCCAGTATGTGCCATAGCTTCTATGGCTGCTAAAACATGCAGGACCATGATTTTCAGCTGGAACCTATTCCATGCACCTCTCTTAAGAGCTATCTATCTGCCTCGCTTTGCAGGACTAACTAACTTCCTGCATGATTCCATGTGTGGTGTCCCAGCATGTGGTCTTAAACTTTGACACATATACTGTGGCTGCAAACCTGAACATGGAGCAATCCTTCCCTGGGTTCTGCAGTACATCATCTGGAACCAATAACAGCTCTTTTAAGAGCTGTCACTCTGACCAAGAGATTATGCTTTGCAGGATTATCAAATGGCAAATGGGGTTGCAGCTGTGACCTTGACTGCATGTAAATTAATGGATCTGTCTCTATAGGCCCTAACCCCGGAATATGAGTTCACACAATTATATGTTGTACTTAACTCACAATCCAATCCTTATATCAGTTGATGTACGTTCTCTATACAAAACTGCTCTTAAAAATAGGCTTGCCTCCCTCCCATGTATGTGTTCATATATCAAGGAGTCTACAGCTGCATGGCATGTGAACATGTTTCTGTGTCAACATTTATCTTGCAACTTTGCATTCATAAAACCACAAGCCTGCCCCTTCCTCCATATATGGTGGCACAGTGTGTGGTCTAAAACCTAGCTTCTATGGCTGCTAAAACATGCACATGGACCACCAATCATCCTCCATGATGTTCTCCTGTTTTCAGCTGGAACCAGTTACCTATTACATGCAGCTCTTTTCAATTTGGATAAGCGATTTATGCTTTGCAGGACTAACTAACTTTCTGCATGATTCCATGTATGGTGTCCCAGCATGTGGACTTAAAATCTCTATGGCTGCAAACCTGAACATTCCTGTGTTCTCAAGTACATCATTGTAGTTTATTTATTTTTACCCATGCATAAGTTAAAGTGGCAGCAACCCTAGGCCTCTCTCTACACATGATTGTGTGCAGTTTCAGAAATATCAGCAAATACTAGCCATTTGAAATGCAGGCCGTCTTAATTCAGCCCCACCCCCACCACCACATATATAGTTGGTTTGTTCAACACATTTATTGTGGGAGGCCGTTCCAATAATTTAATCCTTCCCTCGTATTAGATCAGTTTTGGTTTATATAAAGCAACTTTCTCACTCACTCTTTACTTTAAGATATGGAAGAGGTATGCATATGTACATAGGATTTGCATGCATGGCATTATATCTATATAATATATATTATTACCCTTGTAGGTCACAGCAGAAGAAGCTGAGAATCTGTTGACTCGGGTGAGGAGGGCCCTCCCTACTCTCCGATACCGGTCCTGGTCCCTGCTCCGGTCCTGCTTGCCCCACCTCTGGCCCCAGCTCCGCCACTGCCCCCAGCTCCGCTG
This sequence comes from Eunapius fragilis, assembly GCA_963681505.1. Taxonomy (NCBI): domain Eukaryota; kingdom Metazoa; phylum Porifera; class Demospongiae; order Spongillida; family Spongillidae; genus Eunapius; species Eunapius fragilis. The sequence continues at coordinate 2,858,813 of OY811977.1, read as the reverse complement.
CTCCCACCTGTGCCACTGCTGGCCCCTGCTCTGCTTGCCCCAGCTCCGCTGCTCCCACCTGTGCCACTGCTGGCCCTTGCTCTACTTGCCCCAGATCCGCCGCTGGCCCCAGCTCCGCCACTGCCCCCAGCTCCGCTGCTCCCACCTGCGCCACTGCTGGCCCCAGCTCCACTGGCCTCAGCTCCGCCACTGCCCCCAGCTCCACCTTCGCCACTGCTGGCCCACGCTCTGCTTGCCCCAGCTCCACCGCTGGCCCCTGCTCCGCTGCTCCCACCTGCGCCACCGCTGGGCCCAGCCCCATGGGGAATATGGCCCCATCCGTACTGGGGGCCTCTCGGAGCTCGGCCGTATAGAAGGCTTAATTTATAATTACAACTAATGTTTTTTGAATGCTATATAGCAGGGCTGCCGATTGCGCCGTATCGATCTTCCGACCAAGTTAAAACAGTTTAGTTAAGAGCATGCATGTGATTGCGCAGGGATGAATACTTCCTCGCCATGCGAAGTAATCTTGCATTACACGGCACGATTATTCAATACATGTATCTCTGATATAATTATTACCACAGGCGGATCCCGATGTACAGCGCCTAGCATAAAAATGTGTGAAACAAGATATAAAAATTTAATTAAAATAAAATTGGTGATGTAGGATTTGTAGACAGCAATTGAGTAAAAAGTAAGGAAACAAGGAATTACGGATATTAGGCATTCATTTAATTATAAATATTACAGACCTACATTATTTAGCAAATCTACCTCCTTGAAATTCTGTGCTAAATGTAGGTCTGTAATATTTATAATTAAATGAATGCCTAATATCCGTAATTCCTTGTTTCCTTACTTTTTACTCAATTGCTGTCTACAAATCCTACATCACCAATTTTATTTTAATTAAATTTTTATATCTTGTCTTAACTACAGTTTCGGTAGCCACAGTTGGTTACAATGGTTACTGGGTGCTTCCCAGTAGTGTGTGTGCAAGTGTGCCTGTGTGTGCATGTGTGAATGTGTGTGCAAGTGTACCTGTGTGTGTATGCATGTGTGCCTGTGTGTGCAAGTGTGCCTGTGTGTGTGCATGTATGCCTTTGTGTGCAAGTGTACCTGAGTGTGTGCCTGTGTGTGCAGGTGTACCTGTGTGTGTGCCTGTGTGTGTGTGCATGTGCATAGACAGTCCCAGGGGGCCATGCCGCCCCCCCCAACCCCTATAAGTAATTTTACTGTAGCATCGTAATATGATTACTGCATGTAACTATGTGTTTCTAAAGTAAAATAGCTTCTAACACTCATCTGAGCATACAAATGACTAAGATTGCAAAATCGATAATGCCCCTCCCCCTTTGGCGCCCTCCGTGGGGTTAGCCCCTCCCTTCAGTAAGCGCTGGGGCCGCCTATGATGTGTGCCTGTGTGCCTGTGCATGTGTGTTTGTGTGTGTGCATGTGTGCCTGTGTGTGCATGTGTGCCTGTGTGTGTGCATGTGCCACTGTGTGCATGTGTGCCTGTGCGCGCATGTTGGAACTGCATAAAATCGGAAAGCAAAATTGAGGTTTAGCTCATTAAAGTGTGTCCATGCTGCTATGATTAATGGATGGTCCAGCCTCATGCAGTAACTCTGTCATCCACATAAATTAATTATCATTTGGGACAGTGTCCAGCAAAATCACCCTTCTGGATAGTTTTTCAAGTTTTCACTCATTTTCCTTTTACTCCAAAGAGCTTCTATCAAATGGTCCTTACGCATCCTAAATTGGACTATTCATCACAAAGTTATTAGGCACTGAATTTATAATTAGCCATACATTTCAATGCGAACGTTACTTTTCTTTTGCTTGTCCTGGAAATTTGATAAGTATCATAAGGGTGATTTTGCTGGACGCTGTTCCATTTGGTGCTTAATTTTATTAATTTTGTGACTGAAGTTCCCCTGTTTGTTCCAACACTGCAACCATCTTATATTACTTTCACATATTTTAAAACCACACAACTGTACATCCAATAGTGTACATCCTGATGTATTCTGTACGTAGGTACAGTGGGTTATGCAGCTGATGTACTTGAATACCAGGGATGTGAGGTGGCTGGGGGCAAAAAGGTAATAAGACAACTGGAGGATCTGATTACTTTGTACTCAGAATTTTGATGTCACGTAGTTGCTACAAAAGTGTTCTGATGTCTCAAGCTTTTATTGTGACCCACACTGCAAACACTACCTCGTAAGTTTCACCTTTCTTTTGTAAGGAACCGGTAGCTACCCCTACGTTATGTCACATCAGGAGTACAATATACTGCATGATCATTCTGTGGCACACCTTTAGAATGCGCCCTCACCTCTAACATATTTGGATCGGTGTCTTCAAAGAGGGAGTTAGCGCACACCCCAGCTGAGTTCACCAAGATGTCCACAGGGGAGGAAGAAGTACAAAGCTGCCATTTAAAAAAAAAAAAGTTGCCACAATACAGGCACAATAAGTCCTATATGTCACACCTCCATCACCGCACTCTTCACACCAGCAGCCTTACTGACGTCAGTGGACAATGTCAGAACACTCTGGCTGTCCAAGGCAACACCCCTCAGCTCCACTGCGGCCTCTTCCAGTTTCCTCTGTTGTACATAATCACATCATGTGACTGTTAAAATATATGCCTACCTTACATGCAGGCCACCATTATATGAAGCCCACCATTACATGCACTCAGAGGACCACCATTACATGCACTCTATATGAAGCCCACTATCTGAACCTGCGGCAGCAGGTTCAATATAGGATTGATTGAGGGTTGATGAATGTCATTAAAAAAACTTCACTAGCGTCTGGAGGGACAACGGAGAAACGGATCGCTTATCTCTTTATCGCGATGGACTGAGAGCACAACGATCTACAGTTCTACGTTTGTTCCGTGTCATAAAACGGTGTGGTTATAGAGAAACAAACAATTTCCTGTTTCTCGTGCCCAGTCCCAAAATAATTCTCCATCGTCGTCGTCGTCGTCTTCTTCTTAGGAAGGTATAACTCGAGCTAGGAACGGTTTTGGAGGACGGGAATAGTACCAATCGCTTCGAAATTTACCGGCACGTTATCCTTACATGTCATATAGACATACATATGTCAAGTTCTATTTATTAATAATTTTAGGCAGTTATAAATACTCTAACCTGCACTAAATTTATCCAGTTTAATATATTAGTTCTTACGTTGGCTAATAGTGAAGTTCTTTTTCTAAGAAGAGATCTAAGCAACAAGCGGAATACCTCCAAAGCAATACGAGAACAAAGCTAAAGCCCGAGCGCTCTACAAGGCCAATCCCAAAAAAAAGAAGGCCTCTGTACGCGACAGCTACAAGGCCGATCCCGAAATGAAGAAGGCCTCTGTACGCGACAGCTACAAGGCCGATATTGAATCTAAGCGATCTGCTAAAAGGTGGCGATACGAAGAGGACCCCGAGGAGAACCGTGCTGCTCAAAGGCGGCGATATGAAGAACCTCGAGGAGAACCGTGCTGCTAAAACTAAAGGCGGCGATATGAAGAGGACCTCGAGGGAAATCGCGCTGCTAATAGGGAGAAGTATCAGCTACCATTAAAACATCTGAAAGGAGACGGTATTGAAATGATCCCGCTGTCTGATTGGCTAAATGTGCTGCCGAGAGGACGCGGTATCGCAGGGGTCACAGAACTACCACTACCACCCAAAGGTATGTTATGGCATGTTGTATTAACATTAAAAAGCTGTGCATGCAGCATTTGTACAGCATAGTCGGGCGGCCCTACTACCGCGTTTGGTCGGGTTTGTCACCCTACTCCCTGTGGGTAGTAGGGCCCGCCCGACTATGTACAGCACGGATCTGCACAAAACCATTCACTTTACATGTAAAGCATGCATGGTGACTCAACTGTGTGTACAGTAGTGTCTATTGTTTTAATCTGATAAAGCTTCCTTATCTGAAGACTTCCTTGTCTAGCCGCAACTGTATGAATATAGTTACAGTTGCAAGGGCTGAGAACTAAATAGCTGCAACTGTATCCTTTTCCCATATAGCTACTCCTTGTATAAACCCAAATCTCATGCACCAATGGAGTATAATGGTGGTCTTGAAAAAGCTATTCTTAGGGGTAGTGATCTGCCTGTGCAGCAGTAAGTAAGATAAGCCACCATCAGTTACTTCTAGCAGCACACTCACATTTATGTAGTGAAATAAAAACAGACCTTCTGCCCACGCTTATAAAGCTGCAGACCCTGTCCACAGATAGGACCTCACCTGAGAACATATCCTTATCGATCGATCTACATGCTGCCATGTACTGCCATGTAGTTCACGTCCTTAGTTCCCACACTACCCATCTATACAACTTAACTGCATGTAGGCTACACCTCCATGTTTAGATGGGACCATTTTTACTGGATCAAATTTGACCAATAGAATTTTAGCACAACTGACACGCATACACCCCTTCCCTCCCTGTCATTAATATGATGGAATTGGACTAATATAATTATAGCACAGTCTGTACACGTGTAAGGCTTTGCAGGTATAAAAGCCACTCATCCGCTAGCAAAAAGAGGTAAAAATTTAATAATACTCTATGTAGATGTGTAAAGGCTCTGCACTAAATAAAGAAGTAAAAATTTAATCATACTCTCTGTTACGTATATGTAGATGGCTGACGACCTTCGCGGGTTTTTCACCAATGAGGGGTTGGAGGAGGAAGAGTACATTCATCCTCCAACTCCTCTCCCCTTCACCCCACCACCTCCAGAAGCCCCGCTTCTGCCACCACCACCAGCAGCACTGCCCACACCACTACCAGCAGCTACTCCCGCCGGCACTACCAGCGCTGCCCCCACCGGCACTCCTGCCTGCACCATCAGTGCTGCCCCCACCACCAGCAGTACTATTAAAGTTATTTGTTCTTGCATTAAGAGATAAAGGGGATCATCCATCCTCTTCCTACATTTGATTATTGACTATGATACTGCTATGACAGGGTGAAAAAAAACTTATGAAACAAGTAAATAAAAACATTCTCTAACGAGAGAGTTGTTGGTATATAGGATTGACCAATGGTGGTGTAAAAAGCATGGAAACAAGATTGACAGAAATATTATTGGAAAATTGAAATAGGCCTATATTTAGCACACAATACAACACACATGCCTGAATAATGGGCTAAATATAGGCCTATTTCAATTTTCCAATAATATTTCTGTCAATCTTGTTTCCATGCTTTTTACACCACCATTGGTCAATCCTATATACCAACAACTCTCTCGTTAGAGAATGTTTTTATTTACTTGTTACATGTACTCTATATGAGGTGCACCATAACATAGCTCTGTGTCCAACACCATATGCTTTTTAGCGCAGCAAATTACATACCTCAGTACATTGATTTATAGGAGACCCGTAATAGCTTGCATGCCTGATTTCACTTGCATATATACATAACGCCATTAAATGCACAACTTCACTACTCTTTGACGTTACTAGTACCAAATGAATGCGTGTAGCCTTACTTCGTCCCTGGCCAAAATCGTCACTGTGGCGGCACCTCGTTTTAATGCCTCTCTAGCTATCGCCTTGCCTATGCCACTGCTTCCTCCCGTCACCTAAAAGAGGTAGGACCATTTTTGTAACTAGGCCCCTAACGAGCGTCTTGGTTAACGTACGAGGACATGCTTCCCCACAATATCGTACTTCCTCTTTTTGCTATTCGATAGTACATACACAGCCGCCAGCACAACTACAACCACAGTCACTGAAGCTACCAATAATTCCCACAGAGTCATCTTAGCGTCGACGTAACGAGTATTAGGAACTGATTCCAATTAAGAAATCCCAATACTAGTATACTGAGTTCTTTGTATCTGTGTGTTCTCACTCACCAAATTCTTCCCCGTGAAGTATATGTGGTGGCCAAGGACCACAAGTGAACAAAAAAGATACGTGCCAGCATAGATATTAGAGTGGCGCCAGGTACACTCTGTCTGGAGGAAACGACACACACACGTCTATGCCGTATGGCCTCAGCTCCATGAGATTAATTAGTTGTATTAAAACTAAAACGCTCATTATTTGTGAAAAACGTGGACACACTGCATTTGTCACTAGACATGCAGTGTGTGTGTGTGTGTGTGTGTGTGTGTGTGTGTGTGTGTGTGTGTGTGGTCGCTTAGAAGTTAGCCGTACAGAATGCACAGCCTCACCAGTACCATGCTTCGATTAAGCAGTATCTAACTTACTCAATGTATGTGTGTGTGTAATGATGACATAGCCATGGGTCCTCAGGTGGGAGGGGCCAATGACATGAGCTAGACTTTGCCATGTCAGGTAACCTCTGGGTGAGGTCCAGAATGCACAGTCTCACCAGTACCATGCTTGTACTTGTAATCATATTCACGCCTGCGCATTATTTTTAATCAGTGCTAATATGTATGAAATGTGGGGTTGTGTAATGTTACACAACCTCACATTTCACACATATTAGCACTGATTAACAATAATGGTGAGACTGTGCATTCTGGACCTCACCCAGAGGTTGCCTGACGTGGCAAAGTCTAGCTCATGTCATTGGTTCCTCCGACCTGAGAACCCATGGCTATGTCATCATTACACACATATACATTGAGAAGTTAGATACTGCTTAATCACCAGGGAAGCATGGTACTGGTGAGGCTGTGCATTCTGGACCTCACCCAGAGGTTGCCTGACATGGGAAAGTCTAGCTCATGTCACTGGCCCCTCCCACCTGAGGATCCATGGTTATGTCATCATTACACACATATACATTAATCACCAGGGAAGCATGATACTGGTGAGGCTGTGCATTCTGGACCCCACCCGTTTCCTGATGTGGAAAAGTCTTGCTCATGTCATTGGCCCCTCCCACGTGAGGACCGGACCCATGGCTATGTCATCATTATACACACATACATTGAGTAAGTTAGATACTGCTTAGTCACCAGGGAAGCATGGTACTGGTGAGGCTGTGCATTCTGGACCTCACCCAGAGGTTGCCTGACATGGCAAAGCCTAGCTCATATCATTGGCCCCTCCCACGTGAGGACCCATGACTATGTCATCATTACACACACACACATACATTGAGTAAGTTAGATACTGCATTGTAAGTAGGGAAGCATCGTACTGGTGAGGCTGCATGTGCATGAGGTGTGGCATATGATGTTGGGAGACAGAAAATTATCGTTTTCATGGAAGGGTTTGTTGAAGAAAGTGACAAGTTGCTTGCTTGCATGTGGTCGATGTTGTACTTGATCATGATGAGAGTGGTAACAATCTGTTTGTGTGCATATACATTGTATTTAAAGTTGTATTATAGAATCTGCAGAGCTTACGTCAGGCCATACAATTAGCTTATTTATGCGGGATGTGGTTACTGATGCTGTCTTATTGTTATCACTTTCCACTTCAGTGAGATAATGAAATATCTCTGAAACCTTTGGGAATAAATAGAAATCTGCATGTTACCATATCATAACAGGGTTGTAATGGCCAGTTCCAATCAGATTTCAAGTTCTACTCCACTGTTGAAGTATGCTGATAGAATACACTTTTTTGTTTTCCTGACTGGATCCTTCTGATGGCAGGCTGCACCAGGCATAAACAATTAACTTATATTCCTAAACTAACATGCGGTATTTACTTCCATTTCTTTCACCACTTTTCTGATAAAATTTCTCTCAAATGGGCACTGTTGTTTTCTGAGAGATTTTGCAGTAAAATAGACATATACAACTGGATTGTATTGAATTGCCTCGCGTATACGGTTTTCTTTTCATTGATAGAAGATATTTCATGTAATGATCTTTGCCCCATTTAAGTGCACATAAATCATCTGGATCTGGTTGATTGTTATATGTGGGAACTTAATTATTGGGGTCCCTCTCTTCATCTTCATCCTCATCACCTTTGTTATCACAATCATCAATATTGCCATCATCTTCATAACCTTCACTCATATCATGGTCCTTCCTAATACTTTGATCCAGAACACTATCATCACTGTTCTCATTCTCATCATGTGCAGCTTGATGTTCAGTACTGCTTTCTTTTATGATAGCTTGTCCTACATGCTTCATGTTTGAGAATATTTTGATCGCAATTTGTTATTTATTGATATACTTACAGCTGATTGTAGTGAACAGAGAGCACCAAGTGATAGCTCATGTGCCATTTGCAATCTAAATTTCCTTGTTTAGAAGGAAAGGTGCAATAAAATTATTTTTCTAGATGATGCAAAGTATCATATAACATCATGCCATACCTGTGTGTGCAGACAAGGGGATCCTTCTACAAGTAGTCTTGCAGCCTAATAGATGTGTTCATCATCACACTAGGACATGTAATCATAATATTATATTCTTACAAAGCACACACAGACTCCACAATCTTGTGAATTTTTCTGCATGGGGTTATCTGTACCTCCAGTCTTTAGAGAGGAAAGGTGTGCATTGAGCATAACTGCATAAGGCACTAGGTATACCATTACATCACTACACTTCCAATTTGAGCTTGAGAGTTGATTCTTACTTGAATATTGTACTTCGATGACCATATACATTCTTAGTATAAAAAAGAAAACAATTATTTTTGACAGGACAAATTTCCCCATTCACCATATCCAATTGACAGCATCTTCATTGCTGCAATTTAGTGAATCAATGCAATGAATTTCCTTTGACTTAAGATAAACCACCTGCAAACCAGTATTGTTTATCCACAGGTAGATGTAGTACAAAACAAAAATGCTAACCACTAGACACCAGTGTTGTGGTTTATGTACTAGAAACAGTAGCATGTCATAGTCCATCACATTCTTCCCCTACGCAATGATTAGGGTTATGAATTAGTTCACACATGGATTTTGTTCCCCTTTGCACACCTTCTGACCTTTTGCTTTGAAGGCTGGCAAGAATGTTGGATCAAAGGAAATGACTTTCATTCCATAGTAATTAGTGGCTTGTAGGATTACTGTACAAAGATATGCAAATGCTTACATGTACAGAGTTCTGAAGCAGATCCAAATAAGCAGCAATGATCTGTTGAATAAGATTTGACCATTCTATGTGGAAAGTACTTTACTCTTGAGCTGATCCATTCTCCACTTATCAATGATGTTAAATCACATTTCTCTAGCTGAAAACTGGAGTGTGGTTTTGCTCCTTTTGTCCAAAGTTGTTGTTCATTGTATACATTTATTTTATAAATCAACCTCAGTTTCAATTTCCATTGGTAAACCGGAATAAGTATCTAACTTACTCAATGTATGTGTGTGTAATGATGACATAGAAATGGGCCCTCAGATGGGAGGGGCCAGTGACATGAGCTTAACTTTCCCATGTCAGGCAACCTCTGGGTAAGGTCCGGAATGCACAGCCTCACCATTACCACGCTTCCCTGGTGATTAAGCAGTATCTAACTTACACAATGTATGTGTATGTAATGATGACATAGCCATGGGCCCTCAGACGGGAGGGGCCAGTGACATGAGCTAGACTTTCCCAAGTCAGGCAACCTCTGGGTGAGGTCCAGAATGCACAGCCTCACCAGTACCATGCTTCCCTGGTGATTAAGCAGTATCTAACTTACTCAATGTATGTGTATGTAATGATGACATAGCCATGGGCCCTCAGATGGGAGGGGCCAATGACATGAGCTAGACTTTACCATGTCAGGCAACCTCTAGGTGAGGTCCAGAATGCACAGCCTCACCAGTACCATGCTTCCCTGGTGATTAAGCAGTATCTAACTTACTCAAGGTATGTGTGTGTAATGATGACATAGCCATGGGTCCTCAGGCGGGAGGAACCAATGACATGAGCTACACTTTGCCACGTCAGGCAACCTCTGGGTGAGGTCCAGAATGGAAGCACAGTCAAATACGCCCCATAAGTTCCCAAACTAATATCGTTTCTCAGGTAGTTGTTTATCGGCAAAATCAATTACGTCATCGGCCGCACGGCCTTTCATTTGTGTTAGTTGGTGTGGAATGTGCGGCTGTGGAATGTACGGCTAACTTCTAAGCGGTGTGTGTACGTGTGTGTAAATATCTTATAGTAATCACTCCATGTCTAGTGACAAATGCAGTGTGTCCACGTTTTTCACAAATTGCTTAAATAATGAGGCCGTATGGCATGCATAGATGTGTGCGTATCGTTTCCTCCAGACACCAACACCCCAATGCTCGCCAGAGAGGCTAGCCCGGCATCTTGGATAGTCTGACCTCTCGGAACTGTCAGAACCATTTTGGCTCCGCCTACAAAACCGCGGCCCACGTCTGAAAGGGGGCATAGGTCAAGGCGCCACCACATCTACCATGGCTTCATTGGGTTTGCATTGGCCACGTTGTGCAGTGGTATGAGCCCTGGGAGGAGATTGTGGGCGTGCCTCTTGCGGGTTTATAGGGATGGGGCATGAGGAAGTGGTAATAAAGAAGGGGAGGGGCATGCGGAGTGGTCATAAAGAATGGGGGACGGGCATGCGAGAGTAGTTATAAGGTTGAGGTAGACGGCAGCATGATTTCATTATGAATTGCATGCATGCACACATCACAATAGGTCCCCTACACATATGAAAAACTACCCCGTGGCTCATGCAGTTGCTGGTCACTGAGTGGTGCTGTGATGTAAGACCAGAGGCCTAATGATTAATGCATTCACTACAGCGGGAACTCAGCCCATGCAACAACTATGATGTTATATAGTCTACACAGTTGCGAGGCTAACGCCTGGTTTCATCGTTTGCAGCAGCCACTCAGAGCTGAGCATATAATACGTTAGATGGATTACTGATACATGGCCTGCGCTGGAGAGCTAGATAAATACTACACCTTTGGAACTGTGTGTGGTAAACCGCTTGCATGCAGTGCATGCTATAGTAATACGAAAGTTATTTCTCTATACGTGTACTCATATTGCTTCCATTGAAGCCCTGCATGCGGTACACCACAAAGAGTTCCAAAGAATAACCACAGACGGATGTGTACTATATCTCGCTCCAGCATGCAGGTTATGCATCTTTACCAACGTATTACACGCATATGTCAGCTCTGAGTGGCTGCTGCAAATGATGAAACCAGGCGCTATATAGCTTCTTAAAGCTAGCCTCGCAACTGTGTGAGACTATGTAACATCAAATTATTGCATGGGCACAAAAAGGGCCTACCGCACTTCAAGGGTTAATTGAGTCTTGATCATTACGTCACGCTATAAACTGCGTCTTCAAAAATCAGGGACGCTGGAACAAAAATCTTAGACTTGTTTCCCAGACTTGTACGTAGTCATTATGTGACTACTCTGTTAACACTTCGGTTTACAACTATGTGCTTCAAAGAATAGGGTGTGTAATAAATAGAGTTGTCCCAACTTAATAACATAAAATTGTGTTACAAAAAATAGCTACTTGGTTAAGCTTTGTAGATATGAAATATAAGCAAATCTATTATGCTGAAGCATAAAAAAAGTATTTTAAAATAAAATGATCTGTGTTTTCAAGTAAGCCAATACAAAACGCCTGGACCAGTAAAGCACCCTTTGGGCACCATCCATATCTCCTGAAATTCTATAGTGTAATTAACTTGAACCTATAGTAAATTGCTATTCTGTGATTGTGCATCAAAAGACAAAGTCAAGATTCATTCGCAAAATTTTACTATAAACTGATTGAATGCATGCGGCTGATATTGTTGGATCGCGAAGTAGCTTGAATTTAGGCAATCGCATGCACTGCATTCTACAACCAATTACCATCGAGCAATGAAGTCGGGTAAGCCACTCAAGTAACGGAGCAAGTTCCTACGCTTCATTGTATACTTCTCAAACTTTCACAAATCCAGTCCAATTTTTGACGAACTTTTGGATCAACTATTTACGGACCCGCGTACGTGATTTTGTCAACTACCTAACTGTGAACAATGCAAGGGCTGACATGCTCGCTATACAACAATATCTTGTGACCCATTTAATAAATGTACATGCATAATGAAGGAAGACAGCCCTGAATTCCAGTGCCCACATGCGGGATGTATTAGTGTACCACAAGTCTGCGCATGTGGGCACTAGAATTCAGAGCTGTCTTCCTTTTAATCTGATTAACGCCATGGGTCCCAAGATATCGCTGTGGAGCAAGAAGGGGATCAATGATAGATTGGCCGCAGTTAATTCACATGTTGCTGAATGTTTTCGGTGGATTTTAAGTGCTAAAGGGTGTGAATTAATGCCTCAAATTTAGCAATCATCCAGGTAAAAATACTGCTAAACTGATAACATGACAACAGCACCTATCTTCCAGTCTTTATCATGAACAATAAAAGTTGTCCACATGCATGTACAGACTTAAGCCTGGTTCACAATATGACGCAAGAGTCCAGAGCAGAACTTGTTTTTTTCATCCATCGCGGCGCATCTCGGGCTCTTACGTCATATAGTAAACCAGGCTTTACCTCGCATTAGCAATTGGTAATATTATAGAAACAGAGCACTATTCACTGAGGTGATGAGCGAACATGCGGTTTACAGGGCTTTATCTGAAATTAGTTCATCACGGGTAGTTGTGGTGGTCACTTGCATGTGGTCTCCGCACTCTCATTAACGCCGTGTACATATCGCCCTGAAAAATGACGAAGCGCGCATGTCAGCTCTTGCATTGTACACGGGGCTTAATATTACTTCTCTCCCAGCAAAATAGCAAAAGATGGTTCAAAGCCACGTATTTTCAGTTCCAGCAACCAGCGGTGAATTCACGTATGCAACCAGTGTAGGGACGTACGTATTATATAGTACACTCAATAAACCACGTATACACAAGTGCTCCACCAATATTCGTTTGATAAGTGCTCAGTCCTCAGTGCGTCCCGCAGGTGTATACGTGATGGTATGCAGCTTGCCTTTTAAATTACTAGCTTCATTCACACCTATAGCTGAGGTTTTACAGTAGTGGTGCATGAAAACCAAGCAATTGTATTCTACTTAAACGTCACCATTTCATTACAACACACATATCAGAGCGTTTGTATTTTTTTTTTAATGCTTAGGCGGTTGGATACTCGTGACCATCATAACCGATCTGACCTCGAAGCCTTAGGTCAGTAAGTAGCTGCAAAAGAACATCTAAATACTCGCTTTTTAGGCCTGCTATTAAGCGATTAGAGTTCTCGTTATGTACCAGGTTTGCTACTTTAACTTCTAAGAGGGTCGAGGTCAGGCGATCGATTACGATGGTCTCGAGTCTGCAGTAAAGTCACTATAAGCCTTTTTGCTTGCCGTATGTATTTGTGCAATGCATGTGTGCGCAACTTATGAATAAAGCATTCACGCCTCTTGGTGAGCGACTATATACATGTATAAAATTTCACCGCATACTGTAATATAATTTAGGCGTCCTATACAATTTATTTGTGGTGCACGCAATTCAATAACTCGATCGGCTCGTGCATTCATTGATGTCGGAAGTGGTAAATGCTAATTCAGTGGCACAAGGGGCAGACGGCACATATATAAATGGAACGATACGACTTGGTTGATGCATTCGCAGCATAACGTTCAGACTGCTCTCTTGGAAATGCAGAAAGTGAACACATCGCTGACCTGGATCGTCGCCTTGTACTTGGCACTGTCGACGATCTGTGTGACCGCGAACAAGCTCTATGCAAAGAGCAGCAGTGTGGATATTGTCATTCCCGGTGCAAAAGATAGCGATGGCGCCGAACTGCTCGCGGAAAGCAATAGTGAAATTGTGCAAACAGAGGGCGGCAGTGAGATATGCGACATCGGTTAGTAGCGAACGGAAATTCATAAATGCTTGCAGGCACGAGTTGACATCAGTGTACATTATATGACTGGTCATCCTTTTCCATGCAGCGTATGCTCGATGCATAGCCAACCCGACTCTGCTGCCTACAGGCCCAGCATTGACCCGAAATAACCCGATTGCTGTAGTCTCCGGAAAGGCTGACTACAGGCTTACATTTGACATTGTACCCACTGGTATCCAAGCAGATTGGAGTAGCATCGTGCATTTTACTACTATCAACAACTGCTGTGAATTTGGAAGTCGTTCTCCTGCTATTTTCTTTATTCCGGGTTCTACTGGATTGCATGTCACAATAGGTGATTCTACTGACGGTAACTGGGGTATCGACACAGATGCACTACCTCTTAATGCCCTTACCAAGGTTACGCTGGAGTGCAACGGAAAGAGTGTGAAGCTGACAGTTGGCGCGACTGTATATAGCGCTACCCAGCCTACACATCGTTATGCCGGCAATCTCATTGTCTATGCTGGTGACCCTTGGTGGGCGCCTGCTAAAGCTGTGATATGCAATCTCCAATACAAGATCTTGCCTGTGGCTGCAGCAAGTGTTAAAGCAGGTAATATTCTATATGACAGTACATAGCATGGCTTGCGCGCATATATCAGTATAAATACTACTCTGTTGACAGGACAACGGCTATAATTAATATTATATACCCAAGCATGTACATGCAGATAATATGTTAACGTTTCCGAGTCATGCATGCAACATACGTAATATGAAGAGTTATGCATGTAGTTAATCATTAAGTTTCTCTTTCAAGGTCTCACATCACAGCACCGCTACATGTACAATGGAACGAGTGAGAACATGGATAACTGACCAGAAACTGCATGCGCCAGGAGTAGTTAGTCATACATGTAGTGGACCTATTGTGATGTGTATATATGCATGCAATTCATAATGAAATTATGCTGCCCAGAGTACACTTCTCATACAAATCGTGTATAGATTACGCAGAGAGTTGTTAATAAGCGTGTAAGCTAGTCCCCTTGGCATAATATTAAACTTCTGACAGCCATTCAGACATACACGACCCTTGTTTCGAGCCCAGTCGGAAAAAAAAAATTAAATGTTTAGGGGTGAGGTGCGAAAGCAGTCTCGTCCCTATACTCACATGACGTAACTTAAACTGTGCCTAGCGGTAACGCGTGACGTCACAAGGTGGAGCGTGTGTGACAGTGAATACAAAGGTGGTCCGCTCTTGCTCTAGTCTCGTACCCAGCCCCACAATGACGTAAGCGATTATCTCTGTAAACAGTATAATCACTGCGTACGGTGGGTCTGGGAAACAAGTACCCATACACTTGTTCCGCGTGTCCCCAATGTTTTGGGACGCTGACGTAAAGGATACATTTGACGTAATGCACAATTGTGCATTACGTCAAATGTATCCTTTTATCTAGTAGTATAATCACTACTATCCGTAGTGATTATACTACCAGCGATAATCGCTTACGTCATTGTGGGGCTGGGTACGAGACTACTCTTGCTCAGCTATTGGTTGTACTAATCGTGATACTAAGGAAAACAGAGAGAAGAAAATACGATTCTATAGGATTCCTTCAATCATAGATTGACCAATTGTGACTTAAGTCACAATTTTGTTCAATGAGGAAATCTCACATTAAAAAACTGCAAACTGTAACTTTTTGAAACTTACCACATATACATGGATGCATGTGTGTACTAGGTATGTTTTTTTCAACACTTGGATGCGCTTAACATTGACAATACAAGGCCTTCTCTGTACGCAATCTCGCAAAAAATGTAAAATACCGCGTCATTGTGACTCAAGTCACAATACTTTTCTAATTAATACACCAAGAGAATTCTATCAACTAGGATGCTTTTAAAATATGTACAATGATGATGGAGGCATGTGCTCTCATAATACACATTTAAACAGCTTGGAAACACGTTGTGTAGAAGTTGCATAACGTTTTCCCTTCCAATTCTCTAGTGCGTATCGAGGATCAATAAAATTGTGACTTAAGTCACAACGCTTTGAACGGGTAAAGTAGCAGTATTTTCTACGAGTACCTATGACGTTTTATGCACTAGATCGAACGTCGAAGCTTGTAAAATTATATCGTGCAGATAGAACTACTTAGTTCTTTTTGTGGTGTGGTCAAAACTGAAAGTAAACAAGGCGATAATTCGATTTTTCCACGCCTCCCTACGATACGCGCGCGATATACGCGATAGCGATGGTCGGGTTCTCTGTTGGTGATCGGGTAGTTAGTGGAGCAGACAAAGTTCTAGGCAATAAGCCAGCGAAACAAAGATACGGGAGGCTTTTCCAAAAGGAACTACAAGGTGTTGTAAAAGGAACGGAGGGAAGCGGACGTAGCAAAAAGTATGTGGTTTACAACTACGAAGGCTTTTTCCACTCGAAGCTTGAAGCCGCTAGTAGTTGTAGTGAATGGCGAAGCTGGACCAAGCTTTACTTCACCAGATGAAGCAGACGTTGCACTAATTGATTCTTCCGTTGGCGATGGGCGGCTACCTACCGATGACGACGATATCGAGTCGTTGCATGCGGAACGGGACGGCGATATTTCTTCGGATTTTGTCGCTTCTGTGGCTATTGTCTGCCACGGTGTGGAGTGGAAGGTGGTTGAAGGTGCATGTGTTAGAGGACTGGAGATGCGCTCCTCATTATGGGGCACACATCATGTGGGGAAACGATGCAGATGAACTCCAGCGAAAACCAATAGATTATTGGAAACTCTCATTTCCCTTACAGCTGTTGCCTGATGTAGTAAATTGGACAACAGCTTCCTTACCAGCTGGGTGTGCAAAGGCTACAAAGGAGGATATTTTGGCTGTGTTCGGAATCCTTTATTCCCTAACTCGAACGTCAGAAGGTAGGCGAGACCTTTGGTCCACGGAAGCACCACGATTTGGTGAGAGATACTCCCTTCCACGTAACCGCTATGAAGTTTTGTTACGGTGTCTCTCGTTCTGTCCTCCTGGTGAAGCAAAAGGCAATGATAAATGGGCCCCTGTCCGCCGCTTGGTCGATGGTTTCAATGAACGACGAGTGCAGAAAATTTATCCAGGGTGGCAGCTATGCATATAGATAGGTACTTGAACATTTAACGTACGCGTACCAAAAAATGATGATCTAATAAAGCGATGAAAATTGTGACTGGATTTGTCTATTGAAAGTGCGCACCGTGCGAAAAGGGAAGCTCGTTTGTGTTGGTTTAACTGCAATTTTGAACTCTGCTGTGTTCCTATAGTAGTTGAGTAAGTGTACTATGAATTGATACTGTTGGAACAGATCGTAATTCACTCATCTAGTTACCTTCGCACATTAAAAAATAGGTACTTTTTATAAGTTGAACATTTTCTTCATATGTTAAGAGGCAGGGAAAAATACGTTTTCACCACTTAGGAAGGGTCATTATCTAGCTGTCTTTAAAATGGTATCTACTTCGGTTGATGCGCAAGGGGTCATACGATGGGATGTGTCTATTCGTTTGATACTGGTGTCGGGTGCACCCATATTATCTGAAAACACCAATATGCCTTAAGAAGTGTTTTCTGCATTTGAAATTATGTTTTAACAAAACACAGCATCGTTCTTTCAACCGCCAAGGTTCTGTGTCGAGCGATTCTAATTAAAAAGCACCTAATCCTTTGAGAGGCAGGAATTCAGAGTTCAGTTACATGTAGCTTGAGCACTAGAAGTCAAGTCCTTAAATTTTCGTAACTCTAGGCTGATGCGCAAGGCTTGTTTTATGGGTGGTCTGGTCCCCAGACCCACATAGTGCACCTGAGAAATCGATGGAATAGGTTTAAGATTTGGTTACCAAATTGCATTTTAAATTGCATTTCATGTTTTGGAGAAGTGTATTGATGATTTCAAGAGTGACATCAGTGAAAACCTTGACCTTGTTTCTGCATATGCAATCTTCTATTTTAACCATTCATGACACATGCGGGAACGTCAAGGGGGTATGTACAGGGGGGTTTGATGGGGTAAAAAAATTAATGAAACACATTCAGTGTGACCCAGTACATATTTTCAGAGTGGTAGAAAAAGGAAATTGAAAAAAAGGTGAATAGTGATACTTTATTGTTCAAACATTATAGCTGTATCTAACGTAGTTGCAAGTCTCTTCAGGATCTCTAATTCTAGGTCAGTAACTTTAGATTCCCCCAAGCAGGCAGCAAAAAGGTCAAAGTTCATAGAACGGTTCCAGGTCAGTCAGGAGGGATTAGATGTTGGTGTGCCCATGCACTTCCCCTCTTCCCTCTGCCCCCAGGACAGGATCATGCAGCATGTCTGCAACTCCCCCAGTGGGGGCTCCCAGCACAACCACACCTCCCACATCAGGCACCCCCTCTCCAACAACGAGACAGCCTCTGGTTCCAAGAGCTCTCTCACCTCAAACGAGGGTAGCGACACCAGTCTGGGTGAAATGGAGCCCTACTTGAAATTTTGTATAAAACAAGGCAGAAAGAGTAAAGCCCATTTGCCGATCACTTGAAGAGTATGATGCCAAGCTGCAAGATGAAAGGCTCATTCAAAAAAGATAGCAGATTCCGAAAAACACTACAAAAGAAATTAATTGGTGTTGCAGAGAGCAAATCCGAGTTGTCTGTAGAGTTTTCAGACCTAACTGATGACCATATGAATTCTATTTCGGAAGTACTAATCCTTGCATGGTAAATAGACTCTACTGTGAACACTTGTAGTTTGTTAACCAGCAGAATGTAATGTATAAAGGTCATGTTATCAATGTAAAGTGTCAACAACACCTAAAGTTACAGTTACCTATTGGAAATACGACGAAACGGAGGAAGAAGGAGAAGACGTTACAATGACACTGATTGAATTTGTAGTGGACTATATTACAGTTGATCTACATATCAATGATCCTGCTACATCTTAGTAATTAGAAATGTGTATCGAATATGGTAGTAATGTTTGGCGTATTAACTATTTGTTTTCTAACAACGGTTGCACAAAAAAGTCAAACCGTCACAATTTTTTCTTCCCTCTCGCATCATACCGCGTACATCCAAAAATGAGTGTTTGGAATGCCACAACTTCTGAAATACTGCACCAATAAATACAAAAAAGGCATTATTGTAATCCGCATTTTTTCCTCTTTCATTTGACATAAAAATCGCCGCATTTGATGCGATTTGAAAAAAATGTTCAAGTACCTAATATAGATGAGTCAGTGTCTTCATGGCGAGGGAAGGATGGAGATTTCTGTTCTGACGGGATGCCCCACGTAACACGCATCGACAGAAAACCAAAGGGCCGGGGTAGGGTGTGAGATCAAGAATTGTGGTCCAGTGCTATACGTCGGTGGGACTTTGACCCACCTCCCGATTCAGCCATCTACAGTGTTCATTTCGTAGGGGGTGAGTGTTTAATGAAAAAGATTAGTGTACTACAAACTCATTCTACAATTGTTTTGGTTTTTTGTCAATCACTAGGGTCAAAAAGTGATGGTAAAGATTCACCATCGTACGTCCCTAACATCTTTGGGTTTACAACGGCTGAGGCTAAATGCAAGCCATGATGAAGAACCTGTTCTGGATGCAAACCTGTGGGTATGGAGAGCTTTCATAAAATATCTAACGGCACAAACATATACCTATATGCTTTTTGGTATCCGCTGTCAAGAGGCGCCACGTCCCCGGCTGCGCGCGTATGGTAGGTCTGGAACAGTTTGATAGCAGCGTCGGGGGCAGTTTTAAATGATGCAATATCAGATCTCCGGGGGCGGGGCTGACATTGATAAGGTCTACACCCTGGCCTTCGTCATCAACCTCAGCTGCATCTCAACCTCACGTAGACTTAACTCGTGATGAGGGCCTGCCAAAAATCCGGAAGGGTGCCGAAAATTGGAGTCAAATATCCTAGGGCTAAGGATATTTGGAATGTGGGTTCCAAATTCATAGGATAGAATGGGGGTACCGGTGCCGATTGTTTTGTGACACTGGTTTGTACAGGCCACTGATATATTATTCGGTTAAAACCAAATTTTATATGAAGTCACATTACTCACATATTTATATTTTGTTTGGGGGTACAGATACGTATTGCTTACTACAGTATGAGTGATCATTCGGAAAATCTTAGTTCGTCGCAGCAGGAAGCTCTCAGCAAGGTAACAGTTGAAAGTTCCATATGACTCAAAGGCCAGTTATTAATGTACTGTATGTAAAGCTGAAGGCTTCCCTCTCCAACGTAAACCTACCGGAAAATAGCGACTCTTAATTCCTCCGCTGGCTGCGAGGTTATCACGATTATTTTAAGCAAGGCAACAGAATGTCATCACTTTCCCCACGCATACACCTCATTAATCACAACAGCAGCGAAGTTTGATGCCCGTAAAGCCGAAGACCGTATAAGAAAGGTATACGTTAAGCTATATCGGGCTGACCAAATTGAATCGATGCGCCACCGACAGCATGTCGAACTGCGGAAGGAGTTGGGGGCGGACACGATACTAACCGAATGGACTCCCCCAGAGGTAGGATAACACCGAGGCTCCTGCATAAATATATATATATAGCTCGTCCAATTCGGTTTGGGGTGAATGCAGGTGCTTCAGAAGTATGCACCATGCATCGGGCTTATTTGGGGAATATAGGGACGGACACCCAGTCTATTACGACATTTTCGGTAACTTGGATATGAAAGGTTTGTTTCTCCTCCTTCCTATTCTTTGCAGCAGGCGAGCTTGAACATATTTGCCCCATTACATAGGTCTGTTCAAGTCGTGCAAAGAAGAGGACTTGAGGAAACTGAAAGTCTTGCAGGCAGAGCTATGTATAGCCAGGTTGAAGGAATTCTCCGCCAAGGTAGTGTTGATGTCCCCTTACCAGTGTAACCTCGTGCATTCGATGGTATACACGTGTTTGCCACATGTATATAATATAACAGCCGATAACGTACAGGTAGGTGGTTATTAAACAGGTGATGAATTACAAGGCGAGCGATGCGATAGGACCACGTGCAGCCACCCCATGTGGGTCTGGGCTTAGTTGTTCAATGTAAGGGATCACCCAAAATATTCAGCCAGTGATGTTATCCAGACCTCTGAAACGCGTACTAACCCACTCAGTATGAGAACCAATAGAGCAGATTAACCCTCTCATATTACCAGCCATGTAGACGTGTTTTCACCCCCCTCCCAACTCTCCCACTATTGTGAGAACTCTGCAGTGTGTATGACTTAGTTCATCTGATGCACACAGGTCATGACTTCAGCAGTCCACAAACCTGCATTTGTGCAGACCCACCCATTCATGGGTTCATGGTACTTAATATTACAAGTCCATGACAACTTTTAATTAAACTGCATTGTTTCTGCAAAAGGTCATGAGATTCCCATTATTATTAAGGCTTTGCTGCAGGGTATGTATTAACATGCTGTCACTATCATTCAATCCGTCACTGTATAGTACTGTATAGTGGTACCACTATTGGTAACAAGTAAATAAAAACATTCTCTAACGAGAAAGTTGGTGGGCATATAGGATTGACAATGTTGGTGTAAAAAGCACGGAAACAAGTGTGACAGAAATGTTACTGGAAAATTGAAATAGGCCTATATTTAGCCCGTTTTCTCAGGCGTGCGCTGCCTAAATGTGACTGGGCTAAATATAGGCCTATTTCAATTTTCCAGTAACATTTCTGTCACACTTGTTTCCGTGCTTTTTACACCAACATTGTCAATCCTATATGCCCACCAACTTTCTCGTTAGAGAATGTTTTTATTTACTTGTTTCATAAGTTTTTTTTTCTTTTTTTTTATTAAGAACTTGCTAGAACTTGCTAGATGGCCATAGAACTTGCAACAAAATAGGGTATTTCTCGCTGTAGTTTCTTTCTAGATGTGATATGTGTCCAAATGACATGCTAGGATAACGTGCCGGTAAATTCTGAAGAGATTGGTACTATTGTCGTTCTTTAAAACCGTTCGTAGCTCGAGTTATACCTTCCTAAGGAAGACGACGACGACGACGACGACGACGACGAACATTTTTTTTGGGAATGGGCACGAGAAGCAGGTTCTTTGTTTGTCTGGAAGCGCATAGTTTAATGACATGAAACTAGCATGAAAACGTAGATCTAGGTGTTGTCGTTCGATTGCTGCAACGAGATAAGTGATCCGTTTCTCCGTTGTCCCTCCCGACGCGATTTAAAAATTTTAATGACATTCATCATTCCTCAATCAATCCTATATTGAACCTGCTGACGCAGGTTCAGATTAAATACACATGAATATAAAGTTGTAATGATTTTTTAAATATATATACCCACATGTCTACTTATTATGCAATAAAGCTTTGAATAATATATGGTGTTAGAGATTGAATATGAAAAATATGTCCTTGAGCATTTAACCACCACCACTGGATGTATCCCTCTCATCCCCATCCTCCTCATCTCCCTCATCCCCTCATCCCTCATCCCCCTCTTCTCGTCCCTTCATACCTCATCTCCCTCATCCTCCTCATCCCCATCCCTCCTCATCCCCAGTCCCTCATTCCTATCATCATTATATCCTCATCCCCTCGTCCTCCTATTTCTCCTTATCCCTCATTTTCTCCTCTAATCCCCTCATCTCCTTTCTCCCTTTCATCCCCCTCATTCCCTCAATCCTCATCTCATCTCATCCCTCCTCATCTCTCCTCATCCCCTCATTCCCTCGTTAACCTCATTCCCTCATCACCTTCAAGTTGTAAAACTGTATTGGTGTATCCATTGGGGCCCCCCTCATGTAAATGCTGCATGGGGATAGCGGGGGGGGGGGGGGGGGGGGGGCAATGGATACACCGGTACAGTTTTACAACTTCCCCCCCTCCCCCTGTAAATATTGGGGATAGCCCAACCATAGTGCCCGCATTCCTTCCCAATAGGACACAGGTCTCTTGTACTTTTGATGCCCTGCTTATTGTGCCATTTGTGCTGTGCTGTGATAGCCTTACTTCGTCCCTGGCCAACATCGTCACTGTGGTGGCACCTCGTTTTAATGCCTCTCTAGCTATCGCCTTGCCTATGCCACTGCTTCCTCCTGTCACCTAAAAGAGGTAGGACCATTTTTGTAACTAGGCCCCTAACGAGCGTCTTGGTTAACATACGAGGACATGCTTCCCCACAATACCGTACTTCCTCTTTATGCTATTCGATAATAGTACATACACAGCCGCCAGCACAACTACAACCACAGTCACTGAAGCTACCAATAATTCCCACAGAGTGATCTTAGCATCGACGTAACAAGTATTAGGAATTGATTCCATTAATTACAATTAAGAAATCCCAATATACTGAGTCCTTTGTATCTTACTCATACCAGGCCAGTATACCACATCTCGAGCCCTTCTCAGTGTGGACTGGACGCCCTGATGGCTGAAGTGCAAACGCTGCAGTATATCGGGCCTCATCTTCAATGGAATGACCACCTGCCCTGCTTTGTACACGATACCATCCTGAACAGTCATAGTGTCTCAAAAATTCCAATAGCTGCGCACCACCTCTGGTACTTGAGATATTACCGATGGCCACCCTAACGTGATCACCTTCCGCAATGCCATCTGTTCCTTGTCCTGAAGTCCTGCTTTTCTCACCTCTGCAATACGCTGGTCACTGATAGGGATGTATTCTGATTCCTTGATGTCTTGCAGCTGGAACACCACCTCATCCAGCTTCCACTCAGTAGCCGTCTGACTCAGTGGTGCTCTGGACAATGTGTCTGCCACCACCTGCTGTTCACCTGGCCGGTACACCACATCCAGTGAATATCTTTGAAGCTGCAGCAACATCCGCTGTAGACGTCTAGGATCAGCTAGAATGGATTTCTTTATGATGATTTCTAGTGGCTTATGATCTGTTTCTACCCGAATGTGTTTCCCAAATATATACTGGTCAAATTTCTGGCAGGCAAAAACGATGGCCAAACATTCCAGCTCCAGAGCCACTTAGTTTAGTTCGCTTCTTGTCAGGGAACAGGAGACAGACGCTACAGGACACCCTTCCTGTAGAAAAGTAGCTCCTAAACCTTCGGTACTGGCATCGCATTGAAGAACAACTGGTTTTTGTACATCATAGAAGGATAGAAGTTGTTGTTTGGCAATCAAGTCCTTCAGTTTCAGGAACGCCTGTTTCTCTTTCTCTCCCCATTTGAACTCGGAATCTGATTCAGTCAGTTTCCTCAATGGTTCGCTCTCTTCTGACAGTTTAGGAATATACCTGGAATATACCTGGCAATGCGATGCCAGTGCCAGTAGTTACACATTCCCAAATACCTTCGCACATCTGCTGGTCCTTTCGGCTCCGGCATCCCACATATTGCCTCTACCTTCGAGGGGTCAGGCTGAATTCCTTTTGTGGAAATGACATGACCAATGTAGAACACTTCTGTCAAATGTAGGCGCATCTTATCCTTGTTTAGTTTCAGATGCTGTTCCCTAGCTCTGTCCAGCAGTTGCAATAGATTTGCATCGTGATTGAGTCTGGCTTCCTCCATTGCTTTCCTAACACCATACACTAGAATATCGTCAACAACAACTGCCACTCCTGTTAAGCCATGTAAAGCCTGCTGCAGACGCCGCTGAAACTCCTCAGGCGCAGAAGACACACCAAACGGAAGCCTCAGCCATCTGTAGCGACCCTGTGGACCCCAGAATGTAGTCAGAAAACTGCTTCTTACAGACAGTTTTATTTGTAAGAACCCGTCCTTTGCATCCAGAAGACTGAACAGCTTAGCCTCTTTCAGATTTGGCAAAACATCGTCAATGGTCAGCATGTTGAAATGGTTCCTGCGAATAGCCTTGTTCAGGTCTCTAGGGGCCAGGCAAATTCTGACTTGCTTCTTGTCTGGTTTCCAAACTGTTGTAATGTTGCTGATCCAGTCCGTTGGCTGATCCACTGAAGCTATCACTCCAGCTTGCTCTAGTTGCACTAGCTTGCTCTCCACTGCTGCCCTCATGGTATGCGGGATCTTGCGTGGCCTGTTTTGAACTGGTAGCACCTTTTCATCCAAGTCAATGTCGTATTCGCCAGATAAACACCCTAAACCTGTGAACAAGTCTGCAAACTGTGATAAGATCTGTTGCTTAGTGATTATGCAGCCGCTGTTCACAACCGACACCTCCTCTAGTTTGTACGTCAAAAGCTTCAAGGTCAAACATGTATCCAGGGACAACAAAGAATGGTGCTCGCTCTTCAAAACTTCAAAAAGGAGCGTCTGTGTCCGTTCTTCTGGATCCAGCACCTGCAGAAAACACCGCCTCAATGACCGCTGAACGGAACCATCATACATTGTCAATGTTGTGGCACTCCTTTCCAGTGGTGGTTCTCCCAGTGTCCGGTGATCCTTCAGTGATAACACATTGCATGTTGCTGCAGTATCAAGCTGGCACTGCAATGCTACTCTGCCTTTCTTCACTGCAAACTGACGTTTCTTCCCGACTTTACGAACCGTCACTGAGAGAATGTCTTCTTGATCAGTGGTTACCAAATGTGTGCTCTCCTTAGTACAGCATTTTCTGGCAAAATGGTTGAGTTGATGTCACTTGGCACAATGCTGTCCATACGCTGGACACTGTCTTGGGCTGTGGAATGTACCACACATAGAACACCCTGCTCCCTCTTTACCTCTTCGATCCTCCCTGTTTAGCTTGGTTTCTGCCTTTCTAACCACCCCCTTGCTCATTGCCGCTACCTCTTCCAATCCTTTCCTTTCACCAGTGGCTATTTCTGCAACCATCGCCTCGCCAACTGGCTTCTTTGCTGTCCACTGCTGCAAATCTGCCAATGTCGCCTCCATGCTCTGACACATCTGAATCGCCTTGGCTAGCTCAAGTTTGTCCGTTTCAAATAGGCGTCTTTGCATTCTTTCGTTGTCAAGGCCTCGAATCAGCACGTGCAGCATTAGGTCATCCTTCAGTGCTCCAAAGTCGCAGTCCTTCACTTGCTTCCTAAGGTCAGTCACAAACTGATCCACAGTGCGTTGTTCCTGTTTCATCCGGAAGAAACAGTCCCGAATTACATGCCTACTAGTTCGTCTAACGCATTGCTCGTCCAAATTTTTTATCACAGTGGCATAGTCCTCTTTGTCTTCCCCCTCTCCAAACACGAGCGCCTCGTGCATGTCGTTGATTCGCTGGCCTGCAACCCTTAGGAATATCGCTAATTTTACAGCAGACGCAGAATCCCCTTTTCCAATTGCTGTTAAGAACAGCCCGAATTCTTTCTTGAAGCGGGTCCATTTGTCCGTGAGGTCGCCCTCACCCACGGGTTCTGGCACAAGGTACTTTTCCATCTTTAGACCTTTAATATCCCACTCCTGACACCATGTTACGCTCAAAACAACCACTCCGTTGGCAGATGCACACGGACTTCTCAGTCCACGAGATTAATCTCAAAACTATGCAAAAGGAACACTCACGTGCCCCCGTGCCCAGTCCTACAACACAAGGCACACACACCATGTACACACAAGGCACACACACCATGTACACATGTGACACGTTTGTTTACGCTCTGCATCTACCTGACGATAGATGGCAACTTGTTCTTGTAATGGGGCACCATCTGGATCTGGGAACAAAGTGAGAATCTTCTTTATATAGCCCACCTGAAATTGGTGACTATGGGAAGGTGTGCGTGTGTGTGTATGTGTGCGCGTGTGTGTGTAGGATGTGGAACAGAGGAGGAGGGGGAGGGATGCAGTGGTAGGCTGGTTGATATGTTGTGAAGGAAGGGATGCATGCGTTATGTTGGCACATACAGGACACTAGAGCATGGAGGAATGTGACCTGATCCCCCTAGGAAACACAAGTCAAGCGTGATCCATTTACAACATTTACAACATTTTCAACATGCATGTGGAGGTGGAATATGCTGTGCTAAAAACCAGTATGTGTGAACTAGTGGGGTTTCTGTGTTCACTGAGTTTTTTCAGAGCCTTCAAGAATGTGTTCTGATGCAACATGATATGCCAGCAGCACACACATCAGCACACATGCACATGCACACAGGCACATGCACACAGGCACACGCACACACACACAAGAACACAGCACACACAAGCACACACACACAACCACACACAACCGCTGGCACATATATGCACACACACAAACACAGGCACATACATGCACACACAAACACACACACACACACATGGCCATCTCACCAGCCCATCTTGGTTCATAAACTACTATAGCACCTCTGAAGGCCCATGCACAGGTGACCACACCTACCCAACGGTGACCACACCCAACCCACCCATGCAAAGGCATACAGTGGCTGCAATTTCTGTGGTGTCCTTCTGGACTAGAAGATAAGCTTTCTTTCATTTACAGACTGGAGCATCTCATCTTGATTAGCACTGAGAGAGGGGGGAGAGGGAGAGGGAAGAGAAGTCGAGGGGAGGAGGAGAGTGGAAGAGGAGGAGGAGGAGGAGGAGAGGGAGGAGGGGGAGGAGATACTAGATGAGGCAACCATTGTCCAGATGAGAGATAACATTAGATAAAATAATCTATGGTAGAAATAATAAAGTACGATAATAATAATATTAAAGAATAATTGGTCTTTGGGTAAGCCAGCAGCCTTTGACTTGTCTGTGACATCACCGCTTAACTCCAATATTTTACTTGAAGCGGGATTCGGAGCAGGTCAGGCTGCCAGAGCTACCGAGCAAAGGAAGCATGAAGATAGTGATGCCAAATGCAAGGAGCTAGGGTGGGTTTGCGTCCCAATGGTGGTTGAGGCATATGGTGCTTGGGGGACAGAAGCAATGGAGTCATTTTCTCTTCTGGCCTCTCGCCTTGCAACTCCAACAGGGCTAAGGCTGAGGTCCTAGCTGCCTTATATGGGAGGCTGAACCTCAACCTAGTTAGAGCCAATGCCACAGCCATCCTCTCCAGGTGTTTTTTTCCTGTCTATTGGTGCATTTAATTACCTTACTGCTGTATATTTGTGTATCGTATTGTGTCAATAATGTTTTATAATTGTATGAATTTGTGGTATTAATAATTGATGCGCAGGGGGGGGGGGGGGGGGGGGGGGGGGAGGCCATGGCCCTCCTGCCCCCACCCTGGGGACGCCCATGCTTATACGTGTGTTTGTGCAATGCATGTGTGCGCATAAAGCATCTACGCCTCGTGGTGAGCGACCACAGCATACTGTAAATACAATTACAATAATTTGGACGTCCTGTACAAGTTATTTGTGGTGCACGCAATTCAATAACTCGATCGGCAGGTGCATACATTGATGTCGGAAGTGGATAATTATAATTCAGTGGCACAAGAGGCAGACGGCACATATATAAATGGAACGATACGACCTGGTCGATGCATTCGCAGCCACAACGTTCAGCCTGCACTCTTGGAAATGAAGAAAGTGAACACATCGCTGCACTGGATCGTCGCCTTGTACTTGGCACTGTCGACGATCTGTGTGACCGTGAACAAGCTCTATGGAAAGAGCAGCAATGTGGATATTGTCATTCCCGGTGCAAAAGACAGCGATGGCGCCGAACTGCTCGCGGAAAGCAATAGTGAAATTGCGCAAACAAAGGGCGGCGGCAGTGAGATATGCGACATCGGTTAGTATCGAACGGAAATTCATAATGCTTGCATGCATGAGTTGGCATGTACATTATATGTCTGGTCATCTTTTCATGCAGCGTATACTCGATGCATAGCCAACCCGACTCTGCCTACAGGCCCAGCATTGACCCGAAATAACCCAATTGCTGTAGTCTCCGGAAAGGCTGACTACAGGCTTACATTTGACATTGTACCCACTGCTATCGAAGCAGGTTGGGGTAGCATCGTGCATTTTACTACTATCAACAACTGCTGTGAATTTGGAAGTCGTTCTCCTGCCATTTGGTTTAGGCCTGGTACTACTAGATTGCATGTCAGAATAGGTGATTCTACTGACGGTAACTGGGGTCTCGACACAGATGCACTACCTCTTAATGCCCTTACCAAGGTTACGCTGGAGTGCAACGGAAAGAGTGTGAAGCTGACTGTTGGAGCGACTGTATATGGTGCTACCCAGCCTACAAATCGTTTTGCCGGCACTTTAATAGTCTATGCTGGTGACCCTTGGTGCGCGCCTGCTAAAGCTGTGATAAGCAACCTCGATTACAAGATCTTGCCTGTAGCTGCAGCAAGGGTTAAAGCAGGTAATATTCTATATGACAGTACATAGCATAGCTTGCGCGCATATATCAGTATAAATACTACTCTGTCGACAGGACAACGGCTATTATTAATATTATATGCCCAAGCATGTGCCGATAATATAGTAACGTTTCCGAGTCATGCAACATACGTAATCTGATGAGTTCTGCATGTAGTGAATCATTAAGTTTCTTTTTTCAAGGATTCACATCACAGCATCGCTACATGTACAACGGAATGAGTGAGAACATGGATAACTGACCAGTAACTGCATGCGCCAGGAGTAGTTAGTCATACATGTAGTGGACCTATTGTGATGTGTATATATGCATGCAATTCATAATGAAATTATGCTGTCCAGAGTACACTTCCGTTTGCTCTCATGCAAATCGTGTATACATTACGCAGAAAGTTGTTATTATGAGCGTATAAGCTAGTTCCCTCACACAAATCACGATTTATGACCATTTCAGTTGCATGCATCTATACTGTGCTAAGCATGGGTTTTTGGAAGCTAATTAAGGATGCGAAAAGCGTTGGCTCCTGCCAGGACTCCTGGGGCTCCGCCCCAGACCTCGATGGGGGAGCTTACAGCGCTCTCCCATACCCCTAGCTGCTATTGTACCCCTCTCCTCATTAAAAATTCATTATGGACACCCCCCCTCATTCAATTCCTGTATCCGCCCCTGGCCACTGCGTTTCCAAAAGACGCTAAGAGAACAAGAAGTGCCGTAATTCACCAACAATTCGGAGAAAGGATCATCCGCTTTCTAAAGAATCCTCTATCGATTGAGGATAGAAACTTTCGTCATTTTATTAAAAGAAGTGGATTTCAACTGCTGGACTTGCCTGATGCTGGAATAAGGGATGCATTGGTTGTCCAAGTCAAGGGGGAAAAGGAGGTAATTCGTTCTGTGTTAGTATTCATTTTGCTGTAGTTGATTACTGCCGGTTTGTTAGTATATAGAACGTTAATGACCGCATGATCATGAAGGGCTATAGAAGGGTCGCTATAGCGGAGGAATTCTACCACATTTTGAAACAGATCCATGATAAAGATTGTCTGCATGCTGGTTCAAGAAAAACCTATGCTAGGGTAAGTAGTATTTCCATGCAATTGAAGTGTGGTAGACGTACATGCTAAATTGAGTCACGTGTGTGTCACTCCTTATACACTGTAGGTCCAGTCATTGTACTCCTACATACCAAGAGTTGTGGTTGAAAAGTATGTAAGCTTGTGTTCAACATGCAGCTTAAGGAAACCACAGCACACTAAAGCCCCTGTAAGGCCAATCATAGCTGATGGGCTATTCTCTCGTATCCAGGTAGGTTTAATTATACAAACACGTACAAAATATATGTAGATCGCTCTGATTGATATGAGGCATATGCCACATAATGGATGCAACTGGATACTACACATCGTGGATCATTGGTCAAAGTTTAATTTTGCATTTCCTCTTGTAAAAAAAGAAGCCAAACCATGTGGTTAAAGCATTGCACAACTTTATGTTTCCCATTGCTTAGCTTGCCTGCTATCATTCACAGTGATAATGGTAAAGAGTTTGTAAAAAAAACTCATTGAAGATGTAGCTTCTACATGACCAGGTCATGTACAGTTAATTAGTGGTCGTCAACAACATCCCAATCCTAAGGATTAGTTGGAGAGAATGATCAGTACAATAGTTGTTGAATGTGGTGATCAATCCCCACCATGGTCTCAATGACTTCCACATTGTGTGTAAGTGATCCAATGTTGTAAATGTTATAATGTTTTATCTGTCATTGCAGATACAATGAACACTCAGGTTCATGAAACCACCAAGCAAACCCATATGAGATAGTATTTGGCCAACTCCGAGGGCAATTTTTGTTCCAGATGTCAACTTTCGGGGACAGCTTGATGAAGATGTTTTGAAGCCTTGTGACAGAGAAATTTCAGAGGAAGGGATGAAAGACAAAGAACAGGACGATGAAGGAAATGAAGAGGAGGATGAGGAAACAGAAAAGGATGAAGAGGAGAAAGAAAAGGAGGATGATGAAAAGAAAAGGAGCATGAGGATAAAGAAGAGGAGCATGAGGAAAACGGAGTGTGTAACGTTATTACAACTGCAGAAATACAGAGCACTGAAACACAACAAACACTGAACAAGCGACTCGTGAGACTGCTGAATACACGCACACCAAACAATATATATACATGCACTACAGAATGTTCAAGAGCATGACCTAATCAGTAGTGCATGACTGATTAACACATTATGTGTTAATCATCCTATTCAGCAGTCCAATGGTTACAAGTGCATGAGGAGGAGAAAGATGAGGATGAGGAAAAAGATGAGGAAAAA
The DNA here is from genome assembly GCA_963681505.1 of Eunapius fragilis. Classification (NCBI taxonomy): domain Eukaryota; kingdom Metazoa; phylum Porifera; class Demospongiae; order Spongillida; family Spongillidae; genus Eunapius; species Eunapius fragilis. Next base: position 2,827,452 of record OY811977.1, on the reverse strand, counting down.
GATGAGGATGATGAGAAAATAGCAAAGGACAGTGGGGATGTAGACAAGGATGATGGAGAGGAAGAAGATGAGGACAATTTAGTGGAAAGGGAAATGGAAAGTACTAATGTGGGCACTGTTGCAAGGGAGTTAGAAAGCCATATTGAGGAGAGTAACAAAAACCACTGCTGCAGGCGATCTTCCTGTCTACCAGTACTCCGTTAATTCAGAATAATGTGATGGTCATGACAGTGATCGTGATGAAAATGGTAACAACAATGTACAAGTAAGTGCCTCAATATATGTTTTGATCCTGATTAATCTTTCTGGTTCCTTTCGATGTATAGGTGGCTTTAATGAAGTCCAAATCAAGGGTTTTGGCTACTGCTTAGAAGCACTTGCCTGTTCACCAGATTGCAGACAAAGACTATTTAATAGGATGATGGTAAAATACAACCCTTAATCACAAAGTTAAAGAATTTCATGTAGGAGATTTTGTTACTGTGAGAATTCCTCGCATCGATCGGGTTTCCACTGACCAAATAGACTGCCGTGCATAATTGTTCAGGTGATTGGAACGGCATGTGCAATGTGCAGCTTACAGTGGAAGTCAGGGGTGTTGAATAAATGCTACTCTGCTTGTGATCTGGAATTTTTTTGAAGGGAATTTCTGTCTATCAGTGAAAGGATGGAAAAGTTCTACTCGTGTGTCACTTCGAGCAGCTTCAAAAGAAAGTACGCCATGGAGTGCATTATCAAAGAATAGATGCAAGTGCACAGCAGGCTGCAGCACACAACGGTGCCCTTGCAAGAAGAATAAAATTGAATGGACCTCACACTGCCATAAAGGAGATAACTGCAAAAACAAGAACTGTACCCCTGCATCAGCTATGAAATCATCAACACCATCTTATAGCAACAAAACTCCATTCATGGATACGCAAGCATCATTGTCATGTGCATGCAAAACGAGATGCAACAGTGCAAAGTATTGCTGCTGCAAAAAGAACAAATTGTCCTACTCTGCTCGTTGTCACCCAGGACATTCTTGCACTAACGGGGATCACACAAAACCCTTGTGCAAGATAGATTTAACAGCAGGATTGAGTGGAGATGATGAAGACACTTGGGTTACTATCTGTACTGTACAACTGACAATGCACCACAAGGCAATACTTGCATCTCCAAAAAGCTGGCAAGGTGATCTTATAATCAATCACCGCTGCACAATATATGCTGAAACAGCAGCACCTATCCATAGATGGCTTTTAACCACCTGCACTTAGCCAGAGATTCCACCACAGGAGCAGTTTGTACAGATCATAAATGTGAATAAAAATCATTGGATTGCTCTATCCACTGTTGGTTACCAAAAAGCCTGCATCAAAATCTTTGACTGCAATGGAGGTAAAGAGCTACCCAAGCCTACCCTGAAGCTTAGAAGTGCCCTACTTCAAACACAATCTGAAAACAAATTTTCGGTTGAGTTTGTAGATGTTCAAATGCAGGAAGGATCACATGACTGTGGATTATTTGCTCTGGTGTATATCACTTCCATTTGTAATGGACAAGATCCAGCGGTTCTATTGTATAAACAGAATGCAATGAGGAAGCATATTTTGAAGAGTATTGAGGACGGAGTGATGACTGCCTTCCCAACTTCTGCAAGTAGACTTCCAAAAGCATCTATCAGGAAGAATATACCAGTATACTGTATTTGCCAGCATATTAATGATAATACAATGTGATATTTGCCCAGCAGTGGTTCCATGTAGCCTGCATGAAGATCAACAAAAGTGTACACAAAGATCGCAGGTCAATGTGGTCATGCAGTACAGTATAAACTGATTATCACTATTTGTAACAGTCTTAGTACATGTATATTAATATTTCTGCTGCATGATGCTATGTACTGGGCAGTTGTAAGCCTCATGTCAGCATTATACAACATAATGAGTTATTTTTTGTACTAGTGTCCATAAACATACATTGCCATCTTCTCAGTATGACAGAACATCTTCCCATAAATGTGCACTAGTCACATCAGATGGCCGGTTGCATCAGGCCTTATCCAACAAAAACAGCCTGAGTTGTGTATATATGTATAAATATTCATAATTATAATCATAAAGATATTAAATAACGGACAGCCGGTTACGCAGCCGGACAGCCGGTTGCACAACGGGACAGCCAGTTACGCAACGGCCGGGACAGCCGGTTGTGTAACCGCGGACAGCTATTATCTAATGCATTGAAACGGGACAGCCGGTTACACAACCGGCATCCGGTGACGTAACCGGCAATGTTGGGCATCCGTACGGAACATATACAAGTGCTCCACCAGCATTCGTTTGGTAAGTGCTCAGTCCTCAGTGCGTCTCGCACGTGTCTAGTACACGTGCTGGTATGCAGCTTAACCTTTGAAGTGCGGAAGGTACCTTTATGTGCCCATGAATTTCATACAGAATAATGCTATAGTTTCACACAATTTTAAAAACACAACGCAGTTTCATCAATTGCAGCTGCCACTCAGAGCATGTTAGTGTACATGTACTAAATATTACTTTATTCATATGGCCTTCCATAGAGCTAGAAGAGTTCGTAAACAGGCTTCTTTCCGTCTGTGCGGGTTTTTCTTTGTAACAGTGTTCCACATGCGCGCGCGGGGTTTCGTGCATGTGTACCAGACGAAAAGAAGCCTGTTTACAAATTCATCTAGCTCTATGGAAGGCCATATCAATAAAGTAATATTTTGTACATGTACACTAACATGCTCTGAGTGGCAGCTGCAATTGATGAAACTGCGTTGTTGTTTTAAAACTGTGTGAGACTATAACATTATTCTATATCAAATTCATGGGCACATAAAGGTGCCTTCCGCACTTCAAGGGTTAAATTATAGCTTCATACACACCTATAGCTGAGGCTTGACAGTAGTGGTGCATGAAAACCAAGCAATTGTACATGTATAAAATTTCACCGCTTACTGTAAATACAAATTATAATAATTTAGACGTCCTGTACAATTCATTTTTGGTGCAATAACTCGATCGGCTTCTATTGATGTCGGAAGTGATTCCGGCAGCGGCACAAGGGGCAGACGGCACATATATAAATGGAACGATACGACCTGGTCGGTACATTCGCAGTCACAACGTTCAGCCTGGTCTCTTGGAAATGAAGAAAGTGAACACATCGCTGACCTGGATCGTCGCATTGTACTTGGCACTGTCGACGATCTGTGTGACCGCGAACAAGCTCTATGCAAAGAGCAGCAACGTGGATATTGTCATTCCCGGTGAAAAAGATAGCGATGGCGCCGAACTGCTAGCGGAAAGCAACAGTGAAATTGTGCAAACGGAGGGCGGCAGTGAGATATGTGACATCGGTTAGTATTAAACGGAAATTCATAAATGCTTGCATGCATGAGTTGGCATGTACATCAGTTATATGCATGGCTGGTCATCTTTTTCCATGCAGCGTATGCTCGATGCATAGCCAACCCGACTCTGCCTACAGGCCCAGCATTGACCCAAAATAACCCAATTGCTGTAGTCTCCGGAAAGGCTGACTACAGGCTCACATTTGACATTGTACCCACTGCTATCGAAGCAGGTTGGGGTAGCATTGTGCATTTTACTACTATCAACAACTGCTGTGAATTTGGAAGTCGTTCTCCTGCTATTTGGTTTTATCCTGGTACTACTAAAATGCATGTCAGAATAGGTGATTCTACTGACGGTAACTGGGGTCTCGACACAGATGCACTAACTCTTAATGTCCTTACCAAGGTTACGCTGGAGTGCAACGGAAAGAGTGTGAAGCTGACAGTTGGAGCGACTGTATATAGTGCTACCCAGCCTACACATCGTTTTGCCGGCAATCTCATTGTCTATGCTGGTGACCCTTGGCACGCGCCTGCTAAAGCTGTGATAAGCAATCTCGATTACAAGATCTTGCCTGTGGCTGCAGCAAGGGTTAAAGCAGGTAATATTCTATATGACAGTACATAGCATAGCTTGCGCGCATATATCAGTATAAATACTACTCTGTCGACAGGGCAACGGCTATAATTAATATTATATGCCCAAGCATGTGCCGATAATATATTAACGTTTCCGAGTCATGCAACATACGTAGTCTGATGAGTTCTGCATGTAGTGAATCATTAAGTTTCTTTTTTCAAGGATTCACATCACAGCATCGCTACATGTACAACGGAATGAGTGAGAACATGGATAACTGACCAGAAACTGCATGCGCCAGGAGTAGTTAGTCATACATGTAGTGGACCTATTGTGATGTGTATATATGCATGCAATTCATAATGAAATTATGCTGTCCAGAGTACACTTCCGTTTGCTCTCATGCAAATCGTGTATACATTACGCAGAAAGTTGTTATTATGAGCGTATAAGCTAGTGACCTCACACAAATCACGATTTATGACCATTTCAGTTGCATGCATCTATACTGTGCTAAGCATGGGTTTTTGGAAGCTAATTAATGATGCGAAAACCGTTGGCTCCTGCCAGGACTCCTGGGGCTCCGCCCCAGACCTCGATGGGGGAGCTTACAGCGCTCTCCCATACCCCTAGCTGCTATTGTACCCCTCCCCTCATTAAAAATTCATTATGGACACCCCCCTCATTCAATTCCTGTATCCGCCCCTGGCCACTGCGCTTCCAAAAGACGCTAAGAGAACAAGAAGTGCCGTAATTCACCAACAATTCGGAGAAAGGATCATCCGCTTTCTAAAGAATCCTCTATCGATTGAGGATAGAAACTTTCGTCATTTTATTAAAAGAAGTGGATTTCAACTGCTGGACTTGCCTGAGGCTGGAATAAGGAATGCATTGGTTGTCCAAGTCAAGGGGGAAAAGGAGGTAATTCGTTCTGTGTTAGTATTCATTTTGCTGTAGTTGATTACTGCCGGTTTGTTAGTATATAGAACGTTAATGACCGCATGATCATGAAGGGCTATAGAAGGGTCGCTATAGCGGAGGAATTCTACCACATTTTGAAACAGATCCATGATAAAGATTGTCTGCATGCTGGTTCAAGAAAAACCTATGCTAGGGTAAGTAGTATTTCCATGCAATTGAAGTGTGGTAGACGTACATGCTAAATTGAGTCACGTGTGTGTCACTCCTTATACACTGTAGGTCCAGTCATTGTACTCCTACATACCAAGAGTTGTGGTTGAAAAGTATGTAAGCTTGTGTTCAACATGCAGCTTAAGGAAACCACAGCACACTAAAGCCCCTGTAAGGCCAATCATAGCTGATGGGCTATTCTCTCGTATCCAGGTAGGTTTAATTATACTAACACGTACAAAATATATGTAGATCGCTCTGATTGATATGAGGCATATGCCACATAATGGATGCAACTGGATATTACACATCGTGGATCATTGGTCAAAGTTTAATTTTGCATTTCCTCTTGTAAAAAAAGAAGGCAAACTATGTGGTTAAAGCATTGCACAACTATATGTTTCCCATTGCTTAGCTTGCCTGCTATCATTCACAGTGATAATGGTAAAGAGTTTGTAAAAAAACTCATTGAAGATGTAGCTTCTACATGACCAGATCATGTACAGTTAATTAGTGGTCGTCAACGACATCCCAATCCCAAGGATTAGTTTGAGAGAATGATCAGTACAAAAGTTGTTGAATGTGGTGATCAATCTCCACCAAGGTCTCAATGACTTCCACATTGTGTGTAAGTGATCCAATGTTGTAAATGTTATAATGTTTTATCTGTCATTGCAGATACAATGAACACTCAGGTTCATGACACCACCAAGCAAACCCATACGAGATAGTATTTGGCCAACCTCCGAGGGCAATTTTTGTTCCAGATGTCAACTTTCGGGGACAGCTTGATGAAGATGTTTTGAAGCCTTGTGACAGAGAAATTTCAGAGGAAGGGATGAAAGACAAAGAACAGGATGATGAAGGAAATGAAGAGGAGGATGAGGAAACAGAAAAGGATGAAGAGGAGAAAGAAAAGGAGGATGATGAAAAGAAGAGGAGCATGAGGATAAAGAAGAGGAGCATGAGGAAAACGGAGTGTGTAACGTTATTACAACTGCAGAAATACAGAGCACTGAAACACAACAAACACTGAACGAGCGACTCGTGAGACTGCTCAATACACGCACACCAAACAATATATATACATGCACTACAGAATGTTCAGAGCATGACCTAATCAGTAGTGCATGACTGATTAACACATTATGTGTTAATCATCCTATTCAGCAGTCCAATGGTTACAAGTGCATGAGGAGGAGAAAGATGAGGATGAGGAAACAGAAGATGAGGAAAAAGAAGATGAGGAAAAAGAAGATGAGGAAAAAGAAGATGAGGAAAAAGAAGAGGATGATGAGAAAATAGCAAGGGACAGTGGGGATGTAGACAAGGATGATGGAGATGAAGAAAATGAGGACAATTTAGTGGAAAGGGAAATGGAAAGTACTAATGTGGGCACTGTTGCAAGGGAGTTAGAAAGCAATATTGAGGAGAGTAACAAAACCACTGCTGCAGGCGATATTCCTGTCTACCAGTACTCTGTTAATTCAGAATAATGTGATGTTCATGACAGTGATCATGATGAAAATGGTAACAACAAGTAAGTGCCTCAATATATGTTTTGATCCTGATTAATCTTTCTGGTTCCTTTTGATGTATAGGTGGCTTTAATGAAGTCCAATTCAAGGGTTTTGGCTACTACTTAGAAGCACTTGCCTGTTCACCAGATTGCAGACAAAGACTATTTAATAGGATGATGGTAAAATACAACCTTAATCACAAAGTTAAAGAATTTCATGTAGGAGATTTTGTTACTGTGAGAATTCCTCGCATCGATCGGGTTTCCACTGACCAAATAGACTGCCGTGCATAATTGTTCAGGTGATTGGAACGGCATGTGCAATGTGCAGCTTACAGTGGAAGTCAGGGGTGTTGAATAAATGCTACTCTGCTTGTGATCTGGAATTTTTTTGAAGGGAATTTCTGTCTATCAGTGAAAGGATGGAAAAGTTCTACTCGTGTGTCACTTCGAGCAGCTTCAAAAGAAAGTACGCCATGGAGTGCATTTTCAAAGAATAGATGCAAGTGCACAGCAGGCTGCAGCACACAACGGTGCCCTTGCAAGAAGAATAAAATTGAATGGACCTCACACTGCCATAAAGGAGATAACTGCTAGAACAAGAATTGTACCCCTGCATCAGCTATGAAATCATCAACACCATCTTATAGCAACAAAACTCCTTTCTTGGATACGCAAGCATCATTGTCATGTGCATGCAAAACGAGATGCAACAGTGCAAAGTATTGCTGCTGCAAAAAGAACAAATTGTCCTACTCTGCTCGTTGTCACCCAGGACATTCTTGCACTAACGGGGATCACACAAAACCCTTGTGCTAGATAGATTTAACAGCAGGATTGAGTGGAGATGATGAAGACACTTGGGTTACTATCTGTACTGTACAACTGACAATGCACCACAAGGCAATACTTGCATCTCCAAAAAGCTGGCAAGGTGATCTTATAATCAATCACCGCTGCACAATATATGCTGAAACAGCAGCACCTATCCTTAGATGGCTTTTAACCACCTGCACTTAGCCAGAGATTCCACCACAGGAGCAGTTTGTACAGATCATAAATGTGAATAAAAATCATTGGATTGCTCTATCCATTGTTGGTTACCACAAAGCCTGCATCAAAATCTTTGACTGCAATGGAGGTAAAGAGCTACCCAAGCCTACCCTGAAGCTTAGAAGTGCCCTACTTCAAACACAATCTGAAAACAAATTTTCGTTCAGTTTGTAGATGTTCAAATGCAGGAAGGATCACATGACTGTGGATTATTTGCTCTGGTGTATATCACTTCCATTTGTAATGGACAAGATCCAGCGGTTCTATTGTATAAACAGAATGCAATGAGGAAGCATATTTTGAAGAGTATTGAGGACGGAGTGATGACTGCCTTCCCAACTTCTGCAAGTAGACTTCCTAGGGCATCTATCAGGAAGAATATACAAGTATACTGTATTTGCCAGCATATTAATGAGAATACAATGTGATATTTGCCCAGCAGTGGTTCCATGTAGCCTGCATGAAGATCAACAAAAGTGTACACAAAGATCGCAGGTCAATGTGGTCATGCAGTACAGTATAAACTGATTATCACTATTTGTAACAGTCTTAGTACATGAATGTTAATATTCCTGCTGCATGATGCTATGTACTGGGCAGTTGTAAGCCTCACGTCAGCATTATACAACATAATGAGTTATTTTTTGTACTAGTGTCCATAAACATACATTGCCATCTTCTCAGTATGACAGAACATCTTCCCATAAATGTGCACTAGTCACATCAGATGGCCGGTTGCATCAGGCCTTATCCAACAAAAACAGCCTGAGTTGTGTAAATATTCATATAATCATAAAGATATTAAATAACGGACAGCCGGTTACGCAGCCGGACAGCCGGTTGCACAACGGGACAGCCAGTTACGCAACGGCCGGGACAGCCGGTTGTGTAACCGGACAGCTATTATCTAATGCATTGAAACGGGACAGCCGGTTACACAACCGGCATCCGGTGGCGTAACCGGCAATGTTGGGCATCCGTACGGAACATATACAAGTGCTCCACCAGTATTCGTTTGGTAAGTGCTCAGTCCTCAGTGCATCCCGCACGTGTCTAGTACACGTGCTGGTATGCAGCTTGCCTTTTATTAACCTTCGAAGTGCGGAAGGTACCTTTATGTGCCCATGAATTTGATACAGAATAATGCTATAGTCTCACACAATTTTAAAACAACAACGCAGTTTCATCAATTGCAGCTGCCACTCATAGCATGTTAGTGTCCATGTACTAAATATTACTTTATTCATATGGCCTTCCATAGAGCTAGAAGAGTTCGTAAACAGGCTTCTTTCCGTCTGTGCGGGTTTTTCTTTGTAACAGTGTTCCACATGCGCGCGCGGGGTTTCGTGCATGTGTACCAGACGAAAAGAAGCCTGTTTACAAATTCTTCTAGCTCTATGGAAGGCCATATCAATAAAGTAATATTTAGTACATGTACAGTAAGTAAACATGCTCTGAGTGGCAGCTGCAATTGATGAAACTGCGTTGTTGTTTTAAAACTGTGTGAGACTATAACATTATTCTATATCAAATTCATGGGCACAAAAAGGTGCCTTCCGCACTTCAAGGGTTAAATTATAGCTTCATACACACCTATAGCTGAGGCTTGACAGTAGTGGTGCATGAAAACCAAGCAATTGTACATGTATAAACTTCATCGCTTACTGTAAATACAATTATAATAATTTAGACGTCCTGTGCAATTTATTTGTGGTGCAATAACTCGATCGGCTTCTATTGATGTCGGAAGTGATTCCGGCAGCGGCATAAGGGGCAGACGGCACATATATAAATGGAACGATACGACCTGGTCGGTACATTCGCAGTCACAACGTTCAGCCTGGTCTCTTGGAAATGAAGAAAGTGAACACATCGCTCAGTGACCTGGATCGTCGCCTTGTACTTGGCACTGTCGACGATCTGTGTGACCGCGAACAAGCGAGTCTATGCAAAGAGCAGCAATGTGGATATTGTCATTCCCGGTGAAAAAGATAGCGATGGCGCCGAACTGCTAGCGGAAAGCAATAGTGAAATTGTGCAAACAGAGGGCGGCAGTGAGATATGTGACATCGGTTAGTATTAAACGGAAATTCATAAATGCTTGCATGCATGAGTTGGCATGTACATCAGTTATATGCATGGCTGGTCAACTTTTTCCATGCAGCGTATGCTCGATGCATAGCCAACCCGACTCTGCCTACAGGCCCAGCATTGACCCAAAATAACCCAATTGCTGTAGTCTCCGGAAAGGCTGACTACAGGCTCACATTTGACATTGTACCCACTGCTATCGAAGAAGGTTGGGGTAGCATCGTGCATTTTACTACTATCAACAACTGCTGTGAATTTGGAAGTCGTTCTCCTGCTATTTGGTTTTGGCCTGGTACTACTAAAATGCATGTCAGAATAGGTGATTCTACTGACGGCAACTGGGGTCTCGACACAGATGCACTAACTCTTAATGTCCTTACCAAGGTTACGCTGGAGTGCAACGGAAAGAGTGTGAAGCTGACAGTTGGAGCGACTGTATATAGTGCTACCCAGCCTACACATCGTTTTGCCGGCAATCTCATTGTCTATGCTGGTGACCCTTGGTGCGCGCCTGCTAAAGCTGTGATAAGCAATCTCGATTACAAGATCTTGCCTGTGGCTGCAGCAAGCGTTAATACAGGTAATATTCTATATGACAGTACATAGCATAGCTTGCGCGCATATATCAGTATAAATACTACTCTGTCGACAGGGCAACGGCTATAATGAATATTATATGCCCAAGCATGTGCCGATAATATACTAACGTTTCCTAGTCATGCAACATACGTAATATGAAGAGTTCTGCATGTAGTGAATCATTAAGTTTCTTCTTGAAGGTCTCACATCACAGCACCGCTACATGTACAACGGAATGAGTGAGAACATGGATAACTGACCAGAAACTGCATGCGCCAGGAGTAGTTAGTCATACATGTAGTGGACCTATTGTGATGTGTATATATGCATGCAATTCATAATGAAATTATGCTGCCCAGATACACTTCTCATACAAATCGTGTATAGATTACGCAGAGAGTTGTTAATGAGCGTATAAGCTAGTCCCCTTGGCATAATATTAAACTTCTGACAGCCATTCAGACATACACGACCCTTGTTTCGAGCCCAGTCGGAAAAAAAAAATTAATCGTTTAGGGGTGAGGTGTGAAAGCAGTCTCGTCCCAATACTCACATGACGAAACTTAAACTGTGCCTAGCGGTAACGCGTGACGTCACAAGGTGGAGCGTGTGTGACAGTGAATACAAAGGTGGTCCGCTCTTGCTCTAGTCTCGTACCCAGCCCCACAATGACGTAAGCGATTATCTCCCTGAAGCTTATAAGTGCCCTACTTCAAACACAATCTGAAAACAAATTTTCGGTTGAGTTTGTAGATGTTCAAATGCAGGAAGGATCACATGACTGTGGATTATTTGCTCTGGTGTATATCACTTCCATTTGTAATGGACAAGATCCAGCGGTTCTATTGTATAAACAGAATGCAATGAGGAAGCATATTTTGAAGAGTATTGAGGACGGAGTGATGACTGCCTTCCCAACTTCTGCAAGTAGACTTCCTAAGGCATCTATCAGGAAGAATATACCAGTATACTGTATTTGCCAGCATATTAATGATAATACAATGTGATATTTGCCCAGCAGTGGTTCCATGTAGCCTGCATGAAGATCAACAAAAGTGTACACAAAGATCGCAGGTCAATGTGGTCATGCAGTACAGTATAAACTGATTATCACTATTTGTAACAGTCTTAGTACATGTATATTAATATTCCTGCTGCATGATGCTATGTACTGGGCAGTTGTAAGCCTCACGTCAGCATTATACAACATAATGAGTTATTTTTTGTACTAGTGTCCATAAACATACATTGCCATCTTCTCAGTATGACAGAACATCTTCCCATAAATGTGCACTAGTCACATCAGATGGCCGGTTGCATCAGGCCTTATCCAACAAAAACAGCCTGAGTTGTGTATATATGTATAAATATTCATAATTATAATCATAAAGATATTAAATAACGGACAGCCGGTTACGCAGCCGGACAGCCGGTTGCACAACGGGACAGCCAGTTACGCAACGGCCGGGACAGCCGGTTGTGTAACCGCGGACAGCTACTATCTAATGCATTGAAACGGGACAGCCGGTTACACAACCGGCATCCGGTGACGTAACCGGCAATGTTGGGCATCCGTACGGAACATATACAAGTGCTCCACCAGTATTCGTTTGGTAAGTGCTCAGTCCTCAGTGCGTCCCGCACGTGTCTAGTACACGTGCTGGTATGCAGCTTGCCTTTTATTAACCTTTGAAGTGCGGAAGGTACCTTTATGTGCCCATGAATTTGATACAGAATAATGCTATAGTCTCACACAATTTTAAAACAACAACGCAGTTTCATCAATTGCAGCTGCCACTCAGAGCATGTTAGTGTACATGTACTAAATATTACTTTATTCATATGGCCTTCCATAGAGCTAGAAGAGTTCGTAAACAGGCTTCTTTCCGTCTGTGCGGGTTTTTCTTTGTAACAGTGTTCCACATGCGCACGCGGGGTTTCGTGCATGTGTACCAGACGAAAAGAAGCCTGTTTAGAAATTCTTCTAGCTCTATGGAAGGCCATATCAATAAAGTGATATTTAGTACATGTACACTAACATGCTCTGAGTGGCAGCTGCAATTGATGAAACTGCGTTGTTGTTTTAAAACTGTGTGAGACTATAACATTATTCTATATCAAATTCATGGGCACAAAAAGGTGCCTTCCGCACTTCAAGGGTTAAATTATAGCTTCATACACACCTATAGCTGAGGCTTGACAGTAGTGGTGCATGAAAACCAAGCAATTGTACATGTATAAAATTTCACCGCTTACTGTAAATACAATTATAATAATTTAGACGTCCTGTGCAATTCATTTTTGGTGCAATAACTCGATCGGCTTCTATTGATGTCGGAAGTGATTCCGGCAGCGGCACAAGGGGCAGACGGCACATATATAAATGGAACGATGCGACCTGGTCGGTACATTCGCAGTCACAACGTTCAGCCTGGTCTCTTGGAAATGAAGAAAGTGAACACATCGCTGCACTGGATCGTCGCCTTGTACTTGGCACTGTCGACGATCTGTGTGACCGCGAACAAGCTCTATGCAAAGAGCAGCAATGTGGATATTGTCATTCCCGGTGAAAAAGATAGCGATGGCGCCGAACTGCTAGCGGAAAGCAATGGTGAAATTGTGCAAACAGAGGGCGGCAGTGAGATATGTGACATCGGTTAGTATTAAACGGAAATTCATAAATGCTTGCATGCATGAGTTAGCATGTGCATCAGTTATATGCATGGCTGGTCATCTTTTTCCATGCAGCGTATGCTCGATGCATAGCCAACCCGACTCTGCCTACAGGCCCAGCATTGACCCAAAATAACCCAATTGCTGTAGTCTCCGGAAAGGCTGACTACAGGCTCACATTTGACATTGTACCCACTGCTATCGAAGCAGGTTGGGGTAGCATTGTGCATTTTACTACTATCAACAACTGCTGTGAATTTGGAAGTCGTTCTCCTGCTATTTGGTTTTATCCTGGTACTACTAAAATGCATGTCAGAATAGGTGATTCTACTGACGGTAACTGGGGTCTCGACACAGATGCACTAACTCTTAATGTCCTTACCAAGGTTACGCTGGAGTGCAACGGAAAGAGTGTGAAGCTGACAGTTGGAGCGACTGTATATAGTGCTACCCAGCCTACACATCGTTTTGCCGGCAATCTCATTGTCTATGCTGGTGACCCTTGGCACGCACCTGCTAAAGCTGTGATAAGCAATCTCGATTACAAGATCTTGCCTGTGGCTGCAGCAAGGGTTAAAGCAGGTAATATTCTATATGACAGTACATAGCATAGTTTGCGCGCATATATCAGTATAAATACTACTCTGTCGACAGGGCAACGGCTATAATGAATATTATATGCCCAAGCATGTGCCGATAATATACTAACGTTTCCGAGTCATGCAACATACGTAATATGAAGAGTTCTGCATGTAGTGAATCATTAAGTTTCTTTTTGAAGGTCTCACATCACAGCATCGCTACATGTACAACGGAATGAGTGAGAACATGGATAACTGACCAGAAACTGCATGCGCCAGGAGTAGTTAGTCATACATGTAGTGGACCTATTGTGATGTGTATATATGCATGCAATTCATAATGAAATTATGCTGTCCAGAGTACACTTCCGTTTGCTCTCATGCAAATCGTGTATACATTATACGCAGAAAGTTGTTATTATGAGCGTATAAGCTAGTTCCCTCACACAAATCACGATTTATGACCATTTCAGTTGCATGCATCTATACTGTGCTAAGCATGGGTTTTTGGAAGCTAATTAATGATGCGAAAAGCGTTTTGGTACCTGCCAGGACTCCTGGGGCTCCGCCCCAGACCTCGATGGGGGAGCTTACAGCGCTCCCCCATACCCCCTAGCTGCTATTGTACCCCTCCCCTCATTAAAAATTCATTATGGACACCCCCCTCATTCAATTCCTGTATCAGCCCCTGGCCACTGCGTTTCCAAAAGACGCTAAGAGAACAAGAAGTGCCGTAATTCACCAACAATTCGGAGAAAGGATCATCCGCTTTCTAAAGAATCCTCTATCGATTGAGGATAGAAACTTTCGTCATCTTATTGAAAAAAGTGGATTTCAACTGCTGGACTTGCCTGAGGCTGGAATAAGGAATGCATTGGTTGTCCAAGTCAAGGGGGAAAAGGAGGTAATTCGTTCTGTGTTAGTATTCATTTTGCTGTAGTTGATTACTGCCGGTTGGTTAGTATATAGAACGTTAATGACCGCATGATCATGAAGGGCTATAGAAGGGTCGCTATAGCGGAGGAATTCTACCACCTTTTGAAACAGATCTATGATAAAGATTGTCTGCATGCTGGTTCAAGAAAAACCTATGCTAGGGTAAGTAGTATTTCCATGCAATTGAAGTGTGGTAGACGTACATGCTAAATTGAGTCACGTGTGTGTCACTCCTTATACACTGTAGGTCCAGTCATTGTACTCCTACATACCAAGAGTTGTGGTTGAAAAGTATGTAAGCTTGTGTTCAACATGCAGCTTAAGGAAACCACAGCACACTAAAGCCCCTGTAAGGCCAATCATAGCTGATGGGCTATTCTCTCGTATCCAGGTAGGTTTAATTATACTAACACGTACAAAATATATGTAGATCGCTCTGATTGATATGAGGCATATGCCACATAATGGATGCAACTGGATATTACACATCGTGGATCATTGGTCAAAGTTTAATTTTGCATTTCCTCTTGTAAAAAAAGAAGGCAAACCATGTGGTTAAAGCATTGCACAACTATATGTTTCCCATTGCTTAGCTTGCCTGCTATCATTCACAGTGATAATGGTAAAGAGTTTGTAAAAAAACTCATTGAAGATGTAGCTTCTACATGACCAGATCATGTACAGTTAATTAGTGGTCGTCAACGACATCCCAATCCCAAGGATTAGTTGGAGAGAATGGTCAGTACAAAAGTTGTTGAATGTGGTGATCAATCCCCACCAAGGTCTCAATGACTTCCACATTGTGTGTAAGTGATCCAATGTTGTAAATGTTATAATGTTTTATCTGTCATTGCAGATACAATGAACACTCAGGTTCATGACACCACCAAGCAAACCCATACGAGATAGTATTTGGCCAACCTCCGAGGGCAATTTTTGTTCCAGATGTCAACTTTTGGGGACAGCTTGATGAAGATGTTTTGAAGCCTTGTGACAGAGAAAGTTCAGAGGAAGGGATGAAAGACAAAGAACAGGATGATGAAGGAAATGAAGAGGAGGATGAGGAAACAGAAAAGGATGAAGAGGAGAAAGAAAAGGAGGATGATGAAAAGAAGAGGAGCATGAGGATAAAGAAGAGGAGCATGAGGAAAACGGAGTGTGTAACGTTATTACAACTGCAGAAATACAGAGCACTGAAACACAACAAACACTGAACGAGCGACTCGTGAGACTGCTCAATACACGCACACCAAACAATATATATACATGCACTACAGAATGTTCAGAGCATGACCTAATCAGTAGTGCATGACTGATTAACACATTATGTGTTAATCATCCTATTCAGCAGTCCAATGGTTACAAGTGCATGAGGAGGAGAAAGATGAGGATGAGGAAACAGAAGATGAGGAAAAAGAAGATGAGGAAAAAGAAGATGAGGAAAAAGAAGATGAGGAAAAAGAAGATGAGGAAAAAGAAGAGGATGATGAGAAAATAGCAAAGGACAGTGGGGATGTAGACAAGGATGATGGAGAGGAAGAAAATGAGGACAATTTAGTGGAAAGGGAAATGGAAAGTACTAATGTGGGCACTGTTGCAAGGGAGTTAGAAAGCAATATTGAGGAGAGTAACAAAACCACTGCTGCAGGCGATCTTCCTGTCTACCAGTACTCTGTTAATTCAGAATAATGTGATGGTCATGACAGTGATCATGATGAAAATGATAACAACAATGTACAAGTAAGTGCCTCAATATATGTTTTGATCCTGATTAATCTTTCTGGTTCCTTTTGATGTATAGGTGGCTTTAATGAAGTCCAATTCAAGGGTTTTGGCTACTACTTAGAAGCACTTGCCTGTTCACCAGATTGCAGACAAAGACTATTTAATAGGATGATGGTAAAATACAACCTTAATCACAAAGTTAAAGAATTTTATGTAGGAGATTTTGTTACTGTGAGAATTCCTCGCATCGATCGGGTTTCCACTGACCAAATAGACTGCCGTGCATAATTGTTCAGGTGATTGGAACGGCATGTGCAATGTGCAGCTTACAGTGGAAGTCAGGGGTGTTGAATAAATGCTACTCTGCTTGTGATCTGGAATTTTTTTGAAGGGAATTTCTGTCTATCAGTGAAAGGATGGAAAAGTTCTACTCGTGTGTCACTTCGAGCAGCTTCAAAAGAAAGTACGCCATGGAGTGCATTTTCAAAGAATAGATGCAAGTGCACAGCAGGCTGCAGCACACAACGGTGCCCTTGCAAGAAGAATAAAATTGAATGGACCTCACACTGCCATAAAGGAGATAACTGCAAGAACATGAATTGTACCCCTGCATCAGCTATGAAATCATCAACACTATCTTATAGCAACAAAACTCCATTCATGGATACGCAAGCATCATTGTCATGTGCATGCAAAACGAGATGCAACAGTGCAAAGTATTGCTGCTGCAAAAAGAACAAATTGTCCTACTCTGCTCGTTGTCACCCAGGACATTCTTGCACTAACGGGGATCACACAAAACCCTTGTGCTAGATAGATTTAACAGCAGGATTGAGTGGAGATGATGAAGACACTTGGGTTACTATCTGTACTGTACAACTGACAATGCACCACAAGGCAATACTTGCATCTCCAAAAAGCTGGCAAGGTGATCTTATAATCAATCACCGCTGCACAATATATGCTGAAACAGCAGCACCTATCCTTAGATGGCTTTTAACCACCTGCACTTAGCCAGAGATTCCACCACAGGAGCAGTTTGTACATATCATAAATGTGAATAAAAATCATTGGATTGCTCTATCCATTGTTGGTTACCAAACAGCCAGCATCAAAATCGTTGACTGCAATGGAGGTAAAGAGCTACCCAAGCCTACCCTGAAGCTTATAAGTGCCCTACTTCAAACACAATCTGAAAACAAATTTTCGGTTGAGTTTGTAGATGTTCAAATGCAGGAAGGATCACATGACTGTGGATTATTTGCTCTGGTGTATATCACTTCCATTTGTAATGGACAAGATCCAGCGGTTCTATTGTATAAACAGAATGCAATGAGGAAGCATATTTTGAAGAGTATTGAGGACGGAGTGATGACTGCCTTCCCAACTTCTGCAAGTAGACTTCCTAAGGCATCTATCAGGAAGAATATACCAGTATACTGTATTTGCCAGCATATTAATGATAATACAATGTGATATTTGCCCAGCAGTGGTTCCATGTAGCCTGCATGAAGATCAACAAAAGTGTACACAAAGATCGCAGGTCAATGTGGTCATGCAGTACAGTATAAACTGATTATCACTATTTGTAACAGTCTTAGTACATGTATATTAATATTTCTGCTGCATGATGCTATGTACTGGGCAGTTGTAAGCCTCACGTCAGCATTGTACAACATAATGAGTTATTTTTTGTACTGGTGTCCATAAACATACATTGCCATCTTCTCAGTATGACAGAACATCTTCCCATAAATGTGCACTAGTCACATCAGATGGCCGGTTGGATCAGGCCTTATCCAACAAAAACAGCCTGAGTTGTGTATATATGTATAAATATTCATAATTATAATCATAAAGATATTAAATAACGGACAGCCGGTTACGCAGCCGGACAGCCGGTTGCACAACGGGACAGCCAGTTACGCAACGGCCGGGACAGCTGGTTGTGTAACCGGACAGCTATTATCTAATGCATTGAAACGGGACAGCCGGTTATACAACCGGCATCCGGTGACGTAACCGGCAATGTTGCACTGCTAAAAATAAAGAGTATGATTTAATCTATTGAAGATTAAACAACGATCTAAAACGATTTAATTAGATCGTTGTTTAATCTTCAATAGATTAAATCATACTCTTTATTTTTAGCACTGTGGGCATCCGTACGGAACATGTACAAGTGCTCAGTCCTTAGTGCATCCCGCACGTGTCTAGTACACGTGCTGGTATGCAGCTTGCCTTTTATTAACCTTTGAAGTGCGGAAGGTACCTTTATGTGCCCATGAATTTGATACAGAATAATGCTATAGTCTCACACAATTTTAAAACAACAACGCAGTTTCATCAATTGCAGCTGCCACTCAGAGCATGTTAGTGTACATGTACTAAATATTACTTTATTGATATGGCCTTCCATAGAGCTAGAAGAGTTCGTAAACAGGCTTCTTTCCGTCTGTGCGGGTTTTTCTTTGTAACAGTATTCCACATGCGCGCGCGGGGTTTCGTGCATGTGTACCAGACGAAAAGAAGCCTGTTTACAAATTCATCTAGCTCTATGGAAGGCCATATCAATAAAGTAATATTTAGTACATGTACACTAACATGCTCTGAGTGGCAGCTGCAATTGATGAAACTGCGTTGTTGTTTTAAAACTGTGTGAGACTATAACATTATTCTGTATCAAATTCATGGGCACAAAAAGGTGCCTTCCGCACTTCAAGGGTTAAATTATAGCTTCATACACACCTATAGCTGAGGCTTGACAGTAGTGGTGCATGAAAACCAAGCAATTGTACATGTATAAAATTTCATCGCTTACTGTAAATACAATTATAATAATTTAGACGTCCTGTGCAATTTATTTGTGGTGCAATAACTCGATCGGCTTCTATTGATGTCGGAAGTGATTCCGGCAGCGGCACAAGGGGCAGACGGCACATATATAAATGGAACGATACGACCTGGTCGGTACATTCGCAGTCACAACGTTCAGCCTGGTCTCTTGGAAATGAAGAAAGTGAACACATCGCTGCACTGGATCGTCGCCTTGTACTTGGCACTGTCGACGATCTGTGTGACCGCGAACAAGCTCTATGCAAAGAGCAGCAATGTGGATATTGTCATTCCCGGTGAAAAAGATAGTGATGGCGCCGAACTGCTAGCGGAAAGCAATAGTGAAATTGTGCAAACAGAGGGCGGCAGTGAGATATGCGACATCGGTTAGTATTAAACGGAAATTCATAAATGCTTGCATGCATGAGTTGGCATGTACATCAGTTATATGCATGGCTGGTCATCTTTTTCCATGCAGCGTATGCTCGATGCATAGCCAACCCGACTCTGCCTACAGGCCCAGCATTGACCCAAAATAATCCAATTGCTGTAGTCTCCGGAAAGGCTGACTACAGGCTCACATTTGACATTGTACCCACTGCTATCGAAGAAGGTTGGGGTAGCATCGTGCATTTTACTACTATCAGCAACTGCTGTGAATTTGGAAGTCGTTCTCCTGCTATTTGGTTTTATCCTGGTACTACTAAAATGCATGTCAGAATAGGTGATTCTACTGACGGTAACTGGGGTCTCGACACAGATGCACTAACTCTTAATGTCCTTACCAAGGTTACGCTGGAGTGCATCGGAAAGAGTGTGAAGCTGACAGTTGGAGCGACTGTATATAGCGCTACCCAGCCTACACATCGTTTTGCCGGCAATCTCATTGTCTATGCTGGTGACCCTTGGCACGCGCCTGCTAAAGCTGTGATAAGCAATCTCGATTACAAGATCTTGCCTGTGGCTGCAGCAAGGGTTAAAGCAGGTAATATTCTATATGACAGTACATAGCATGGCTTGCGCGCATATATCAGTATAAATACTACTCTGTTGACAGGACAACGGCTATAATGAATATTATATGCCCAAGCATGTGCCGATAATATACTAACGTTTCCTAGTCATGCAACATACGTAATATGAAGAGTTCTGCATGTAGTGAATCATTAAGTTTCTTCTTGAAGGTCTCACATCACAGCACCGCTACATGTACAACGGAATGAGTGAGAACATGGATAACTGACCAGAAACTGCATGCGCCAGGAGTAGTTAGTCATACATGTAGTGGACCTATTGTGATGTGTATATATGCATGCAATTCATAATGAAATTATGCTGCCCAGAGTACACTTCTCATACAAATCGTGTATAGATTACGCAGAGAGTTGTTAATGAGCGTATAAGCTAGTCTCCTTGGCATAATATTAAACTTCTGAAAGCCATTCAGACATACACGACCCTTGTTTCGAGCCCAGTCGGAAAAAAAAAAATTAATCGTTTAGGGGTGAGGTGTGAAAGCAGTCTCGTCCCTATACTCACATGACGTAACTTAAACTGTGCCTAGCGGTAACGCGTGACATCACAAGGTGGAGCGTGTATGACAGTGAATACGAAGGTGGTCCGCTCTTGCTTTAGTCTCGTACCCAGCCCCACAATGACGTAAGCGATTATCTCTGTAAACAGTATAATCACTACGTACGGTGGGTCTGGGAAACAAGTACCCATACACTTGTTCCGCGTGTCCCCAATGTTTTGGGACGCTGACGTAAAGGATACATTTGACGTAATGCACAATTGTGCATTACGTCAAATGTATCCTTTTATCTAGTAGTATAATCACTACTATCCGTAGTGATTATACGACCAGCGATAATCGCTTACGTCATTGTGGGGCTGGGTACGAGACTACACTTGCTCAGCTATCGGTTGTACTAATCGCGATACTAAGGAAAACAGAGAGAAGAAAATACGATTCTATAGGATTCCTTTAATCATGGATTGACCAATTGTGACTTAAGTCACAATTTTTTTCAATGAGGAAATCTCACATTTAAAAACTGCAAACTAACTTTTTGAAACTTACCACATATACATGGATGCATGTGTGTACTAGGTATGTTTTTTTCAACACTTGGATGCGCTTAACATTGACAATACAAGGCCTTCTCTGTACGCAATCTCGCAAAAAATGTAAAATACCGCGTCATTGTGACTCTAGTCACAATACTTTTCTAATTAATACACCAAGAGAATTCTATCAACTAGGATGCTTTTAAAATATGTACAATGATAATGGAGGCATGTGCTCTCATAATACACATTTAAACAGCTTGGAAACACGTTGTGTAGAAGTTGCATAACGTTTTCCCTTCCAATTCTCTAGTGCGTATCGAGGATCAATAAAATTGTGACTTAAGTCATAACGCTTTGAACGGGTAAACTAGCAGTATTTTCTACGAGTACCTATGACGTTTTATGTACTAGATCGAAAGTCGAAGCTTGTAGAATTATATTGTGCAGATAGAACTACTTAGTTCTTTTTGTGGTGTGGTCAAAACTGAAAGCAAACAAGGTGATAATTCGATTTTTCCACGCCTCCCTACGATACGCGCGCGATATACGCGATAGCGATGGTCGGGTTATCTGTTGGTGATCGGGTAGTTAGTGGAGCAGACAAAGTTCTAGGCAATAAGCCAGCGAAACAAAGGTACGGGAGGCTTTTCCAAAAGGAACTACAAGGTGTTGTAAAAGGAACGGAGGGAAGCGGACGTAGCAAAAAGTATGTGGTTTACAACTACGAAGGCTTTTTCCACTCGAAGCTTGAAGCCGCTAGTAGTTGTGCGAAGCTGGACCAAGCTTTACTTCACCAGATGAAGCAGACGTTGCACTAATTGATTCTTCCGTTGGCGATGGGCGGCTACCTACAGATGACGACGATATCGAGTCGTTGCATGCCGAACGGGACGGCGATATTTCTTCGGATTTTGTCGCTTCTGTGGCTATTGTCTGCCACGGTGTGGAGTGGAAGGTGGTTTAAGGTGCATGTGTTAGAGGACTGGAGATGCGCTCCTCATTATGGGGCACACATCATGTGGGGAAACGATGCAGATGAACTCCAGCGAAAACCAATAGATTATTGGAAACTCTCATTTCCCTTACAGCTGTTGCCTGATGTAGTAAATTGGACAACAGCTTCCTTACCAGCTGGGTGTGCAAAGGCTACAAAGGAGGATATTTTGGCTGTGTTCGGAATCCTTTATTCCCTAACTCGAACGTCAGACGGTAGGCGAGACCTTTGGTCCACGGAAGCACCACGATTTGGTGAGAGATACTCCCTTCCACGTAACCGCTATGAAGTTTTGTTACGGTGTCTCTCGTTCTGTCCTCCTGGTGAAGCAAAAGGCAATGATAAATGGGCCCCTGTCCGCCGCTTGGTCGATGGTTTCAATGAACGACGAGTGCAGAAAATTTATCCAGGGTGGCAGCTATGCATATAGATGAGTCAGTGTCTTCATGGCGAGGGAAGGATGGAGATTTCTGTTCTGACGGGATGCCCCACGTAACACGCATCGACAGAAAACCAAAGGGGGTAGGGTGTGAGATCAAGAATTGTGCCGATGCTGACACCAAGGTAATGCTACAACTTGAAGTACAAGAGGGAGCAGAGATAATGAGTACTAAAGAATATGTAGCAGACTATAAGCTAGCAGGAACAGCGCAAGTACTGCGACTGTCTAAACCCTGGCATGGGAGTGGAAGAGCCATTAGTGCTGATTCAGCATTTGCCAGTGTTACTACAGCGCTAGCATGTCGAAAAAATGGCTTACATTTTACAGGGTTGGTGAAAACGGCAAAAAAGTTTTATCCCAAAAGCTACATTGATCAAGTTGAGTTTGCTGAGCTTGGTGATGACATAACTCTAACAACCACCGTTGAGGGACACAACATTATGGCACATGCGTTGGGAGACAAAGTAAGGAAGTCCTTTGTGTCAACTCATTCCACAACTATACCTGGAAGACTGTCTAACAAACGCCGATGGAGGGAAATGATTGATGAAGATGGGGAAGAGATAGGACAAAGTGAAGTCTTCAATAAAACAGTAAAGCGGAAGAAAGTGGTTGAAACATACTTCGATGCTGCTTCTATTATTGACATAAACAATCATATGCGACAAGGAGGTGTGGCATTAGAAACAGCATGGCAAACACAGTCCTGGGCTAGTCGTGTTATCTCAACAATCCTTGGAATCGTAGAAACTGATGCATACCTCCTCTACAAAAAGTTTCACCCTGGAGGCTCTAAAATAAGCCATTCAGACTTCACTGAAGCTGTTGCTAAAGGCCTGTTGATTCGCAGAGCACACTGTGCAAGTACAGGGAACTCAGAGACATTGCCACATGACATTGTCCCTCTTTCATCACTTTCTTACTATAATAAGAACTCTCCCAACACTGCTGCTACATAAGCCAACAGATTGTGCACTATTTGCAAAAGTCCTTGCAAGTACCATTGTCAGGTTTGTTCGAACACATCCAGGGGGAAAATTGTTGCAATATGCAGTCTAAAGTCAAAGAATGGTAGTAGCTGCATAACTAAGCATATGCTGAATGGCCTATACAATAGGCTAACATTGAAACAGGTGCAGGACTTCATTTACAATTGCTGCAATTATTTATTCAAATATATTCATCAATTTGTATGCTTGTAATCTATGTACACAATCAGCCACATCAATGGAATAGAGTTTATATAAGGTGTTTGAATTTGATTATAAATTGTGACTTAAGTCACAATTCTAAGTCACAATTTCTTAGTCAATCTATGATTAAAACCTGAAAAAAGATAGGTGTGGTCCAGTGCTATACGTCGGTGGGACTTTGACCCACCTCCCGATTCAGCCATCTACAGTGTTCATTTCGTAGGGGGTGAGTGTTTAATGAAAAAGATTAGTGTACTACAAACTCATTCTACAATTGTTTTGGTTTTTTGTCAATCACTAGGGTCAAAAAGTGATGGTATAAAGATTCACCATCGTACGTCCCTAGCATCTTTGGGTTTACAACGGCTGAGGCTAAATGCAAGCCATGATGAAGAACCTGTTCTGGATGCAAACCTGTGGGTATGGAGAGCTTTCATAAAATATATAACGCACAAACATATACCTATATGCTTTTTGGTATCCGCTGTCGAGAGGCGCCACGTCCCCGGCTGCGCGCGTATGGTAGGTCTGGAGCAGTTTGATAGCAGCGTCGGGGGCAGTTTTAAATGATGCAATATCAGATCTCCGGGGGCGGGGCTGACATTGATAAGGTCTACACCCTGGCCTTCGTCATCAACCTCAGCTGCATCTCAACCTCACGTAGACTTAACTCGTGATGAGGGCCTGCCAAAAATCCGGAAGGGTGCCGAAAATTGGAGTCAAATATCTTAGGGCTAAGGATATTTGGAATGTGGGTTCCAAATTCATAGGATATTTGGAATGGGGGTACCGGTGCCGATTGTTTTGTGACACTGGTTTGTACAGGCCACTGATATATTATTCGGTTAAAACCAAATTTTATATGAAGTCACATTACTCACATATTTATATTTTGTTTGGGGGTACAGATACGTTTTGCATACTACAGTATGAGTGATCATTCGGAAAATCTTAGTTCGTCGCAGCAGGAAGCTCTCAGCAAGGTAACAGTTGAAAGTTCCATATGACTCAAAGGCCAGTTATTAATGTACTGTATGTAAAGCTGAAAGCTTCCCTCTCCAACGTAAACCTACCGGAAAATAGCTACTATTAATTCCTCCGCTGGCTGCGAGGTTATCTCACGATTATTTTAAGCAAGGCAACAGAATGTCATCACTTTCCCCACGCATACACCTCATTAATCACAACAGCAGCCAAGTTTGATGCCCGTAAAGCCGAAGACCGTATAAGAAAGGTATACGTTAAGTTATATCGGGCTGACCAAATTGAATCGATGCGCCACCGACAGCATGTCGAACTGCGGAAGGAGTTGGGGGCGGACACGATACTAACCGAATGGACTCCCCCAGAGGTAGGATAACACCGAGGCTCCTGCTTAAATATATATATATAGCTCGTCCAATTCGGTTTGGGGTGAATGCAGGTGCTTCAGAAGTATGCACCATGCATCGGGCTTATTTGGGGACTATAGGGACGGACACCCATGCAGTCTATTACGACATTTTCGGTAACTTGGATATGAAAGGTTTGTTTCTACCCCTTCCTATTCTTTGCAGCAGGCGAGCTTGAACATATTTGCCCCATTACATAGGTCTGTTCAAGTCGTGCAAAGAAGAGGACTTGAGGAAACTGAAAGTCTTGCAGGCAGAGCTATGTATAGCCAGGTTGAAGGAATTCTCCGCCAAGGTAGTGTTGATGTCCCCTTACCAGTGTAACCTCGTGCATTCGATGGTATACACGTGTTTGCCACATGTATATAATATAACAGCCGATAACGTACAGGTAGGTGGTTATGATTTAAACAGGTGATGAATTACAAGGCGAGCGATGCGATAGGACCACGTGCAGCCACCCCATGTGGGTCTGGGCTTAGTTGTTCAATGTAAGGGATCACCCAAAATATTCAGCCAGTGATGTTATCCAGACCTCTGAAACGCGTACTAACCCACTCAGTATGAGAACCAATAGAGCAGATCAACCCTCTCATATTACCAGCCATGTAGACGTGTTTTCACCCCCCTCCCAACTCTCCCACTATTGTGAGAACTCTGCAGTGTGTATGACTTAGTTCATCTGATTCACACAGGTCATGACTTCAGCAGTCCACAAACCTGCATTTGTGCAGACCCACCCATTCATGGGTTCAGTGGTACTTAATATTACAAGTCCATGACAACTTTTAATTAAACTGCATTGTTTCTGCAAAAGGTCATGAGATTCCCATTATTATTAAGGCTTTGCTGCAGGGTATGTATTAACATGCAGTCACTATCATTCAATCCGTCACTGTATAGTGGTACCAATATTGGTAATTAAATACACGTGAATATAAAGTTGTAATGATTTTTTAAATATATATACCCATGTGTCTAATTATTATGCAATAAAGCTTTGAATAATATATGGTGTTAGAGATTGAATATGAAAAATATGTCCTTGAGCATTTAACCACCACCACTGGATGTATCCCTCTCATCCCCATCCTCCTCATCTCCCTCATCCCCCTCTTCTCGTCCCTTCATACCTCATCTCCCTCATCCCCATCCCTCCTCATCCCCATTCCCTCATCCCTACCATCATTATATCCTCATCCCCTCATCTCATCCCCCTCCTTCTCATCCCTCATCCTTATATCTCATTCCCTCGTCCTCCTATTTCTCCTTATCCCTAATTTTCTCCTCTAATCCCCTCATCTCCTTTCTCCCTTTCATCCCCCTCATTCCCTCAATCCTCATCTCACTTCATCACCTCATCCCTCCTCATCCCCTCGTCGCCTCATTCCCTCATCACCTTCAAGTTGTAAAACTGTATTGGTGTATCCATTGGGGCCCCCCTCATGTAAATGCTGCATGGGGATAGCGGGGGGGGGGGGGGGGGGGGGGGGGGGGCAATGGATACACCGGTACAGTTTTACAACTTCCCCCCAGGTCTCTTGTACTTTTGATGCCCTGCTTATTGTACCATTTGTGCTGTGCTGTGATAGCCTTACTTCGTCCCTGGCCAACATCGCCACTGTGGCGGCACCTCAATTTAATGCCTCTCTAGCCATCGCCTTGCCTATGCCACTGCTTCCTCCTGTCACCTAAAAGAGGTAGGACCATTTTTGTAACTAGGCCCCTAACGAGCGTCTTTGTTAACGTACGAGGACATGTTTCCCCACAATATCGTACTTTCTCTTTTTGCTATTCGATTAGACGTTGACTTGTGTTGTTGACCTGGAGAACTTGAGTCTCTATAGGCATTACTACTGGCCAGGTATGATGGGTGTGGTTTCAAGCATATATATATGATTAACCCTTCCCTTGTCACTGTTCTTAGGAATCAGACTTGTAATGGTAAGTAGTTATTAATCATTGTTAGTTATTAATCATTCTTATTAGGAATAATGGAGGGAGTAAAAGAGGGGAGGAGGAGAGTGAGAAGTAAATAGGATGCATGGGGAGAGAATCTTGGAGTTGAGAGGGGAAATGGCTTTGAAGGTATAATGAGGGAGGGGCCAAATACAACTAACCAGTCATGAGCCTGTTTATACACGTGTACACTAGAAAGACACTTCTTATGCAAATGTTCTATGATCACATCTGCATTTGTTTTTTTCTCATAGTATACAAAGAAGCATTTATTTAGCCCATCTCGCAGTGGGTGGGACCCCCCCCCCCCCTACCAATGCCTAGTGACTTGTCCATTTTCAGACAACGCCCCCTCTGTGCTCATATTCCCCAGTATAGACCATAACATGATTGTGTGGTGAGGGATAACACCACTGTTGTTGTTTGTTGTTGGGAGCTGCATGTTGCATAGTCATGTAATTGTTAACACTGACCATTAACCCCTTCAGCTTGTGCCACAACACTATCCTGGGATTCAGAAGCAAATCATCTTTGTGAAAGGTGAAGAAGTCTTATAAGGACTTGTGTCGTTAAATTGTGGGACTGCATTGTGTGCTGTTAATTCATATGTGGGCGTGGGCCTCGTCTTAATAGCCCCTGCGATATTCCCAACTGCATTTGGTATTGTGAAGCACCTGATCGATGAAAACACATTGTCAACATTGGTAGTTCTTGGTGGTGAGTGTTGATTGTGTGTGTGTGTGTGTGTGTGTGTGTGTGTGGTTGTGTGTGTGTTATATGTCGTGTGCATGTGTGTATGTGCAGTGTGAAGGGTGCATGGTGTGTATGTTCATGTGTAGGGGATGTACGGTTGTGGTTTCATAGTGGTCTCGCTGCAATAAATGGGGGACCGCTGTGGTCACATGGAGACCCCCATGGGTAACCAGAACATATGTTCCGTGGAGGAAATTGGAAGGAAGAGATACTGGAGTACATAAGCCCTGACCAGCTTCCCCAGGCTTATGGCGGGAACAGATGTGAGCCTGACCCCATATGTTCTGACTTAGTAAGCTACAATGTACCTGGGTGTGAGGGTTCAATAGCTCAGCTAACTTTACAAGCCTCCTTTTTTTTCTCACTTCCTCCCACTCACACTCTCCCCACAACTTCCCCACACCTCACTCCTCCCTACTCACAACCCCCACACCTCACCACCTCACCCTATGCAGATCAATGTTGGTGGTCCTATACCACAGGAGTATTACCTGACAAATCTCAGAAGGGAGGAGATGGAGCGTGTGGTGGTATCGCGAAGGACTTCTCACAAGGTGGAGTTCCCAGTGGAACTTCCAGGAACAGTGATTAAGTACAGGCATTCATTGTCAAGGACATTCAAATATCCAAAGGATTGACCATTCATGACCATTCATGCACTCAGGTGGGAGTTTGTTACAGTTGATCATGATATAGGCTACGGATGGTTTCAAAAGTTCAATACAGCAGTGACTGACATGTCTGAAGTGCTACGTTGTAAACAACACCCTCCGTCCCACCCCCCCTCCCCCCCCCCCTCTCATGAACTTGCTTGCTGTATGCCCAGGTCCCACTGAAACGTGCGGACAGCCATGTTGCTCCAGAGGGGTGGGGGGGGGGGGGGGGGGGTGTACTGCAGTGCAGTGAAGCAGGAACATGTGAGGTGATGTCTGCGTGTGTATGCACGGAGTTAGCATGCATGTGTGTGTATGTTAGGAGTACACGTGCATGTGTGTATGTGTGGAGCATGTGCATGTGTATGTGGGGTATGTGCATGTGTGGAGTATGTGCATGTGTGGTGTATGTGTATGTGTGGTATATGTGTGCATGAATCACTCCTCACTGCTGTGGTCTGTTTCTAGACGTGATGGTGTTTGATAACAGCTACAGCTGGACCAGAGCGAAAGAAGTCTACTACTCATTGCAGCTCTGTCCTCCTGACTCCGAACATTGCGTGCCACTCATGGTAGCTGATGGGAACAAATGGAACACGGGGGGAAATTTCAATTGTGGTTCGGACACTCATTGTTGGGGCACTAAGGTTCTCATTAGTTGAACCTGATCAATGTAAATACAGCAGTGTGTATCCATGGTGATACAGTTGTGTTTTTATGGCAATACAATTGTGTATTCATGGCATTGGTTATTGGGGTACATGGCATTACAAATTAAACTGTGTATTGCAGTCAATCGTTGGAGCATTGAATAGTTTTAAGAGCTGTTCATCAACTATTGCTGTTGGTCTGATATAGTGAACGAATCATCCAGATGGTTGTAAATTGATGGAGCTCAACTGGGGAACCTTTTGCAGTTTAGAACTTCCAAGTTGCTGTGTCCACATTCAAATTAATTGAGATGTATTTCACAGCCTCTTACACACTTTTGAATTGAAACAGATACACGCATTTTTGGCTATTCTGTTAAGAATTATGTGAATTTTATATACATAGTGAATGGATCTGTACAACATACTCCTCTCTCTGCAGTGATGACGTACTGTATTTTAACTACATATATGTTAACATGATTTCTAAAGCAGCTGCATAAACACTGCCAACTAACCTGGTGGACTTGGTGTCTACACTTGATCCCCTCCAGCAGGTCCATTCCACACACACACACACACACACACACACACACACACACACACACACACACACACACACACACACACACACACACACACACACACACACACAAACACACACACACCCACACACACACATACACACAGACATGCACACACAAAACATCTTTAGCATGCAGCCTCACACACATAATAGTGTCAACATTATTACAACATCACACCATTCCTCCTTCTTTCTTTTTGTATAAAACAAGGTAGAAAGAGTAAAGCCCTTTGCCGATCACATGAAGAGTATGTTGCCAAGCTGCAAGATGAAAGGCTCATTGAAAAACGATAGCAGATTCTGAAAAACACTACAAAAGAAATTGATTAGTGTTGCAGGGGGCAAATCCGAGTTGTCTGTAGAGTTTTCAGACCTAACTGATGACCAGATGAATACTATTTTGGAAGTACTAGTCAATCCTTGCACGGTAAATGGACTCTACTGCATGTGAACACTTGTGGTGGTTTGTTAACCAGCAGAATGTAATGTATAAAGGTGAACAACGCCTAAAGTTACAGTTACCTATTGGAAATACGACAAAACGGAGGAAGAAGGAGAAGACATTACAATGACATTGATTGAATTTGTAGTGGACTATATTACTGGTGATCTACAGATCAATGAACCTGCTACATCTTGGTAATTAGAAATGTGTATCCAATATGGTAGTAATGTTTGGCGTATTAACTATTTGTTTTCCAACAACTGTAGCACAAAAAAGTCAAACCGTCACAATTTTTTCTTCCCTCTCGCATCATATCGCGTACATCCAAAAATGAGTGTTTGAAATGCCACAACTTCTGAAATACTCTACCAATAAATACAAAAAAGGCATTATTGTAATGCCCATTTTTACCTCTTTCATTTGATATAAAAATCACCGCATTTGATGCGATTTGAAAAAAATGTTCAAGTACCTAGTACGATATATGTAAATCTCAGTTCTAGCTTGAATTGGAAATTACTGAAGGGAAGCCCACAAAGATATTTCAAAACATATGTTGGAAGCAGAACATTATTTTGACGCATAGCATCTAAAAACCTGATACTTATGTAACCCTTTATTGCAAGCTAGAGTAAGATATAGGACATGCATGTTTGTCAATTTCAAGCACAATATGGCACAACCCCCTGAAACAGAAGACAGAAATGTACCACAACGTAAGATGTGTATTCAAAACAACAAATCAAACTTGAAAACATCTTAACTTTCTTGTGACCTTAAATTTAATAATTATGATGGACAACACATTCATAACTTGTACAACTTTTAAAATCTAACCATTTTTTTTAATAATAAAGGGTATTGATAGAATTAATTAATCGCTTTTAATTACTACTATTGTTGTGCATATGAAAGGAAGGTGGTAGATAGTAAGTGGTGATCCTCAAGTAGTGTGTTATAGTAAGTCGCGATTAAATCCATGTGAGAAGAGATTGTCTAAAGCAAAGAGAACTTCTTACAAATACACAGTTTGTGTGGATCATTTCCCAAGAATGTGCAAGCTTTTCAGTGTGTTCACATTTGTTGACTCAAGAGGTACCAGCAAGCAAGCAACAACTTTATCATTGACATGGTTAAACAGAACGTGACATTTGCAGGCAATCTGGACAGAGAATACAACATAATTCATTATTGGTGCAATTTCACATTGAAAGATAAGTGTCACATTACAGATAATAATCAAACATCCCGGCCATCACTACATGTCACTGTGTTGCCCCTAAAGCAGAAGTAGATTCCACTTATCGTGCTCACTTGTACTTCTTCAATCCGTCCCTTATGGTACGCTCAAAAATCTTGAGACAGACAATTCCAATGATACGAAATGGTCCCATCAAGCACAGCTGGAATAAATGACAACATGTAGTAAAGAGAAGCGCAAAAGCAATAAAATTTATATCTCCTAGGAGAGGGGAGGGGATGGGGCTTGGGGAGGGGTGGGGCTTCCTAGGAGTGGGGTTTCCTGAGAGTGGGGAGGGGGAGGTTTTCCTGAGAGTGGGAAAGGGTGAGATTTCCTGGGGCTGGGGAGTGGGTGGGGTTTCCTGAGAGTGGCGAGGGGGTGGGGTACACCCACATGTCAATGTACACCCACATGTCAATGTACACCCACATGTCAATGTACACCCACATGTCAATGTACACCCACATGTCAATGTACACCCACATGTCAATGTACACCCACATGTCAACGTACACCTACATGTCAATGTACACCCACATGTCAATGGACACCCACATGTCAATGTACACCCACATGTCAATGTACACCCACATGTCAATGGACACCCACATGTCAATGTACACCCACATGTCAATGTACACCCACATGTCAATGTACACCCACATGTCAATGTACACCCAAATGTCAATGGACACCCACATGTCAATGTACACCCACATGTCAATGGACACCCACATGTCAATGTACACCCACATGTCAACGTACACCCACATGTCAATGTACACCCAAATGTCAATGGACACCCACATGTCAATGTATACCCACATGTCAATGGACACCCACATGTCAATGTACACCCACATGTCAATGGACACCCACATGTCAATGTACACCCACATGTCAATGTACACCCACAAGACAATGTAAACCCACATGTCAATGGACACCCACTTGTCAATGTACACCCACATGTCAATGGACACCCACATGTCAATGTACACCCACATGTCAATGTACACCCACATGTCAATGTACACCCACATGTCAACGTACACATACATGTCAATGTACACCCACATGTCCATGGACACCCACATTTCAACGTACACCCACATGTCAATGTACACCCACATGTCAATGTACACCCACATGTCAATGTATACCCACATGTCAATGTACACATACATATCAATGTACACCTACATGTCAAATTAGGATTATATGTTAAATTGATAGTTCTATGTCACGGTTGTTTGCGGCTGGAAACTGTGCTAATAATTAGACTATTACGGTATTGGTTTCAAAATGGTGAAATGACTGCTAATTAAAGACACCCAATGTTTTCAAGCTGTCCATAACTCAGAAGAACCAGCTAATGTATAAATGATAACAACGGAGAGCACTAGACACAATTTCTTGACATGTTCATTTTATGCGCATACCTCAAATTGCACCACAATAGTATGCGCAGGCCGTTTTTATAAGAGCACGCGGCACATTATTACGAGGGGTGGTTACGAAACTCGGCAGCGTGGACTCTGTGTACTGATCTATGAGGTAAGCATATAATACAAATGACCAGAAGGCGTGTGACAATCGGAATAAACAAGCCTAAAGCGCTGACGTACTCTCTATCCCACAAACAAGACTAGCGTATTTTATGAATAATCGATAAAGTTGCATTGTACATGAACATGATTATAGGAATGGAGTACCACATCCAGCAAGTGCCTATGTATTGCAGAGTGTGTGGGCTGAGGCTAAAGAAGACCAGAGAGAAGCCAAATACTTGCTACCATTGCAAGGTTTTCTCAGCAGAGCTGAAAATTGCCTTTAGCATTGACACCTCGGGTGATGATGCCCGCGTACAACCAGAAAGTTTCTGCATCTGTTGCAAGCATTCTATGCAGAGAATTATCAACGCAATCACAAAGGGGTTGCACTACAAGTGTGCTGTCATCCCATTTCAGTGGCTTACGCATGAGGAGAAGGAATGCAAGGTAGAACTATTGCTTTAAAATCATATACATGTTTTGAAATAACAGTGTTCATGCAGGTGTGTGAGCACTTCAAAATGTCATGGACATGTTAGGAGGTCGACAGTGTCTAGTGGACGACAAGCAGGCATCACTCCTAACTTGCTCATTATACCCATCTGTGGACGATTGCCCCTCCTCCAATTTGTTCTACATGAGCCTTGTCCACTAACGGCAGCCAAGAACAGCATGTCAATCTTGAAGGAGCTGAAATGTGTATTATGTTCCAATATTCTCTCACAGCCACTGGAACTTGCATGCAGTTCACTCGTATGCACCAAGTGCATAGTTGATATGATAGCAGCCTCTGGTTCTGTGAACTGTCCTTTCTGCTCAGATGATGGCCCCCTTGTTCCATCTCATATCAGACCAGCATCGAATGCTATACTTCTGCTGCTATCAGAAGTTTTGGTTCATTGTACAAGTTGTGGTCGGGATGTTAAAGCTGTAGAATATGATGCACACAAATGTGTACCATCGCTTACACCTGGAGAAGAAAGACAAGCAGCGGAACTTCTGAAGAGGGCTGTATCCAGCAGTCCTGAAACAGGTGCCATACAGCTTGCTACAGGATTAGGAGGACAAGTTAAGTGTATTTAGTGATGGTATGGTACTATTAGTATTACATATTAACAATTTATCACTTAGCCAATCACATTCATACAACTTACTAAAGCCAGGCAACAAACCTCAGCTGCCTGTGCAAAGACAGTAAAGCCGGACAAGGTGCTCTGAAATGCAGTCTATACGCAGCATTATCAGTGGAGGAGATTCATCTGCCCTCATCCAGAGAGAAGTACTCACCCTCACTGATAAAGAGCGCCAATCTTTGTTGGATGAAGCAGGCATCGATCTCATCTTCAAGAGAAATTGGGGCTGCTGAGGTATTGGCAATAAAGGCTGGGCTTGCCATGCCTTGGAAATAATTGCGACTACTAAGATGGTATAGCTTTGCAATACAAAATAGTCAGGTGGTATAACTCACTGTCTTTTTCAGGTGGCTGAAATCATCAGGGATTCGTCTTGCTGGGGAGGAGAGGATGCGACACATTTCAACCCAGATTGTGGGTGATAACTTGAAAGGCGAGATTGCCCCCTTTTCATTTCCACTTCCTTCTGGTGGCGAGGAGATAAGAGGAGCCCCTTTGGTGTACATTCTACATCTTGTGGACAAGGTTGCACAACTCTTAGATGGGAATGAAAGGTAAGAGAAGTCACGACAAATGGATTAATACTCTGATTAGATATGTTTTTAGGGCAGGCAGGCTTACCTGGCATGAAGGTTATATACCTCCTAGCGAGGTGTGGCTAAAGATAGGAGGAGATAAGGGTGGTGGAACATTCAGGATGAATTTTCAGATTGTCAATGTTGCCACACCAAACTCAGTGCATAACACGTGTGTGTTTAGCTGCTTTGCGGCTGGTGATAGCATCACCAATTTGCATATGGCACTTGACCGCTTTAAAGACCAGGTTGAACATCTGCAAGGAATGAAATGGAGGTAGGAAATAAGGCTTACAAGTAAAAATGCATTTTATTAATATTTTATTAATTTGCAGGCAGTACACGACCAAGGTATTTGTGTGTGGTGACTATGAGTTTCTGTCCAAGATGTATGGCATATCTGGAGCCAGTGGTATGTGAAGTGGGCTCAATACAAATTTAACTGATGTAAAATCATGAACATGCAATAGGATGCTACCCTTGTCCATACTGCATCATCAGAGTGAGAAGATGGCAATCTCTTTATCAGTCCGAGGACATGCTGCTGAGAGGACCCTTGAGAGTATGCATGCTGATCACCAGCGCTTTATCTCAGCAGGGGGAATCAAAAAAGATGCACAGATGTTTTATAACTGTATCTCACCTCCTTTTTTTGACATTCCAGTCTTGCAGGTAAATTCACCCAGCATATTGCTCAATGCATGTGCATGAATTACATCATGAAAAATAGGTTTGCCCACCTGGCCTCCACATAATGCTGGGCATATTTACCAAGCTATTCCATTTGCTGGAAGCCTTATGCTGTCAGCTGGACCTGGAGTTAGCATCACTTACAACAGAGTTTGATTCATCCAACTTTTCTAAGTACAGTGAAGCACTTCAAATCCTTCCGTCTCTCCAAGCGGAGCTTGAAGAGGCCTGGCAGTCACAGCAAGAACTGCAGGAAATGGCAACCTATATGGCATTAATGAATAGTAACAGAAATCCTCTAGCCAAGGCTCTTCTGAAACAAGCTGCAGACAAAATGAAATCTGTCAAGTCACTTGTAAGTTGCAATAAATATTTAAATGAGTAATTAATTAAAACATCTGCACCACTAGGAAGCCAAGGTTGTCAAATGCCAAGCTACAGTGAGAAAAGGGTTTTGTGAAAAAGAAGGGCCATTTGTCAAGACACTTGACAATGCTTTGCAATCCTTTGGAGTTCAAAGGCAGCAATATTTCAGTGGAGCATTTATTGGCAACCATGTCCATAAGGCACTGAAGGTAGAATTCTTTATTATGCAGATAAAAATTCATATTACATGGCTACTTTTCTCAGCTACCTAATGTCAAGACCCTTTGTACATCAATCTCACAAATGGCACAACAACAACTGCCCCATCGATCTGATGAGGTAGTGGGAAAAGTTTCACAGTTTATTACAGCATTTTCCTTATTTGGTAACTGTCATAATATTTGTGACCGTAACTTTATTGATGAGGCACATGCTCAAGCACTAGACAAGGTAAGTAACGACTTTTGTGCGATTTGTTTATAAAATTTGTCCTCTACGTAAATAAACGGGCTATTCAAGAGTTCTTTCTCTTCTATCGGGATACATTACCAGAGGCAACAGTTCCAATTAAAATGCACCTTTTGGAAGATCATGCTGTACAGTGGGCTAATGCAAACCATGTTGGCTTTGGCCTACTTGGTGAACAAGGTGCAGAGTCTATACATGCCAAGTTTAATCGGCTTGCCCTGGCATTTGTGCCCATCAAAGACAGAGTGAAGAACCTACAGTGTATTTTAAAAGAACATCTCTTAAGCATTGAGCCACAATTGCTAGCTGCCATCCCACCTCCCGCAAAGAGAATAAAGAACAATACTTCCAGTAGCTCTGCAGAACCTCAATAAATTTGTAATTTAACAATATACACGTCTGAATGCGGCTGCTGGGTCATGCATGTTACATGCACAGAGCAGTTGTTCTTTGAACTCATTTGTACTATCTCAAATAACCTCCGAAAAATATTGTCTATAATATCATCCCGTCTTTTATTCTTTAGAGACACCTCCCCCACATGACAAAAATGGCGGATTTTCGAACGCTCAACGTATAGTTCAGAAAAGGCGTCATCGTTAGTATTTAGCAAAAACGGATACAACCTACAGTGTACTTTACCGCTGTATGTGTTGTTTGGCCTGTCTCACTCCCTGAATGCCATACTCCTTTTTTGTATACACTATATCGAAACACGCCGTGCGTAAGTCGATTGGTTGCAACAATCCATGCTAACAGTTAGCAACGTAAGACCGGGCGATTTATGCTTTGCTATAACAATCAGAGGTGTTTGCCACTTCTGGTATGTTTTTTAGGTATATTGTGCATTTGGTGTCTTTGTGCAAAGCACATTCTAAGTGACATCGGTTGTCTGGTTCGTTGCTATGGGACAACGTAAATATTTCAATTTCGGGCGTAATGTCAACTTTCCACGCGTTCAATGGGAGCAAACCACCATGATGTATTCAACTCTAATCCTAGTCTTAATCATGAATAATTTTAATCACAGAGGACATTGAATATGTTGATCTATGAGGGCTTTGATACAATCACATGTAATTATTAATATTTGGCTAGTTACTGCAATGTATAAGAAAGAAATTACACTAATCTAAAAGACCCTGGATCCAATTTAATTACTCCTCAGTTGAAAAATGTACTCTAGCACCCATAGAGGTACCAGTATCAAAGAGTACAGACTGGATCATTCCGCCATGGTCTACCTAAACCTTTATGACCACTTCCTCACATCCCTCCCACATTCTTATGACCACTCCCCATGCCCCTCCCCATCCTTATGACCACTCCCCATGCCCCTCCCCCATCCTTATGACCACTCCCCATGCCCCTCCCCCATCCTTATTACCACTTCCTCATGCCCCAATCCCACAAACCTGCAATGGGCACTCCCATAAGCTTACAATTGGCACTCCCCCAAACTCCTCTCATAAACCTACAAGAGGCACGCCCATAAACTCCTCCCACAAACCTGCAAGAGGCACGCCCCCAAACTCCTCCCAGGGCTCATACCACTGCACAACGTGGCCAATGCAAACCCAATGAAGCCATGGTAGATGTGGTGGCGTCTTGACTCCACCCCCTTCCAATCGTCTCGGGTTTGTAGGGTGGGCCAAAAAAGTTCAACAGTTCCGAGAGGTAAGAGCCTATCCGAGATGCCGAGCTAGCCTGTCTGGCGAGCATTGGGGTGTTGGTGTCTGGAGGAAACGACACACACACGTCTATGCCGTATGGCCTCAGCTCCATGTACAACCTTCTGCCAGACCACGCAGGGCAAACTTAGAGGAACAGTAAGTAGCATATTCATAGAAGCCAAACTGGAGGGTGGAGGGGTAGGAGGAAGGGAGGAGGGAGGTGTGGATGTGTAGGTGTGGAAAGGAGGGACAGGAAGGAGGTGTGGATGTGTGCGAAGGGAGGAGGTGTGAGGAAGGAGGAAAGTGAAAATAAGGTGGGATGGCGATGGGTGGTAGAGATGGAGAGAGGTGATAAGAGTAGTGAAAAGACCCTCAAGTACCAGTATCCTGATAGACTATACACTTACGTGTGCAAAGTCAGAAGCAATGAATACAATCACACCTCCCTTCTTCTTCATGATCGGAACAACAGCTTGGGTTACATACATGCATCCTAGGACACTAGTCACAATAATTTCCTGAAAAATGAAACGTTTAGTTAACAAGGTTGACAAGGCACGGCAACAATCCATGCACCCTGCACTAAACATCCAATGGCACAACTGTGCTTTGAAATTTCAGCTCCAAGTCCTTTTTTTTTAATCGTTTAATAAAGTTTTATGAACCAAACAGTTTTAATTCATTTAGATTATTTAGCAGCAAGTTATTGTCATCACAGGTGAATTAATTACATCATTGTGCAATATCCTTTCTGTGTTAGATGTGTGATTCATGCAGTGATCTACAGATGATACCACAGTATTTGCATACATGTAGGTCAGATCCATGATGAGCTCTTTAGCTTTGGCTTACAACAATTGATTTTGAATCCTATATCAACCACAATAGGTATCAGATTAAGCAAATCAACTACTCCCCTCGTCCTCCAATCACAAATTCCTGGATTAACTGCAAGACGTGCATATCTTTCTTTAAGAGATTGGCTTATAAGTGGGAAACACCCAAAATGCAGCCACATCAGGGGGGCATAGCCTGCCCCCCAGTTAGTGCTTGAGGGGGCTCAAGGGGGTGAAGTGGAGAAGTGTGGCTTGGGTTCAATCCCCCTCTCTCTGCTCAAGTTATTGGCTGAGTTATATATTCAACCAGCACGTACATAAAGCTACCTTACATATTATTCATTTTGTTTGTGTGCATTCATGCATGCATATTCATGTCTTAACTACAGTTTCGGTAGCCACAGTTGGTTATAATGGTTACTGGGTGCTTCCCAGTAGTGTGTGTGCAAGTGTGCCTGTGTGTGCAAGTGTGCCTGTGTGTGCATGTGTGCCTGTGTGTGCAAGTGTGCCTGTGTGTGCATGTGTGCCTGTGTGTGCAGTGTGCCTGTGTGTGTGCAAGTGTGCCTGTGTGTGTGTGCAAGTGTGCATAGGCGGTCCCAGGGGGCCATGTCCCCCTCCCCCACAACCCCTATAAGTAATTTTACTGTAGCATTGCAATATGATTACTGCAGTAAAATAGCTTCTAACACTCATCTGAGCGTACAAATGACTAAGATTGCAAAATCGATAATGCCCCTCCCCCTTTGGCGCCCTCCATGGGGTTGGCCCCTCCCTTCAGTAAGCGCAGGGGCCGCCTATGATGTGTGCCTGTGTGTGTGCATGTGTGTTTGTGTGTGCATGTGTACCTGTGTGTGTGCAAGTGTGCCTGTGTGTGTGCGTGTGCGTACATGTGTGTGCATGTGTGCCTATGTGTGTGTGCATGTGTGCCTGTGTGTGCATGTGTGCCTGTGTGTGTGCATGTGCCATGTGTGCCTGTGCGTGCATGTGTGCCTGTGTGTACATGTGTGTGTGTGCATGTGTGCCTGTGCACGCATGTTGGAACTGCATAAAATCGGAAGCAAAATTGAGGTTTTGCTCATTAAAGTGTGTCCATGCTGCTATGATTAATGGATGGTCCAACCTCTCTAACTCTGTCATCCACATAAATTATTTATCATTTGGGACAGTGTCCAGCAAAATCACCCTTCTGGATAGTTTTTCAAGTTTTCACTCATTTTCCTTTTACTCCAAAGAGCTTTTATCAAATGGTCCTTACGCATCCTAAATTGGACTATTCATCACAAAGTTATCAGGCACTGAATTTATACATGTAATTAGCCATACATTTCAATGCGAACGATACTTTTCTTTTGCTTGTCCTGGAAAATTGGTAAGTATCATAAGGGTGATTTTGCTGGACGCTGTTCCATTTGGTGCTTAAGTTTATTAATTTTGTGACTGAAGTTCCCCTGTTTGTTCCAACACTGCAACCACCTCATATTACTTTCACACATATTTATACCACACAACTGTACATCCAACAGTGTACATCCTGAAGTATTCTGTACGTAGGTACAGTGGGTTATGCAGCTGATGTACTTGAATACCAGGGATGTGATGTGGTTGGGGGGCAAAAAGGTATAAGACAACTGGAGGATCTGATTATTTTGTACTCAGAATTGTGATGTCACGTAGTTGCTACAAAGTGTTCTGATGTCTCAAGCTTTTATTGTGACCCACACTGCAAACACCACCTCGTAAGTTTCACCTTTCTTTTGTAAGGAACCGGTAGCTATCCCTACATTTATGTCCCATCAGGAGTACAATATACTGCGTGATCATTCTGTGGCACACCTTTAGAATGCGCCCTCACCTCTAACATCTTTGGATCAGTGTCTTCAAAGAGGGAGTTAGAGCACACCCCAGCTGAGTTCACCAAGATGTCCACAGGGGAGGAAGAACTACAAAGCTGCCATTAAAAAAAAAAAAAAGTTGCTACATACAGGCACAATAAGTCCTATATGTCACACCTCCATCACCGCACTCTTCACACCAGCAGCCTTACTGACGTCAGCGGACAATGTCAGAACACTCTGGCTGTCCAAGGCCACACCCCTCAGCTCCACTGCGGCCTCTTCCAGTTTCCTCTATTGTACAAAATCACATCATGTGACTTATACCATTGCTCAGCTTATATGTTAAAACACGTCGCAGGCCACTATTATATGAAGCCCACAATTACATGCACTCAGAGGGCCACCATCACATGCACTCTATACGAAGCCCATCATTACATGCACTCTATATGAGGCGCACCATAACATAGCTTACATAGCTCTGTGATCCAACACCATATGCTTTTTAGCGCTATAGGAGTCCCGTAATAGCTTGCATGCCTGATTTCACTTGCATATATACATAACGCCATTTGACGTTACTAGTACCCGATGAACGTGTGTAGCCTTACTTCGTCCCTGGCCAAAATCGTCACTGTGGCGGCACCTTGTTTTAATGCCTCTCTAGCTATCGCCTTGCCTATGCCACTGCTTCCTCCTGTCACCTAAAAGAGGTAGGACCATTTTTGTAACTAGGCCCCTAACGAGCGTCTTCGTTAACGTACGAGGACATGTTTCCCCACAATATCGTACTTCCTCTTTTTGTTATTCGATAGTATATTTAGCACACAAACAACACATGCCCTAGAAATGTGCTAAATATAGGACTATGACATTTTCCCTTCTGATAAGACCTTGTTTCCTTGCTTTTTATACCACCAATGTCATAATCAAATCCTATATCCCACCAACTTTCTCGTAGAGAATGTTTTTACTTACTTGTAGATATTAGAGTGCTGCCTAGTACACTCTATCTGGAGGAAACGACACGCACACGTCTATGCCGTATGGCCTCAGCTCCATGAGATTCATTATTTATCAGCAATTTGTGAAAAACGTGGACACACTGCATTTGTCACTAGACATGCAGTGTATGTGTGTGTGTGTGTGTGTGTGTGTGTGTGTGAATATCTTATAGTAATCCCTCTATGTCTAGTGACAAATGCAGTGTGTCCACAAATTGCTGATAAATAATGAAGGTTTTAATACAACTAATTAATCTCATGGAGCTGAGGCCATACGGCATAGACGTGTGCGTGTCGTTTCCTCCAGACACCAACACCCCAATGCTCTCCAGAGAGGCTAGCTCGGCATCTCGGATAGGCTCTGACCTCTCGGAACTGTTAGAACCATTTTGGCTCCGCCTACAAACCCGCGACCCACGTCTGAAAGGGGGTGGAGTCAAGGCGCCACCACATCTACCATGGCTTCATTGGGTTTGTGGTACGAGCCCTGGGAGAAGATTGTGGGCATGCCTCTTGCAGGTTTATAGGGATGGCTCATGAGGAAGTGGTAATAAAGAAGGGGGACGGGCATGCGAGAGTAGTCATAAGGTTGAGGTAGACGGCAGCACATCATGAATTGCATGTATGCACCACATCACAATAGGTCCACTATACATATGAAAAACTACCCCATGGCGCAGGCAGTTGCTGGTCACTGAGTGGTGCTGTGATGTAAGACCAGAGGCCTAATGATTAGTGCATTCACTACAGCGGGAACTCAGCCCATGCAACAACTATGATGTTA
Organism: Eunapius fragilis; assembly: GCA_963681505.1. Lineage (NCBI taxonomy): Eukaryota > Metazoa > Porifera > Demospongiae > Spongillida > Spongillidae > Eunapius > Eunapius fragilis. Next base: position 2,785,089 of record OY811977.1, on the reverse strand, counting down.
TATAGTCTACACAGTCGCGAGACTACCGCCTGGTACCATCGTTTGCAGCAGCCACTCAGAGCTGAGCATATAATACGTTGGAAAGATTACTGATACATGGCCCGCCAGCTGGAGAGATAGATAAATTACTACACATCAGTCTTTTGGTTTTCTTTTGGAACTGTGTGCGGTAAACCGCTTGCATGCAATGGAAGCTATAGCACATGTTACTTGTACTCATATTGCTTCCATTGAAGCCCTGCATGCATGCGGTAAACCACACACAGTTCCAAAGAAAAACCACAGACGGATGTGTACTAAATTTAATTTATCTCGCTCGCCACCTGGCAGGCCATGCATCTTTACCAACGTATTAGCCTCGCAACTGTGTGAGACTATGTAACATCAAAGTTGTTGCTTGGGCACAAAAAAGGCCTTCCGCACTTCAAGGGTTAAAGCCACGTATTTTCAGTCAAGAAACGGTTCACGTATGCAACCTGATATTCCAGTGTAGGGACATACGTATTATATAGCACACTTAATAAACCAGTGCTCCACCAATATTCGTTTGATAAGTGCTCAGTCCTCAGTGCGTCCCGCAGGTGTACACGTACTAGTATGCAGCTTGCCTTTTAGATTATAGCTTCATACACACCTATAGCTGAGACTTTACAGCTTTCGGTCGGCGAGGTGTCCGCACTTTCGACCCCCAACTGTGTAAAAGGGTTGTTATACACGTCGGAACATTGTTATACACGCTGTTATACATAATCTGTTATCATTGCATATAACTGTGTATAACTAAGTATATGGCCGTGGTCTCACCCGTCAGTTTATATACATTGCGCAAACAATACAGTCTGTTGATTTTTAAAACCCTCACGTGCGCAATGTCAAGCGGATTGGAAAAGCAACGTGCACGGCCGTACCCAGGGAAACCCATAAAATTGCTAGTAAAATCAGATTTTACTAGCGATTTTACGGGTTTCCCTGGTTACGAACCCCCTCTGGGTACGGCCGTGACGTACGTTATACTTCTTCTCTTTTACCTAGTAGCTTGGCGCTCAATCGTACATTACTTCATGATTTATTCAGGTCAACAAGTCAATAATTATGTACGATGGCAATTTTGTATCTTGCTACCCTATTGCTGAGCGTAAGTGCATCTAATTGCGGAAACCCGCAGAGTTTCAGCGGCGGGAGGGGGGGGGGGGGGGCACTCGGGGCACATCCCCCCCCTACATGTATAAATTCAAACTCTAGTACTGTACTATATCCCGGGCTTCCCGATACGCGATCATACCCCGCCCTCCCCCCCCCCCCCCCCCCCCCCCCCCACAAACCGCACACTTTTCGTATTGGGCCAGATGCCGATAGCACACACCCCTCCCCCCCCCCCCCCCCCCTGCTTTTCGTATCGGGCCAGAAACCGACAGCACACCCCCCTCCCAGCTCTTCAGCACCCCCCCCCCCCCCCCCCCCCCAAAACCTGGGTCCGCCGCTGGAGTTTAGTGTGCATGTACGTTTACAGAGTTTTGGTATGCGCATCGTTTCAATAAACCTGTGACCTATTATGTTGTTTTGCAGGTATGTGTCTTCTTCGATCGCCTTTTAGTGTATGGTGTGCAACATTTAGAACATCGCATAGGTTGTTTGAAGCGAAGTGTTGCCTTTCTTACAGGCAACCATAAAAGTGGCCTCACTGTGCATGCATAGTGAATCTTATATCTTGGCAATGTGTGGTAAGTTCAATGGGTGCTGCTATGATATGTATGATGCGCAATATTTAGAATATCACACAGGTTGCAATTGTTTGAAGCCAAGTGTTGCCTTTCTTACAGGATGTCCATCATAGTGTCCTTTGAGTGCATGGTTCTTTTGACATCTTGTAAGTTAAATGGTGCTGCTTTGTGTATAATGTGCAACATGTTTGAATCCAAGTGCTGTCTCTCTTTCAGGATGCCTACTATAGTGCCCTCTAAGTGGGTAAAGTTTGCTTTGTGTATGGTTTGCAACATTTAGAATATCACACACGCGCAGGTTGAAGCCAAGTGTTGCTTTCTTACAGCATGTCCAACATGGTGTCTGTAGAGTGCATGATGCTTGTGACGTCTTGGCAATGTTGCATGGTAAGTTCAATGGGTAATGCTTGGTGTATGGTGTGCAACGTTTGGAATATCACAAAGGTTGAAGCCAAGTGTTGCAGGATGTCCATCATGGTGGCTTTAGAGTGCATTGTGCTTTTGACATCTTGCTGATGCATGGTTAATTCAAATGGGCACTGCTCTGCCTTGTGATGTGCATTAGAATATTCAGGGCCGTAGGAACGGGAATAAAACCTGTACGGCTAATGGTGGAGGTGGCCAAGATAGTTGAGGTGGGTGCGGGAGGGAGTACCCTTCCCGCCCCAGCTAGGGGGTATGGGGCAGAGCCCCAGAAGCTCTGCTACTATATTATTTTGAAGTCATGAAACTGCTTTTAAATAGCGCAGGCTATTAATTATTAAACCAGATGATGCAACAGCTACAGTCTTAGAATGGCATATGTCGTCAAAACTTTCCGAACACCTGTAACCTATGCTCATTCAAGCTAACAAATTTGTTCAAAGATGCTGGATTTAATTTCTCGACGCTGATTTGGCGCATCGCCCACGATTGGGGGTTTTAAGGTTTCTAGATCTGATGTACATGTACCCGCCGCTACCACGTCACAATGAATTTTTCAAATTGATTACATCAATAACTTATGCTCTGGCCAAAAACCTGTACGGCTTTGTCCGTCAGCCTCGGATCCAGCATAGGCTCGGGGGGGGGCGGCCCCCCCCCCCCATTCATACGAAATGCCGCCCTCTGGGACCAATTGCCGCCCCCCCCCCCAGTCCCCGCTCCATTCCCCACGCACTATCACGCACGCGCGCACAAACCAAGATATAAATCATCGAACGGCAAGCAGCACCCCCCCCCCCCCCCCGCTTTTGAATCGGGCCTAAAACCGACAGCACCCCCCCCCCCCCCCCCCCCCTCCGCTTTTGGATCGGGCCTAAAACGGACAGCTTCCCCCCCCCCCCCCCCCCCCCCCCCCCCCGCTTTTTGTATCCGCCCCTGGCTTCGCATGCATTCATTGTCAATGTGCCGCCCCTCCAGTAAAACCGCCCCCCCCCTTAGCCAAATCCTGGATCCGGGGCTGTTGTCCGTTAGGCCGTAGTGGTTGCTACGGCCCTGATATTGGTTCTGAGAGATATCATGTTACCTCCCTTACAAGTGCAGGATGAACACCACGGTGTGTTATAAGAGTACCTGGTGCTTTCTGATTTCATCGCAATGTGCTGGTTAGTTTACTGGTACTGTACTGTGTATGGTGTAGAATATCACCAGGTCACTTGTCAACAGGAGTTGGGTGCATTTCTCTACACACTGGACAAGGGAGTAGATGTGGCATCCACAAAGAACTAACTTTTATGCTAACCGCATCATGCGTGGACTTTGTATATGTTACTTTATCAAAAGTTGTGGTTTCCCATTTTGGATTATGAACCATGCACACTATGTTGGACATCCTGTAAGCAGCCCCGGATCCAGAATTTGGCTATGGGGGGGGGGGGGGGGGGGGGGGCGGTTTTACTGGAGGGGCGGCACAGGGGCGGATACAGGATTTTACAAAAGGGGGAGTTTAGACCCGCGAAACGAAAAGCGGGGGGGGGGGGGTGGGTGCTGTCCACTTGAGGTCCGATACGAACAGAGTGGGGGGGGGCGCTGCTTGCCGTACGGTCTTCGTTTGTGCGCGCGTGCGTGAGGGGGGGGGGGGGGGGGGGGGGAGCGGGGGGGGGGAGGGGGCGGCAATTGGTGCCAGAGGGCGGCATTTTATATGAATGGGGGGGGCGGCCGCCCCCCCCCCCCAAGCCTATGCTGGATCCGGGGCTGCCTGTAAGAAAGGCAACACTTGGCTTCAAACAATTGCAACCTGTGTGATATTCTAAATGTTGCGCATCATACATATCATAGCAGCACCCATTGAACTTACCGCACATTGCCAATATATAAGATTCACTATGCATGCACAGTGAGGCCACTTTTATGGTTACCTGTAAGAAAGGCAACACGTCGCTTCAAAACAACCTATGCGATGTTCTAATACTGCGTTGTTATACATAGGTATACTTAATGTTATACTTCTGTTATACTCGTCGGTGTTATACTTTTATACACACCTGTGTATAGCGTTACAGTAAATACAATTATAATAATTTAGACGTCCTGCCACAATTTATTTGTGGTGCACGCAATTCAGTAATTCGATCGGCTCATCATTGATGTCGGAAGTGGTAAATTATAATTCAGGGGCTAATGGTACATATATAAAGACCTGGTCGATGCATTAACAGTCGCAATATTCAGACTGGTCTCTTGGAAATGAAGAAAGTGAACACATCGCTGCACTGGATCCTCGCCTTGTACTTGGCACTGTCGACGATCTGTGTGACCGCGAACAAGCTCTATGCAAAGAGCAGCAGTGAGGATATTGTCATTCCCGGTGGAAAAGATAAAGATGGCGCCGAACTGCTCGCGGAAAGCAATAGTGAAATTGTGCAAACAGAGGGCGGCAGTGAGATTTGCGACATCGGTTAGTATCGAACGGAAATTCATAAATGCTTGCATGCATGAGTTGGCATGTACATTATATGACTGGTCATCTTTTCATTCAGCGTATGCTCGATGCATAGCCAACCCGACTCTGCCTACAGGCCCAGCATTGACCCAAAATAACCCAATTGCTGTAGTCTCCGGAAAGGCTGACTACAGGCTTACATTTGACATTGTACCCACTGCTATCGAAGCAGGTTGGGGTAGCATCGTGCATTTTACTACTCTCAACAACTGCTGTGAATTTGGAAGTCGTTCTCCTGCTATTTGGTTTTATCCTGGTACTACTAAAATGCATGTCAGAATAGGTGATTCTACTGACGGTAACTGGGGCCTCGACACTGCTGAACTACCGCTTAATGTCCTTACTAAGGTTACGCTGGAGTGCAACGGAAAGAGTGTGAAGCTGACTGTTGGCGGGACTGTATATAGTGCTACCCAGCCTACAAATCGTTTTGCTGGCACTCTCATTGTCTATGCTGGTGACCCTTGGCACGCGCCTGCTAAAGCTGTGATAAACAATCTCGATTACAAGATCTTGCCTGTGGCTGCAGCAAGGGTTAAAGCAGGTAAAATTCTACATGACAGTACATAGCATGGCTTGCGCGCATATATCGGTATAAATATATACTACTCTGTTGACAGGACAACGGCTATAATTAATATTATATGCCCAAGCATGTGCCGATAATATACTCACGTTTCCGAGTCATGCAACATACGTAATATGAAGAGTTCTGCATGTAGTGAATCATTAAGTTTCTTTTTCAAGGTCTCACATCACAGCACCGCTACATGTACAATGACGGGATGAGTCTACCATCACAGAAAAAGTATCGCGCTGGCGCCGAACTGCTATCCGAAGGCAATAGTGAAATTGTGCAAACAGAAGGCGGCAGTGAGATTTGCGGCATCGGTTAGTATCGTACGGAAATTCATAAATGCTTGCATGCATGAGTTGACATGTCAATCAGTTACATGACTGGTCATCTTTTCATTCAGCATATGCTCGATGCATAGCCAACCCGACTCTGCCTACAAACCCAGCATTGATCCAAAATAACCCAATTGCTGTAGTTTCCGGAAAGGCTGACTACAGGCTTACATTTGACATTGTACCCACTGCTATCGAAGAAGGTTGGGGTAGCATCGTGCATTTTACTACTCTCAACAACTGCTGTGAATTTGGAAGTCGTTCTCCTGCTATTTGGTTTTATCCTGGTACTACTAAAATGCATGTCAGAATAGGTGATTCTACTGACGGTAACTGGGGTCTCGACACTGCTGAACTACCTCTTAATGTCCTTACTAAGGTTACGCTGGAGTGTAATGGAAAGAGTGTGAAGCTGACTGTTGGCGCGACTGTATATAGCGCTACCCAGCCTACAAATCGTTTTGCTGGCACTCTCATTGTCTATGCTGGTGACCCTTGGCACGCGCCTGCTAAAGCTGTGATAAACAATCTCGATTACAAGATCTTGCCTGTGGCTGCAGCAAGGGTTAAAGCAGGTAAAATTCTATATGACAGTACATAGCATGGCTTACGCACATATATCAGTATAAATATACTACATTACTCTGTTGATAGGACAAGGACTATAATTAATATTATATGCCCAAGCATGTGAATATATTAACGTTTCCGAGTCATGCAACATACGTAATATGAAGAGTTCGGCATGTAGTGAATCATTAATTAAGTTTCTTTTTCAAGGTCTCACATCACAGCACCGCTACATGTACAACGGAATGAGTGAGAACATGGATAACTGACCAGAAACTGCATGCGCCAGCTAGGAGTAGTTTGTCATACATGTAGTGGACCTATTTTGACGTGTATATACGCATGCGATTCATAATGAAATTATGCTGCACACTTCTGTTTGCTCTCATACAAATCGTGTATAGATTGCGCAGAAAGTTGTTAATGAGCGTATAAGCTAGTCCCCTTGGCATAATATTAAACTTCTGATAGCCATTCAGACATACACAACCGTTGTTTCGAGTCTAGTCGGAAAAAAAAAATCAATCGCTTAGGTGGAAAGCTGTCTCTTCCCCAGACCCACATGATGTAACGATTACGTTTAAACTGTGCCTAGCGGCAACGCTTGACGTCACAAGGTGGTGTGTGGCAAAAAGTGTGACAGACTAACGACTCACAGTGAATACAAAGATGGTCCGTTCTTGCTCAGCTATCGGTTGTATAATCGCGGTACTTCAGCGTTTGCGTGGGCGGAAGCAGGTGATCTATGTTACGTCAAAAATTGTGACCGTAATTTCCATTACTCGACGAGTGGCTTAAGAAGACGCGCGCTTTGAAAAGTTGTTTGGAAGGTATTTAACACTTTATTACTAGATTTCAGAAGAAAAGGGGTTGCACAATACACTGATGGTGTCTAAATGTTAACTAGCATACGGCGTTATTTTGTGTGCCTCGTTGATTTCTATATAGTAATCTATCGCGATTAGTTATTCCCTAGTTTGTTAAGGCACTAACTTGAGGAAGAGTTTCCCATGTTTACTAGGTCCTAGTCGATATCAGGATACAATTTCATGAGCTTTGGATGGTGCACAAGGATTCATTTATCGCCGCAGACGTTTACTGTTGGATTGTTACAACTTTACATAATGTTGCTTAACCTGGTATTTCTATGTTATTGCCCTCAGAATTAAACTTGTCTTTTGTATTTTCAATGCATAGACAATCTATTTCTGTTTTTGTGGCAAAGAAGTTTGTGATCTATTTAATACACACCGAATCCGTCAAGGCACGCGTTATTCATAGAAAATATTTTACAGCATGGACCCTCATGTCATTAAAAACAGCTGTATCATCAATATATGATTCGATGGTGCACACACAGAGTATTTTTCAAGACAGTATATTCATGTTAGTGTATCCAAGCTATGCATTAACATTGAGAAATGCATTCTATTTGTATTGTTGTTTAGAATGAGAACTGCTAATGATCTGAGGAACCATCTTTTAATGTTCAAAAATGATATTGATGAGCATTACAAACTGGTTGTTCCTGAAATAAGGAATGGATTAGTGCTATACATTAATATTGATCTGGCAAATCTTAACAAGCAGGAAACAGTGAGGTTGGTTTCAAAGCTGGTACCAAACGATGATGCAAACTTAAAGGCATTATCCCAGTCCATTACACGTTTATTTGCATCAGTGAAGGATATGAAGAAATGTCTTAGTAGAATAATGGAATAACTTAGTATCATATTGAATCAGAAATTCACAGTACCTTTGAACTCATCAAGCACTTTACATGTATTGTCATTGCCACTGTATACTAGCGATGAAAGTGGACACACTTCATGTCCAGTATCTAACACTTTAATTTCCGATTTTCATAAATGTGCTAACAGAAGAACAGCTCTTAGAAGAATGTTTGCTTCTAAGATTTCTCTTAAGGCGAAGCTTTGAAAAAAGAATAGCACTAATAATGAACGACTAAGTCAAGCCTTAAGTAGGAAGAAAGCAATTGAAGCTGTGATTCGTTCCAAATTAACAGCTGCAAAGAGGAGATAAATGCAAATGATACATTCATTAGGAAGTTAAAAAATGATAATCTAGTATTGAAACGTGGAAGCAGTCAATCCGAAGTAAGAAGTCTGAGAAGATTGCTGGCTGTTATAATTTCTAAATTCAGAAAGTTTAAGGTATTTCATACACATTTGGTAAAGAGAGAATGATGTATTAAGGAATCAAGTGCACAATCTTAAAGCTGATAATGATATACTTCAGCCTGAATCGGAGTACAATTCTGACGTTTTAATGCAAACTGAGACAAAATACATAGACACTAAATCTGATGGGAAATCCTATAGTACATCATGCCGCAAAGCCATTTACTACTACCTGGAATATCATGTACCCATAACCTGCATATGCCCTGTTATTGAAGTGATATTAGATCAAATGGCGGGTTTGAAAGTTAACTGCTCTCCCTGATCCTTCTACGGTAAGTTATTTAGCAAGATATTTCAGAATGTAAAAAGAATGTAATATTAAGCGTTTTTAAGCCGTTTTATCAAATGTGTCTGTATTAAATGGTTTGTATTTTGAACAGCTGTGGTACGTTGATAACCAGGATGTGCTTTACAATGGATACATCATATGTGTAAAGCAATCCAAAAAGTCTCAAGTTCCTAAAGTAGTTATTGCATACTGGAAGAATGATGAATGCGAAGAAGAAGGAGATAATGTTACATTAACACTATACGGGCTATTGGCTGATTATATGATGGGAGACCTAAATTTAGATGTAATGTGAACTTAACCTTATTAACCTTGAAAAGTGTATATATCTTGTATTTTATGCAATTATGGCATCAATATCTTGAATACTTTCACGGGAACTGCATGGAGAAGTCAAGCGGTCACAGTTTTTTATATCGCGGTCACATTGCGTCCAGTGACGCAATGTTTGAAATGCTATACGTTTTGAAGTAGCAACCTGATTTCCGTGGCAAAAGCATATTTTTGATGCATTTAATTTGCTCTGTTAGGCTATGTATAAAAGTTTAAGTTATATAAATTTTCAAAAATTTATTGAAGTACCTACATCTACGATGTTCATTTCGTAGGGGGTGAGTGTTTAATGAAAAAGATTAGTGTACTACAAACTCATTCTACAATGTTTTGGTTTTTTGTCAATCACTAGGGTCAAAAAGTGATGATAAAAATTCACCATCGTACGTCCCTAGCATCTAATTTGGGTTTACAACGGCTGAGGCTAAACGCAAGCCGCCATGATGAAGAACCTGTTCTGGATGCAAACCTGTGGGTATGGAGAGCTTTCATAAAATATATAACGGCACAAACATATACCTATATGCTTTTTGGTATCCGCTGTCGAGAGGCGCCACGTCCCCGGCTGCGCGCGTATGGTATGATGCAACATCAAATCTCCGGGGGCGGGCAGGGACGAGGCTGACATTGATAGGTGCAGTGCCGGATTTAGGGGGGGGCAAACGGGGCGGCTGCCCAGGGCCCACGGCTTTTTGAGGGGGCCCCACCGTTCTCATAATAATGATATTCATGTTTTTTTTGGTTTATAATAACTCATACTAAAATTACTAATTAGTGTTAATTGAGCGAATTAACATGCATATGGAGCCGGAGCAAGAGACCGAGAATAGAAGTGCGCGAAGTGGAGCATCGAAACGAAAGAAGCGGAAAGAACAACTTGATGAATGGAATAAGCTACAAAGTTAAATAGTGGGGGGGGGGGGGGGGGGGGGGGGGGGCCACCAAGTATAATTGCCCAGGGCCCACGACTGTCTAAATCCGGCGCTGGATAGGTGCATAACATTCTACACCCTTCGTCATCAATCTGCATCTCAACCTCACGTAGACTTAACACGTGACGAGTGCCTGCCGAAAATCCGGAATGGTGCCGAAAATTGAAGTCAAATATCCTAGGGCTAAAATGTGGGTTCCAAATTCTTATAGGATATTTGGAATGGGAGGTACAGGTGCCGATTATTTTGTGACACTGGTTTGTACGGGGCACTGAAATATTATTCGGTTAAATTTATATGAGGTCACAAACGGGGCACTGAAATGTTATTCGGTTAAATTTATATGAGGTCACATTACTCACATATTTATATTTTGTCAAGTTTAGCGGTACAGATACGTATTGCATACTATGAGTGATCATTCGGAAAATCTTAGTTCGTCGCAGCAGGAAGCTCTCAGCAAGGTAACAGTTGAAAGTTCCATACGACTCATAGGCCAGTTATTAATGTACTGTATGTAAAGCTGAAGGATTCCCTCTCCAACGTAAACCTACCGGAAAATAGGGACTATTACTTCCTCCGCTGGCTGCGAGGTTATCCCACGATTATATAGTTTAAGCAAGGCAACAGAATGTCATCACTTTCCCCACGCATGCACCTCAATTTATCACAACAGCCGCGAAGTTTGATGCCCGAAAAGCCGAAGACCGTATAAGAAAGGTGCGTTAAGTTATATTGGGCTGACCAAAATTGAATCAATGCGCCACTGACAGCATGTCGAACTGCGGAAGGAGTTGGGGGCGGACACGATACTAACCGAATGGACTCCCCCAGAGGTAGGATAACACCGAGGCTGAAAATTTGCTCCTGTATATATATATATAAATCGTCCAATTCGGTCTGGGGTGAATGCATGTGCTTCAGAAGTATGCACCATCGGGCTTATTTGGGGAAGATAGGGACGGACACCCAGTCTATTACGACATTTTCGGTAACTTGGATATGAAAGGTTTGTTTCTCTCCCTTCCCATTCTTTGCAGCAGGCGAGCTTGAACATATTTGCCCCATTTCATAGGTCTGTTCAAGTCGTGCAAGAAGAGGACTTGAACAGATCTATGGAAACTTAAAGTCTTGCAGGCCGAGCAATGTATAGCCAGGTTGAAGGAATTCTCCGCCAAGGTAGTGTTATGATGTCCCCTTACCAGTATAACCTTGTGAATTCGATGGTATACACGTGTTTGCCACATTTGTATAATACATGGCAGTGTTTCTTGCATAGGTCACTAATACTATGGCTGGAATGGGTCTCAGTGTGATACTTGACTAAAACTAGTACAGCCGATAACGTACAGGTAGGAGGTTTTTAAACACGTGATGAATTACAAGCGAGTGATGCGATAGCATGTGCAGCCACCCATACGGATCTGTGCTTAGTTGTTCAATGTAAGGGACCACCCAAAATATTCAGCCAGTGATGTTATCCAGACCTCTGAAACGCTTACTAACACACTATTACCAGCCACGTAGACGTGTTTTCCACCCCCCCCCCCCCCCCCCCCCCCAACTCTCCCCACTACTGTACTGTATTGTGAGAAATCTGCAGTGTGTATGACAGTTCATCTGATTCACACAGGTCATGACTTCAGCAGCCCACAAACCTGCATTTGTGCAGACCCACCCATTCATGGGTTCAGTGGTACTTAATATTACGAGTCCATGACAACTTTGAATTAAACTACTGCAAAAGGTTATGAGATACCCATAATTATTAAGGCATTGCTGCAGGGTATGTATTAACATGCAGTCACTATCATTCAATCCGTCACTGTACAGTGGTACCAATATTGGTAATTAAATACACGTGAATATAGTTGTAATGGTTTTTTAAAAATTATATGTACCGATGCTTCTAAGTATTATGCGATAAAGCTTTGAATAATATATGGTGTTCGAGATTGCATATGAAAAATATGTCCTTGAGTATTTAACCACCACTGGATACATCCCTCTCATCCCCCTCCTCATCTCCCTCATCCCCGCATACCTCATCCCCCTCATCTCCCTCATCCCTTCATACCTCTCATCCCTATCATCATTATCCTCATCCCTCATCTCATCCCCCTCCTCATCCCTCATCCCCATCTTGTCATCTAATCCCCTCATCCCTTCATCCTCATCTCATCTCATCACCTCGTCACCTCATCCCCCTCATCCCCCTCATCCCCTCGTCACCTCATTCCCTCATCACCTTCAAGTTGAAAAACTGTATTGGTGTATCCATTGGGGACCCCCTCATGTAAATGCTGTGGATAGCGGGGGGGGGGGGGGGGGGGGGGGGGGGGGGGCAATGGATACACCGGTACAGTTTTACAACTTCCCCCCCTCCCCCTGTAAATGTTGGGGATAGCCCAACCATAGTGCCCGCATTCCTTCCCAATAGGACACAGGTCTCTTGTACTTTTGATGCCCTGCTTATTGTGCCATTTGTGCTGTGCTGTGATGGCTGTTGTGTTTATCTTCACCACCTCCAGAAGGGAAGGAGGATTGAGACGTTGACTTGTGTTGTTGACCTGGAGAACTTGAGCCTCTATAGGCATTACTACTGGCCAGGTATGATGGGTGTGGTTTCAAGCGTATATATGATTAACCCTTCCCTTGTCACTGTTCTTAGGAATCAGACTTGTAATGGTAAATAGTTATTAATCATTAATCATTCTTATTAGGGGTGAGAGAGGAATAGTGGAGGGAGTAAAAGAGGGGAGGAGGAGAGTGAGAAGTAAATAGGATGCATGGGGAGAGAACCTTGGAGTTGAGAGGGGGAAGGTATAATGAGGGAGGGTCCAAATACAACTAACCAGTTATGAACCTGTTTATACACGTGTACACTAGAAAGATACTTCTTATGCAAATGTGCTATGATCACATCTGCATTAGTTTTTTCCTCATATTATACCAAGAAGCATTTATTTAGCCCGTCTCTCAGTGGGTGGGATCCCCTCCTACCAATGCCTAATGACTTATCCATTTTCAGACAACGCCCCTCTGTGCTCATATTCCCCAGTATAGACCATAACATGATTGTGTGGTGAGGGATAACACCACTGTTGTTTGTTGTTGGAGCTGCATGTTGCATAGTCATGATTGCATAATTAATATTAGTGTTACCACTAACATTAACCCCCTTCAGCTTGTGCCACAACACTATCCTGGGATTCAGAAGCAAATCATCTTTGTGAAAGGCGAAGAAGTCTTATAAGGACTTGTGTCATTAAATTGTGGGACTGCATTGTGTGCTGTTAATTCATATGTGGGCGTGGGCCTCGTCTTAATAGCCCCTGCGATATTCCCAACTGCATTTGGTATTGTGAAGCACCTGATCGATGAAAACACATTGTCAACATTGGTAGTTCTTGGAGGTGAGTGTTGATTGTGTGTGTGTGTGTGTGTGTGTGTGTGTGTGTGTGTGTGTGTGTGTGTGTGTGTGTGTGTGTGTGCGTGTGCGTGTGCATGTGTGTGTGGTGGTGTATGTGTTATATGTTGTGTGCATGTGTGCATGTGCAGTGTGAAGGGTGTATGGTGTGTATGTTCATGCATAGGTAATGTACAGTTGTGGTTTCATAGTGGTCTTGCTGCAATAAATGGGGGACCGCTGTGGTCACATGGAGACCCCCATGGGTAACCTGAACATATGTTCCGTGTAGCAAATTGGAAGGAAGAGATACTGGAGTACATAAGCCCCGACCAGCTTCCCCAGGCTTATGGCGGGAACAGATGTGAGCCTGACCCCATGTGTTCTGACTTTGTAAGCTACAATGTACCTGGGTGTGAGGGTTTAGTAGCTCAGCTAACTTTACAAGCCTCCTTTTTTCTCACTTCCTCCCACTCACACTCTCCCCACAACTTCCCCACACCTCACTCCTCCCTACTCACAACCCCCACACCTCACCACCTCACCCTATGACGATCAACGTTGGTGGTCCTATACCACAGGAGTATTACCTGACAAATCTCAGAAGGGAGGAGATGGAGCGTGTGGTGGTATCGCGAAGGTCTTCTCACAAGGTGTAGTTCCCAGTGGAACTTCCAGGAACAGTGATTAAGTACAGGCATTCATTGTCAAGGACATTCAAATATCCAAAGGATTGACCATTCATACACTCAGGTGGGAGTTTGTTACAGTTGACAACGACATCAGCTATGGATGGTTTCAAAAGATCAATGCAGCGACTGACATGTCTGAAGTGGTACGTTGTAAACTACACCCTCCCCTCCCCCCTCCCTCATGAACTTGCATGTTGTATCCTCACCTCATGCCCAGGTCCCACTGAAACGTGCGGACAGCCATGTTGCTCCAGAGCCGGGGGGGGGGGGGGGGGGGGGGGGGGGGGAGTACTGCAGTGCAGTGAAGCAGGAACATGTGTGGTGATGTCTGCGTGTGTATGCACGGAGTTAGCATGCATGTGTGTGTATGTTAGGAGTACACGTGCATGTGTGGAGTATGCGTGCATGTGTGTGGAGTAAGTGTGCACATGTGTATGTGTGGAGTATGTGCATGTCTATGTGGCGTATGCGTGCATGTGTATATGGAGCATGTGTATGTGTGCACGAATCACACCTCACTGCTGTGATCTGTTTCTAGATGTGATGGTGTTTGATAACAGCTACAGCTGGACCTAAGCTTAAGAAGTCTACTACTCATTACAGCTCTGTCCTCCTGACTTCGAACATTGCGTGCCTCTCATGGTAGCTGATGGGAAGAAATGGAGCACAGGAAAAATTTCAATTGTGGTTCGGACACTCATTGTTGGGGCACTAAGGTTCTCGCCAGTGGAACCTGATCAATGTAAATACAACAGTGTATGTATCCATGGTGATACAGTTGTGTTTTTATGGCAATACAATTGTGTATTCATGGCATTGGTTATTGGAGTACATGGCATTACAAATTAAACTGTGTATATGCTGTCAATCGTCTTTGCATTGTATAGTTTTAAGAGCTGTTCATCAACTATTGCTGTTGGTCTGATTTAGTGAAAGAGTCATCCAGATGGTTGTAAATTGATGGAGCTCAACTGGGGAACCTTTTGCAGTTTAGAACTTCCAAGTCCACATTCAAATTAATTGAGTTGTATTTCATAGCCTCTTACACACTTTTGAATGGAAATAGATACACGTATTTTTGGCTATTCTATTAAGAATTATGTGAATTGTATAATTATATACGTAGTACTCCTCTCTCTGCAGTGATGATGTACTGTATTTTAACTACATATATGTTAACATGATTTCTAAAGCAGCTGCATAAACACTGCCTACTAACCTGGTGGACTTGGTGTCTACACTTGATCCCCTCCAGCAGGTCCAATTCACACACACACAACACACAACACAACACACACACACACACACACACACACACATGCACCACACACAGCAAGCACACACACAAAAACTACCGTCTTTAGCATGCAGCCTTACACACATAATAGTGTCAACATTATTACAACATCACACCATTCCTCCATCTTTCTTTTTGTTGCATCAAACACAATTCTGCTTGCTGTGCAAACACACAGAAACAAATAAACACAAACAAGCAGAGCTGGTTATTCGTTTCCTGTGCTTCAGGGTGCCCCCTCAACAGGGTACCCATCAACAGGGTACCTGTCAACAGGGTACCCATCAACAGGGTACCCATCAACAGGGTACCCATCAACAGGGTACCCATCAACAGGGTACCCATCAACAGGGTACCCATCAACAGGGTACCCATCAACAGGGTACCCATCAACAGGGTACCCATCAACAGGGTACTCATCAACAGGGTACCTATCAACAGGGTACCTGTCAACAGGGTACCCATCAACAGGGTACCTGTCAACAGGGTACCCATCAACAGGGTACCCATCAACAGGGTACCCATCAACAGGGTACCTGTCAACTGGGTACCCATCAACAGGGTACCCATCAACAGGGATGCCTCTCAACAGAGTACCCATCAACAGGGTACCCCTCTCTCTGTGTTGCTTGCATTGGACGCCTTTTTGGAGATGGATGTCTTCCGTAGCTGAATCAGCATAGGTAGGGCCTTCACGTCTGTGTGGATCAGGTCTAGTTCCTCCTGGAATGTGATGGCACCACATGATGATGTATTCATAAGTTACATGACAGGTGCATGTGTGTTAGTGTGTGTATGTGTGTGTGTATGTGCGTGCGTGTGTGTGTGTGTGTGTGTGTGTGTGTGTGTGTGTGTGTGTGTGCATGGGTGCATGTATGTATTGTGTATCAGTGTGTGCATGCACTAGGTGGGTGCATGGATGTAATCATTTTGTGCACTGTTTCATTGTGTGTGTGTGTGTGTGTGTGTGTGTGTGTGTGTGTGTGTGTGTGTGCATGTATGCATGCATGCATGCATGCATGCATCATGCGTGTACATACTCAAGAATCTTGATATAACCATACCTCCCCCTCCCCCTCCTCCCCCCTCCCCCCCCCCCCCCCCCCCCTGCTTCCCTTTACCCAAACACTACCCACCCGTGACTTTTGGGCCTTAAGCACCCTAGAAATTATATTGGATGGTACCGCTTTTTATAGTTAATCGCGCTTCTCACCCGCGGTGCGGGTGTGATCTTTCAATGCGCTGCGTGATGTTTGACCTATGAATAATTTTATTTTTATTACCGCATAAACCGTAAAATGGGACAGTGTCCAGCAGAATCACCCTTCTGGCTAGTTTTTCAAGTTTTCAAATTTTTTGATTTTCCTTGAACACCCATGAGCTTCTGTCAAATGGTCCTTACGCATCCTAAATCGGACTACCCATCACAAAGTTATTAGGCACTGAATTTATAATTAGCCATACATTTCAATGCGAGCGTTACTTTTCTTTTGCTTGTTCTGGAAATTTTGAAAAAGTACCATAAGGGTGATTTAACTGGACACTGTCCCAAATGTTCTACGAAGTACACGTAATACAGGCTTGTAAACATGTTATAAGTGCTGAACATTGAATATGATTGCATTAAGCGTGAACACATTTGATCATTACATGAACATGTGCATGTTACAGTGGTGTATAATGTAATTTAGCCCCATGCCACAGTTTTAGTCTCGTACCCAGACCCCCTGCGTAAGTGGTCAGACTCGTGTCTCTGAACTGTGGCAGTCTCGTACCAGACCCACTGAGATTCCCAACAGCTGCGGATGGATTACATCACCCCTACGTGGAAAAAAATTCCACGTAGAGGCCATCCGCAGCTGTTGGGAATCTGTAGTGTCGGGATCGAGTCTGTGCGTTTGTATAGGAATGACAAAGTGTTTTTCCAAGTAGCGTCACACGTAAATTAATCAAGTTTTTCTTCTACGGCGCAATTACAGGGTAAAATAAATTTGCATCAACAGTGCATCGCTATGTACGTCAACACTGGAAATCAATTTGTGTTTGCTGTTGTTTATACATGTAACTATTGCTACACTATGAATCGTGAATTGATTGCACATAATTGCATTTGACATATAACTTCCATGGTTGACATAACCCACCCGTGCCCAGTTACCTACCCACCCATCACAGATAAAAGTCAGGAGAAATAAATCCCTGATGTTTCCTCAGGAGAAAGGAAGGGCTGCCTATTCGGGCCAAAACATAAAGAAGTTCACCCCCATTCAAACCAAATCAATCAAGTATGACGGTAGATTACTGCTCATAAGCACCCCCCCCCCCTCCCCCCCTGCTTTCCCCCCTCCCCCTTCCCCCATAGGAAAATTAACTCATTTAATTAAATGCGCACATCATTTCTGTGTGCTTCTTTTTTTTTTCCCCTACAAAAATGTTGAAAGCGGTTCTGAAAGCTATGACAGTTATTGGCCCACAAAGCAGACCAATGGGTTTCAGGTCAGGTCCAGGAGTATAGAAGCAGTGTACACTCCCGGCTTGTTGGTAACTATAGAAACCCTCAGTGATCATAGCGGTTGTAAGTCATAATAGTTACCAGATGAGCATGCTTCCTTTTCATTTGACAGAGCTACTAGTTGCTTTTTCCTCCATGACCTCAACCAAGGGAATGCATGTACGTGGGAACTTGGAAAGGTATGTATATACCTGTACTGTTTCATTTTCAACCCCCCCCCCCCCCCCACGAGCCAATCGCTATCCACGCCCACTTGTCTTCACTAACCACACCCACCTCGGTGGGCCCACATTAACCACGCCCACCGCACTTTAGGGCCCATCATGGATTATTATCAAACGAGCAAGCTTGTGTGTGTTGCAACCATTGCATTGCCTTCGCATACAGTAAAAATCTGAGGTGTCCATATTTATGGTGTGTGTGTGTGTGCGTGTGTGTGCGTTCAAACTTCAAAGAGTTATACATCTAACCGCGAATCAATTCTCTCTTATGTGTTGATCCTTATTATCGAACGATGCCCAGTTAAGAGTCATTATCGATTTAGCTGGGAAATATATAGTAGGGTGTGTAACCGATTTTCAGGTTTTGTAGATTAATCGGTTATTCGCGATTACCTATTACCTATTCGGTCGACTATGCACCTACTAGAATAGCAGGTTACCGATTGCAGAATTTTCTTTAGTCGAAATAACCGATTCTGTTTTTCTTAGTCGCGATTAGTCGATATTCGTTTCCTTCATATGCAAAAATCGGTAGCAAATGGATTACCCCTTTTTATATGCCCTTTGCTTTGCCCGCCTGTACAGAGGCATACTAATGGTTTAATCGAGAGTTACGTTAGTAACTCTCATACAGGATTTGACCCCGATTATGAATGTCATTAAAAAAACGTGACCCGCTTCTAACAAAACTCCCGACGAGCGGATGGCTTACCTTGTTATCGTCGTCGTACAAGAAGGTAACAACAAGTAGTTTCGTGTTTGTTTGATGTCACAGGACCGCGTGGTTGTAGAGAACAAAACAATTTTCGAAACTCGTACCCAGTCCCACGTATTTCTCGTTCTTCTTCTTCTTCTTGTTCTTGACCACGCATAACTCGGGATAGGAACACTTTTAAGAAATGAAAATTACACCAATGGCTTCAGAATTCGTTGGCATTCTCGCTTCTGTGGTCAAAACGTCTCGAGGCTACATGACATATATCGGTGGTTGTGTTAGCAAATCACGTATAGTTAAGCTTACTGCACTGACACGACTCGGATAGGTCCTACTTCGCTCTTTATACGAAGTACTAGCAGTATACATCATGTAATCAAATGTGTACGGTCTGGGCACTACACGTAGTGGTAATTAACTGTGGCGATTATGTATTTTTAACAACGTGCACGTGCGTACTATAATCGTTCTTGTTATTCGATCGTTGTAAGTTTGATGCTCTTTGTAACTTAGTGAAGTTGTTTTTTTTTTTTTTTCAAAATGCCTTCACGTCAGGAAAAGACGACGAGCATAGTACGTCAAAACTAGAGTCGATGTGAATTAGATTCAGCCCGAGCGGAACTACAAAGCAGAGCCTGAAAAGTAGCGGGCCTCTCAACGTGAAAAATATCGAGCAGAGCCTGAAAAGAAACGGACCTCTCGACGCGCAAGGTATCGAGATGCGATTAGTAGACTGTAGGAAGGGGGGGGAAGGGGGGGGGGGGGGGGGGGAGGGAGGGAGGGGGGAGGGTGCTGTCTGCTTCAGTCTGGCCCGATACAAAATGCGTTCGTGGGTTCGATCGCGCTGGGGCGACAATTAATAACCTCTCTTCGGCATAAGTACAGTGTAGGTTCCGTAATAGAAATTCATTACAGTACTTCTATTTCGTGGCCAAAGAGTTAGTTTAGACATTCTGAACCCTACGACGGCGAACAAATGCTATTTTACCGTGAGGTTTATCTCTAACACAAACAATAATGAACACTTACAGTAATGAGCGTTTCATTTTTCGCCGGTACTCGTCCACACCCCTCTTGTAAATTCTCGTTCTAGCTGGGCCTAGTTTAGGTTCAGTGTAAGGGTGATAAGTACATTGGCTTCCCCCCACTTTCTAACCCTAACCTGAAGCCAATGTACTTATCCCCCTTACACTGAACCTAAACTAGGCCCAGCTAGAACGAGAATTTACAAGGGGGGTGTGGACCAGTACCGGCGAAAAATGAAACGCTCATTACTGTAAGTGTTCATTACTGTTTGTGTTAGAGATAAACCTCACGGTAAAATAGCATTTGTTCGCCGTCGTAGGGTTCAGAATGTCTAAACTAACTCTTTGGCCACGAAATAGTAGTACTGTAATGAATTTCTGTTACGGAACCTAAACTGTACTTATGCCCTCTCTTCTATTTCGGCCGCCCCTTAAAGCCCCCTCAGATCCTGAAAAGGAACGGACCTCTCGACATGCAAGGTATCGAGCAGATCCTGAAAAAAAGACAGCGATATTGCCATAGTCCTGAACGTGCATCTCGCTCGGCGAAAGAGTTAAGGTCACTCAAAGGTATGTCGTACCTTTACAACCTCCCTCTCATATCAAGATGGATTACTTAACATGCTATACGGTTCATAATCGGGTATGAATAAAAATCAATGAAACAAGTAAATAAAAAACATTCTCTATGAGAAAGTTGGTGGCATATAGGATTTGAAGGCAATGGTGGTGTAAAAAGGAAGGAAACAAGGGTCTAATAATAAGGGAAAATGGAATAGTCCTATATTTAGCACATTTCTATATGTAGGATATAGTATGTTGTTCGTGTGCTAAATATAGGACTATTCCATTTTCCCTTATTATTAGACCCTTGTTTCCTTCCTTTTTACACCACCATTGCCTTCAAATCCTATATGCCACCAACTTTCTCATAGAGAATGTTTTTTATTTACTTGTTAATAGGTAAAAAGATACATTGTGATGTAATCAACGTACTTAGTCGCACGTCTGGGGACCCGGCTGAAGCGCAGTGGGCACGGCTATTTAAATACGTTCGCACTTTCTCTGCAGTATTGTACATGTGCATTAATCAAACGCGCTACGTACTCTTTTGCACAGGTGACAGGTGTCCAAATACTCGGTACACTGGCTCGTTTCCAGACGTTCGGCATGACGTTCTGAATAAACCTCTACTTGAAAGTGACAGTTCTGGCTCCATCCGTAAGGCTCACCTGGCAATGGGGATGCATTGCCAAACAATATGACACCGGTCACTGGGTGACCATGCACGTGCATGTCTCGGCTGCATTCTATTAAATGTCATCACAAACACCACGACCAGGAAATAAATTCTCGATCGAGCCTTTCTTCATCTCCACCTGTTCACATTTCATACGACAATGCGCGCTAAGGCATATCCGGTTAAATAATCGGCTATAAGCGGTTAATCGACAAGGACTACGTATAACTTGACAGGAAGTGTACATGGCGTTTTTTTAACTTGCGTAAGACTATGCACAATGTACGCGCCGGACGGCAATTCGTGACCGCTTCATGCCATCCAATCGCTGTATATATAATTGCACAAGGTTTATACATTTATTGCATTTATGCAGCGGCCAGAACTACTTTGCAGTCAATTATCCGGGGTATTGATATTCTTGCAGAAGCCTGCAGTTTCTCCTGCAAGAAGAAAAGAATTTTGTAAAATTGACAGTAATTTACTTTTGATAACATGATTATAATTTATGAACTGCAGAATAACCATTATGAAAGTACGAAATTTAACGTTAATATTCAAAACAGATCAAACTTGAAAATGCTACTTACCGCTACAATTTTAATTAACTGAGTTGTAATAACTCAACATTACATAATCTATTACCAAATCAAATGTTTACTTCATTTAATAATGGACTCGACGCGGAAAGCAATAGTGAAATTGTGCAAACAGAGGGCGGCAGTGAGATATGCGACATCGGTTAGTATCGAACGGAAATTCATAAATGCTTGCATGCATGCATGAGTTGGCATGTACATTATATGACTGGTCATCTTTTTCCATGCAGCGTATGCTCGATGCATAGCCAACCCGACTATGCCTACAGGCCCAGCATTGACCAACAATAACCCAATTGCTCTAGTCTCCGGAAAGGCTGACTACAGGCTTACATTTGACATTGTACCCACTGCTATCGAAGCAGGTTGGGGTAGCATTGTGCATTTTACTACTCTCAGGACCTGCTGTGAATTTGGAAGTCGTTCTCCTGCCATTTGGTTTAGGCCTGGTACTACTAGATTGCATATCAGAATAGGTGATTCTACCGACGGTGACTGGGGTCTCGACACAGATGCACTACCTCTTAATGCCCTTACCAAGGTTACGCTGGAGTGCAACGGAAAGAGTGTGAAGCTGACTGTTGGAGCGACTGTATATAGCGCTACCCAGCCTACAAATCGTTTTGCCGGCAATCTCATTGTCTATGCTGGTGACCCTTGGGACGCGCCCGCTAAAGCTGTGATAAGCAATCTCGATTACAAGATCTTGCCTGTGGCCGCAGCAAGGGTTAAAGCAGGTAATATTCTATATGACAGTACATAGCATGGCTTGCGCGCATATATCAGTATAAATACTACTCTGTTGACAGGACAACGGTTATAATGAATATTATATACCCAAGCATGTGCCGATAATATACTAACGTTTCCGAGTCATGCAACATACGTAATATGAAGAGTTCTGCATGTAGTGAATCATTAAGTTTCTTCTTGAAGGTCTCACATCACAGCACCGCTACATGTACAACGGAATGAGTGAGAACATGGATAACTGACCAGAAAAAAACTGCATGCGCCAGGAGTAGTTTTTGTCATAGATGTAGTGGACCTATATTGTGATGTGTATATATGCATGCAACACTGTGCAAAAAACCTAGTATACGCTAGCGTATATTTTTGTGATATTTCACGTATACCATCAATATACCAAGGGTAGTGTATATTTCGAATATCCACCTGGTATATTTCAAGAATCCCTAGGTGACAATTATTCATTGTGCGTATTCTCGAAGTACAGTGCCGGCTCGGAACAACGAACTTTTCACACTTCGGAACAACGAATTATTAAAGCAATTCACAGTTTATCTATGTGCCCTATAATTGCATTAGCGGGTAAGCATAGCGGCATGACTGCGTAGACTTTCTCAGGTCGATTGCGGTTGATAGAAGTTTCCCCGCTCTTCCTTAATTCGATTAAGTAGTGACGTCAGCCGCGAGCTTGGAATCAAGGCGCAGCTGAAGGAGTGGCATGCGAACAGATATTCGTACCACCCGTGTAAATGTACGAACAACACGGTGAAGCAGTGCGTAAGGTGTGGTTTGTCCAGTCAAAGAAAGGCTGCATCAGTCTAGGATAGAGGACCATTGGCATACACATTTATAATGCTGCACAAAACATCCATGCACTGCACGCGTAGCACATAGCTGGATAGGACCGCTTTGCTGTCACCTTCTTTGATGACATTTACACTCTCCATGACTCCATCCAATCCAAGCTACACATGGAAAAGGGGTTGTGGAGTGATGGCGTTCTTTATGCTCACACCATCATGTTTTTGCAACAGATCAATGGATACGACAGTGATTTAGCATGACAAATGTGGATGGCACCATACACTGTAGCAGCAGCATTACAGGTCAAATATGGGACATCAGAAAACCGCTTTTTGTATAGGACAGCTTTGCCAACCATTCATACAGAACACAGATCTGCATTCAGGTCTCTGGCTCATTGAGGCAGACGGACGTTGCGGGCAAATGTCTGTGGAGTACGATCAGGTTAGGCTGCCTGCCACGGGGATCTAAGCTACATGTAATGTAGCTTCTTTTTATGTGTAGGAACCATACACACTTGTGCATAGCTATACATGCATACAGAATATATTGTACGATTGAGCAATGTCTGACTGTAAACGTATCATTCCACCCTTTCTACAAAGATGTGGAGAACCCCGCCAGTTTAGCTTCAGGCGTTGGTTATAAACACCATTGTGCCTACATTGTAGAACATGGTTACCTCTTCAGCCAGTTAGTTATTTGGTCCATCCTTTTGACTCCCCTGCGCCACACTGTACACCTGCAATACAATTGAATATTTGCATTAATTACACACTTGGCTTGAAAATCCACCTTACCAATGTCCAGTCAATGCAGGAAACAACCATCTCCACTAACTTGCTTAGATACTGTCTGTCAGGCTGTGTGAAAACATGGTGGTAAATGAGCAAAATGAGGATATTTTGCAGCACCATGTGACAAGGTATTCACATCAGAGAGAACAAAATAGATGTGCACAGCACATTTCTGACAGCCTTTGCACTAAGGCAATCACAGACAATATCAGTATACTGATATCTGAGGTCCCAGATAGCAGACCATTAGCATACACTCTTACACAACACTGCTGCCCAAAACAGCATGCACTGCACGGATCATACTGTATCAGTAGTACACACCAGAAAGCAAGTACATACCTGGATATGAGTGTTAATGATGATATAACTCACTCTTTTTAAAATATATACACTCTCCATCCTATCCAAACTACATGTAGGTAGTGGTGGGCAATATTTAGAGGGTTGAATACAGAGCCGGCACACATGCACAAGTACACAACATGCATGCACATCATAGTGACAAACTTCCATGCAATACCCTGAAAGGCCAGTACATAAGACCGCACACGCACACACACACACACGCACACACACACACACACGCACACACACACACATAGATACACATATACATATACACACATCCAAACCGCCAGGCTAGTTGATATGTTACCAGTGTCACTGATAAAGAAGTTCAGAATTCCATCATTTCATCGTTCTGCAAAAATGATACTTGTCTACGAGTTGTCATTTGCACAATAGCTTTTGGCATGGGATTGGACTGTCGTGATGTTATTCAAGTTATTCACTGGGGCCCACCATCAAATTTGAAAGCCTACATGCAGGAATGTGGGCGAGCAGGCCGAAGTGGCAATGCATGAAGTGCAATGCTTTATGTCCGGCCAGCAGATCTAAGTGCCCCGACCATTTCTAATGACATGAAATTTTTTTGCAAAAATGACCCCACTTGTCGCAGGCTTTTACTGGCAGCATACTTTGATATGGAATTCACTAGTTGAGTCCCAAAACATGTGCATGTTGTGACATTTGTGCCCTTCATTGTGCATGCAGTAAATGTATGTGCATGACATTTCCAGTTGAATTGTTACATTGATTGTATATATGCACTTGAAACTGATTGTTACTACATTTTTATAAATAAACAAAATTGTTTATCGGTTATGACTTGATTAGCTGATAATCATAGATAATTTTGCCTTCATCCAAACATCTATCGATAGAGCTAAGGATCTTGTTGCTGCAGAAATTCTTAAAACATTTATGGTAGCGGCCAATTCTTTGAGCAAAGACATGGCATTTGGTCAGCTGTTCCACAATCATGTGTACATCTTTGCAATCAGAACGGTGTGTGTGTGATCCTGATACAAGAATCCCAACAGTTGAGTCATATTGCTTCAAAATGTCTGCTAGTGGACCCAATGCCTTGCCTATTCTGATGATTGATGCAGGGGTTTTATTTACCCCAAGATGATTGACCATATTTTTGCACATTCGATTTAGGTGCTCCATGTGTAGATCACATGAAATGTTTTCCCCTACTCTTCCATGGGTATTAATAAATCGTCCCCATAGCATCTTTCCTGCTAACTGTGGAGGAAGGGTGTAGTAATACTGTGATAAAAGGTACAATGCCTCAAAACTGTAGTTTTTTGTGTCCTGTAGCTTTAAATAGAGGTAAAAAATACTTCCAACAACGCAGGACACGGCTGCCATCACCCTCCCTTATGGCATCCTTATATTTGAAGCAGCAACAGACCAAGTGACAATGTCTCCTTTGCATATTCTAGTACATGATCAGCTCTTGAAGAACTGCCTGTTGAAGGGAAGCTAAAGTTGATGTATTGGCTCACTATAGCTTCTAGAACAGAATCAAGACTTGAGTGCAGTTGGTGATGAGGCACTGTTTTAAATGCAGATGCTACATCCGGAACTCATATCACTTGCAAAGCTGCTGCTATGATATGTGAGCTTACAATAATTTCCATGAATTCCTCACAGGAGTTCATGTCCTTGCTCACGTCTGATTTTACATGTCGTCTGTTGATCAGGTTTCTTAGTTGGTGAAGTGTGCCGCCATCCTGTCCTGAGCAGGTCTTGTACAGCCTTTTCCAGAAAGCCTACATGTAGATTGATAAATTAAACACCTCATTAACACTAACATCTTCAAAATGGTTGGCAGCTGCCAACTAGGATGACATATCATATATAGCCACTAGGCAACATGTTGCGCGCAACACTATGAATTTTAGCAAAAATCTTGTAAATTATCAGTAAACTAATGTTCTACTGAAAATATAATAGAATTCATTCCGTTGCATGCAACATTGCTGCCTAGTGTATGGCTGCCTATAAGGCACTCATGGACCTAACCATGTAGATTGATAAATTTAACACCTCTTTAATTAACAGCAACATATTCACAATGGTGGACAGCTGCCAACTAGGATGACACATTACATAGCACTCATGACCTAACCTAAGGCAAATCGACACCTTAGCTTGAAATCTTACCTTCATTGCACACATTTTTGTATGCCAATCCTCAATAACAGGTATGAACCCTTCTAGACGTCTCCTTCCATTGTTAGAGTTGTAGCGTGAATCTTGACTGCCACGGACCCTAGCTACAGTTAGCTGATGGCCCCCAAAGAGGATATGGTGAAAGTGGCACATTTTGATCTCAGCTGTTTCCATGCAACCCCTGGGTCCAGCTGTCTCATAGACTTCTGTGGTTTTCACTATTGGAACATACTTGTGTAGCTCGTCTAAAATATCCACCATTTCATTCAGCTTATTCTCATCTTTCAAATATACTCCAAGTGGAACCTGTAGATTTTAACATGCTGTTAATGCAGAAGTCAATGCTTAGTTCACTAGGTGTTTAATAACTATACAGTATCAAGCATGATTGACCAACAAAATTAGGGGTGGGCCATTAATGCAGGCATAGCTTACCACAACAGACTTCAAGGACATATGTGGAGTCCACTCATGTGTAATATGCTGATTGACATCAGCTAAGTGGCTCACAGCTGACAAATAGTGGACCAATATGCGTTTCATCAATACTTTGAAGTTTTGAATCAATGCATTAGAATCTGCTGCAGTAGGTAGAAACGTGTTGACATCTAAATCCTCGGGATAAATTAGTCTTGGTGTGTTTGAGAGGTGTTGGAAGGATATGCGATCTTGCACTGCATAAACATGAAAGTAATGTAGTGATGCAGCTTGATGGTCAAAACGCATATGCCTAGGCCTCACCGTCTTGTCTATGATGTCACCAACTAACTTAAAACTTAACTGTGATACAGGAACAGGAGCAGCACTTGGTGTGGAAACTGCAGGACCCAATAACCCTTGAACTGAGGCTGCAGTGTCTGTAGAGTCATCTGTACATACACTTCATCTTGAACTGGTATCATCGTGAGCTAGATTAACACCTTCAAACAAAAGTAATGATCATCAGGACTGTCAGGTGCTGTTCTTCCTTGGTCATGCTGAACAGGAGATGGTGGATAGTCAAACTGCTCTACAGATGGTGATGTTCTTCCTTGGTCATGCTGAACAGGAGATGGTGGATAGTCAAACTGCTCTAAAAATGGTGATGTTCTTCCTTGGTCATGCTGAACAGGAGATGGTGGATAGTCAAACTTCCTTGGTCATGCTGAACAGGAGATGGTGGATAATCAAACTGCTCTAAAGATGGTGATGTTCTTCCTTCTGCTTCTGATTCGTTTGATGATGAGAACGTTTCATTCATGCAAGTTGCAGCTATATAGCACTGTTTGCATTGGGGAGGAGAGAGGAATGCGATAAGCAGATAATAAAATAGCTATGGTAACTTACACTGTATGGCACAATGAATGAAGAAAGTTCTTCAACCCATTTCTTCACAGCAACATCATGATCTCTTCCCATCATATCAATTGTCTTTCTTACAGTATTGCTTGACAGGCAGACTCCCATTCTTTGCAATCTGGTATACACCTATGAATGATAATAATCATGAAGATAAAACATTATGTATAATTTCTACCTGCTTTCCTGCATGACCAGCGTATAGAATAACAGAGATTAACATTTGGATTACAGTTAAGCTCTGGTGTGTTTTCATTAGTATGGCTACACACACAAGTGACACGACTTGTACATTCGCACTGGTTTTAGGGATACATGCTCGCAGTATCCCCATGAGTACTGGTGCCTTCTGCTCAAGGGTGAGAAATAGTGAATGAAACGTTACAGATTTTAAGGTTTCTATATCTCTTCTAACAACTGCAGGGTCTGAGCAAAGAGCTTTCATCTCATCATTAATGTCCCTTTCAATTTTCTGCAGTGGCTGCTTCCTCAGAGCTTCATTATGTAGCGAGTGCCTGGCAAATGCCTTTCTGTTATTGCGGCTTAACGACATAGCTACACGCTTTCTTGACGGAGTTAAGGTGTACTGTTTCTCATAGTCGTGACGAGTGACAAGAACCTGCATGGAGATATGCCATATACATATGAAAATGTGCAAATGCAACACACTGTAGTCACCTTTAATGTGCAAATGCAACACACTGTAGTCACCTTTAATGTGCAAATGCAACACACTGTACTCACCTTTACGTCCGTTTGCAGTGACTCAACAGAAGTCTTCCGCTTTTTGCTAGACCCCGGCCTACTGCTACTGCATGGCGTCTCAGGACGAGGTGCTGCAAGGCGACTGATATTGAGGGCAGGCACAGAGGTGCAAAGCTGGCTATTCAACTCGCTCTCGGCGTTAACAAGTTTTTCTTTAAGAGCTGTGCATCGCTTCAGCGCGTTAAAGCACCTTTTACAGGTGTATACCCCGTTGCATATTCCTTTGCCTCTTGTTCGGTGTTTCCTAAATTGCACAGCAGTCTGATAAGCTGCGCGGTACAAAGACTACAGTCCTGCGTATGCCTTCCCAATTGTCGTCTTTGCGAGCAGTCCGACACAGACACCGAAAAGACTTTGCAGTGATTCATTCCGCACTTAATTACACGATGACGACACTTATGACGACACAATAATTGCATAAACATTCAAAACAAGTCAGAACCAAAAAGTTCGATCTATGCGCCAGACCCTCTTTCCACGTAGCGGTGATATAATCCATCCGCAGCTGTGGGATTGAGAGTCTGGGTACGAGACTATTCTTGCTCAGCTATCGGTTGTACTAATGAATCGCCGATACTAAGGAAAACAGAGAGAAGAAAATACGATTCTATAGGATTCCTTTAAAGTTGTGGTCCAGTGCTATACGTCGGCGGGACTTTGACCCACCTCCCGATTCAGCCATCTACAGTGTTCATTTCGTAGGTAGTGTTCTACAAACTCATTCTACAATTGTTTTGGTTTTTTGTCAATCACTAGGGTCAAAAAGTGATGATAAAGATTCACCATCGTACGTCCCTAGCATCTTTTGGTTTACAATGGCTGAGGCTAAACGCAAGCCATGATGAAGAACCTGCTCTGGATGCAAACCTGTGGGTATGGAGAACTTTCATAAAATATGTAACGGCACAAACTTATACCTATATGCTTTTTGGTATCCGCTGTCGAGAGGCGCCACGTCCCCGGCTGCGCGCGTATGGTAGGTCTGGAACAGTTTGATAGCAGTGTCGGGGGCAGTTTTAAATTATGCAATATTAAATCTCCGGGGGCGGGGCGGGTGTGGGGCTGACGTTGATAGGTGCATAGCATCCTACACCCTTCGTCATCAATCTGCATCTCAACCTCACATAGACTTAACTCGTGGCGGAAGGGCTAATTATTTTGTGACACTGGTTTGTACAGGGCACTGAAATATTATTCGGTTAAAACCAAATTTTATATGAGGTCACATTACTCACATATTTATATTTTGCTTGGGGGTACAGATACGTATCGCATACTATGAGTGATCATTCGGAAAATCTTAGTTCGTCGCAGCAGGAAGCTCTCAGCAAGGTAACAGTTGAAAGTTCCATACGACTCATAGGCCATTTATTAATGTACTGTATGTAAAGCTGAAGGCTTCCCTCTCCAACGTAAACCTACCGGAAAATAGCGACTATTACTTCATCCGCTGGCTGCGAGGTTATCTCACGATTAGTTTAAGCAAGGCAACAGAATGTCATCACTTTCCCCACGCACACACCTCATTAATCACAACAGCCGCTAAGTTTGATGCCCGAAAAGCCGAAGACCGTATAAGAAAGGTACGTTAAGTTATATCGGGCTGACCAAAATTGAATCAAAGCGCCAACGACAGCATGTCGAACTGCGGAAGGAGTTGGGTGCGGACACGATACTAACCGACTGGACTCCCCCAGAGGTAAGATAACACCGAGGCTGAAATTTACTCCTGTATATATAAATATATAACTCGTCCAATTCGGTCTGGGGTGAATGCAGGTGCTTCAGAAGTATGCACCATCGGGCTTATTTGGGGAAGATAGGGACGGACACCCAGTCTATTACGACATTTTCGGTAACTTGGATATGAAAGGTTTGTTTCTCCCCCTTCCTATTCTTTGTAGCAGGCGGGCTTGAACATATTTGCCCCATTTCATAGGTCTGTTCAAGTCGTGCAAAGAAGAGGACTTGAAGAAACTGAAAGTTTTGCAGGCAGAGCAATGTATAGCCAAGTTGAAGGAATTCTCCGCCAAGGTAGTGTTGATGTCCCCTTACCAGTATAGCCTTGTGAATTCGATAGTATACACGTGTGTGCCACATGTGTATAATACATGGCAGTGTTTCTTGCATAGGTCACTAATACTATGGCTGGAATGGGTTTCAGTGTGTTAACATACTTGACTAAAACTAATACAGCCGATAATGTACAGGTATTGCAGCAAGGAGGTTTTTTAAACAGGTGATGAATTACAAGGCGAGCGATGCGATAGCACTTTGACCACATGCAGCCACCCCATGTGGGTCTGGGCTTAGTTGTTCAATGTAAAAGGAATCACCCAAAATATTCAGCCAGTGATGTTATCCAGACCTCTGAAACGCATACTAACCCAGTCAGTATGAGAACCAATAGAGCAGATCAACCCTCTCATATTACCAGCCATGTGGACATGTTTTCACCCCCCCCCCCCCTCCTCCCAACTCTCCCCACTATTGTGAGAACTCTGCAGTGTGTTTTCATTCCCCCCCCCCCCCCTCCTCCCAACTCTCCCCACTATTGTGAGAACTCTGCAGTGTGTATGACTTAGTTCATCTGATTCACACAGGTCATGACTTCAGCAGTCACAAATCTGCATTCGTGCAGACCCACCCATTCATGGGTTCAGTGGTACTTAATATTACAAGTCCATGACAACTTTTAATTAAACTACATTGTTTTCTGCAAAAGGTCATTAGATACCCATAATTATTAAGGCATTGCTGCAGGGTATGTATTAACATGCAGTCACTATCATTCAATCCGTCACTGTATAGTGGTACCACTATTGGTAATTAAATGCACGTGAATATAAAGTTGTAATGATTGTTTAAATATATATATATACTGATGTGTCTAATTATTATGCAATAAAGCTTTGAATAATGTATGGTGTATATGAAAAATGTGTCTTTGAGCATTTAACCACCACCACTGAATATATCCCTCTCATCCCCCTCCTCATCTCCCTCATACCTCATCCCCCACTTGTTATCCCTTCATACCTCATCCCCCTTATCCCCTCCTCATCCCCCTCATCCCTTCGTACCTCATCTCCCTCATCCTCCTCACCCCCCTCATCCCTTCATACCTCATCTCTCTCATCCTCATTTCCATTCCCTCCTCATCCCCATTCCCTCTTCCCTCTCATCATCCTCATCCCTTCATCTCATCCCCCTCAATCTCATCCCTCATCCCCATTCCCTCGTCCTACTCATTCTCATCCTCTCATCCCTCATTTTCTCCTCTAATCCCCTCATCTTCTTTCTCCCTCTCATCACCCACATTCCCTCATCCCCCTCATCCTCATCTTCTAATCCCCTCATCCCCCATTCCCCTCATCCTCATCTCATCACCTCATCTCATCACCTCATCTCATCTCATCACCTCATCTCATCTCATCTCATCACCTCATCCTCCTCATCCCCCTCATCCCCTCGTCACCTCATTCCCTCATCACCTTCAAGTTGTAAAACTGCATTGGTGTATCCATTGGGGCCCCCCTCATGTAAATGCTGGTGTTCCCCCCCTCCCCCTGTAAATGTTGGGGATAGCCCAACCATAGTGCCCGCATTCCTTCCCAATAGGACACAGGTCTCTTGTACTTTTGATGCCCTGCTTATTGTGCCGTTTGTGCTGTGCTGTGATGGCTGTTGTGTTTATCTTCACTACTCCCAGAAGGGAAGGAGGATTGAGACGTTGACTTGTGTTGTTGACCTGGAGAACTTGAGCCTCTATAGACATTACTACTGGCCAGGTATGATGGGTGTGGTTTCAAGCATATATATGATTAACCCTTCCCTTGTCACTGTTCTTAGGAATCAGACTTGTAATGGTAAGTAGTTATTAATCATTGTTAGTTATTAATCATTCTTATTAGGAATAATGTAGGGAGTAAAAGAGGGGAGGAGGAGAGTGAGAAGTAAATAGGATGCATGGGGAGAGAACCTTGGAGTTGAGGGGAAATGGCTTTGAAGTTATAATGAGGGAGGGGCCAAATACAACTAACCAGTCATGAGCCTGTTTATACACGTGTACACTAGAAAGATACTTCTTATGCAAATGTGCTATGATCACATCTGCATTTGTTTTTTTCTCATATTATACAAAGAAGCATTTATTTAGCCCATCTCTCAGTGGGTGGGATTCCCCCCTCCCCCCCACCAATGCCTAGTGACTTGTCCATTTTCAGACAA
Organism: Eunapius fragilis; assembly: GCA_963681505.1. Lineage (NCBI taxonomy): Eukaryota > Metazoa > Porifera > Demospongiae > Spongillida > Spongillidae > Eunapius > Eunapius fragilis. Next base: position 2,752,288 of record OY811977.1, on the reverse strand, counting down.
CGCCCCCTCTGTGCTCATATTCCCCAGTATAGACCATAACATGATTGTGTGGTGAGGGATAACACCACTGTTGTTGTTTGTTGTTGGGAGCTGCATGTTGCATAGTCATGATTGCATAATTAATATCAGTGTTAACACTGACCATTAACCCCCTTCAGCTTGTGCCACAACACTATCCTGGGATTCAGAAGCAAATCATCTTTGTGAAAGGTGAAGAAGTCTTATAAGGACTTGTCGTTAAATTGTGGGACTGCATTGTGTGCTGTTAATTCATATGTGGGCCTCGTCTTAATAGCCCCTGCGATATTCCCAACTGCATTTGGTATTGTGAAGCACCTGATCGATGAAAACACACTGTCAACACTGGTAGTTCTTGGTGGTGAGTGTTGATTGTGTGTGTGTGTGTGTGTGTGTGTGTGTGTGTGTGTGTATGTCGTGTGCATGTGTGTATGTGCAGTGTGAAGGGTGCATGGTGTGTATGTTCATGTGTAGGGGATGTACGGTTGTGGTTTCATAGTGGTCTAGCTGCAATAAATGGGGGACCGCTGTGGTCACATGGAGACCTCCCCATGGGTAACCAGAACATATGTTCCGTGCAGGAAATTGGAAGGAAGAGATACTGGAGTACATAAGCCCCGACCAGCTTCCCCAGGCTTATGGGGGGAACAGATGTGAGCCTGACCCCATATGTTCTGACTTTGTAAGCTACAATGTACCTGGGTGTGAGGGTTTAGTAGCTCAACTAACTTCAGAAGCCTCCCTTTTTTTCTCACTTCCCCCACTCACGTCCCCAAACCTCACACTCACCCCCACACCTCACCACCTCCCCCTATGCAGATCAACGTTGGTGGTCCTATACCACAGGAGTATTACCTGACAAATCTCAGAAGGGAGGAGATGGAGCGTGTGGTGGTATCGCGAAGGTCTTCTCACAAGGTGGAGTTCCCAGTGGAACTTCCAGGAACAGTGATTAAGTACAGGCATTCATTGTCAAGGACATTCAAATATCCAAAGGATTGACCATTCATACACTCAGGTGGGAGTTTGTTACAGTTGACCATGACATCAGCTATGGATGGTTTCAAAAGTTCAATGCAGCGACTGACATGTCTGAAGTGGTACGTTGTAAACTACACCCTCCCTCCCACCCACCCTCCCCCCCCCCCCCCCCCCCAATGAACTTGCTTGTTGTGTACTTGCCTCATGCCCAGGTCCCACTGAAACGTGCAGACAGCCATGTTGCTCCAGTGAGGGGGGTACTGCAGTGCAGTGAAGCAGGAACATGTGAGATGATGTCTGCGTGTGTATGCACGGAGTTTGCATGCATGTGTGTGTGTGTGTATGTTAGGAGTATACGTGTATGTGTATGTGTGCACATGTTTATGTGTGGAGTATGTGTGCATGTGTGGAGTATGTGGAGTATGTATGCGTATGTGTGCATGAATCACTCCTCACTGCTGTGGTCTGTTTCTAGACGTGATGGTGTTTGATAACAGCTACAGCTGGACCAGAGCGAAAGAGGTCTACTACTCATTGCAGCTCTGTCCTCCTGACTCCGAACATTGCGTGCCCCTCATGGCAGCTGATGGGAACAAATGGAACACGGGGGGAAATTTCAATTGTGGTGGGAACGCTTCGGACACTCAGTGTTGGGACACTAAGGTTCCCGTCAGTGGAATCTGATCAGCAGTGTATGTATCCATGGTGATACAGTTGTGTATTTATGGCAATACAATCGTGTATTCGTGGCATCGGTTATTGGGGTACAAATTAAACTGTGTATATGCAGTCAATCGTTGGAGCATTGAATAGTTGTAAGAGCTGTTCATCAACTATTGCTGTTGGTTTGATTTAGTGAAAGAATCATCCAGATGGTTGTAAATTGATGGAGCTCAACTGGGGAACCTTTTGCAGTTTAACTTCCAAATCTGCATTCAAATTGAGATGTATTTCATAGCCTCTTACACACTTTTGAATTGAAACTTATTTTTGGCTATTCTGTTTATAAGAATTATGTGAATTGTATATATACATAGTGAACTGATCTGTACAACATACTCCTCTCTCTGCAGAGTGATGACGTACTGTACTTTAACTACATATATGTACAACATGATTTTTAAAGCAGCTGCATAAACACTGCCAACTAACCTGGTGGACTTGGTGTCTACACTTGATCCCCTCCAGCAGGTCCAATCCACACACACACACACACACACACACACACACACACACACACACACACACACACACACACACACACACACACATGCACCACACACAGCAATCACACACACAAAAATTACCATCTTTAGCATGCAGCCTTACACACATAATAGTGTCAACATTATTACAACATCACACCATTCCTCCATCTTTCTTTTAGCTGCATCAAACACAATATTCTGCTTGCTGTGCAAACACACAGAAACAAATAAACACAAACAAGCAGAGCTGGTTATTCGTTTCCTGTGCTTCAGGGTGCCCCCTCAACAGGTACCCATCAACAGGGATGCCTCTCAACAGTGTACCCATCAACAGGGTACCTCTCTCACATTGTTGCTTGCATTGCGTGCCTTGTTGGAGATGGATGTCTTCCGTAGCTGAATCAGCATAGGTAGGGCCTTCACGTCTGTGTGGATCAGGTCTAGTTCCTCCTGGAATGTGATGGCACCACATGATGATGTATTCGTAAGTTGTATGACATGTGCATGTGTGTGTGTGTGTGTGTGTGTGTGTGTGTGTGTATGTATGTGTGTGTTGTGTGTGTGTGTGTGTGTATGTACGTGTGTGTTGTGTGTGTGTGTGTATGGGTGAATGTTTGTGTGTGCCTTGTATATCAGTGTGTGCATGCACTAGGTGGGTGCATGGATGTAATTGTGCATTGTTTCGTGTGTGTGTGTGTGTGTGTGTGTGTGTGTGCATGTGCACGCATTCATTATGTGTGTATATACTCAATCTTACCATACCTCCCTCACCCTCCCCTGTTCCCTCCCCCTCCCCTCCCCTCCCCCTACTCTGTCCCCTGCCCACCTATGTTTCCTCATGAGACTGGAAGGACTGCATATTCGGGCCAATCATAAGGACGCTACCCTCCTCCCCATTCAAACCAAATCAAGTATAACTCATGTAGATTACTGCTCATAAGCAACTCCCCCCTCCTTTCCCCCTCCCCCTCCTTTCCCCCTCCCACCCCCCAATCCATAGGAAAAATAAAATCACTCATTTAATTAAATGTGCACATCTCTGTTACTAAGAACATTCCTGTGTGCTTTTTTTTCTTTTTTTTTTTTCATTTACAGAAATGTTGAAAACGGTTGCAAAAGCTATGACAGTTATTGGAGATACACTCGTCTTGAACACGAGCTATTTCATTTATCCAACGGAACTTATAAGTGACCAGTACTCTACGGTATGCGCCCCACAAAGCAGACCAAATGGTTTCAGATCATGTCCTGTAGTAATTAGAAGCAGTGTACAGTCCCTTGGTAACTATAGAAACCCTCAGTGATCATAGCGGTTGTAAGTCATAATAGTTACCACATGAACATGCTTCCTTTTCATACGATTGAGATGCTTAGCAGTTGTTTTTTCTCCATGACCTTAGCCAAGGGAATGTACGTGGGAACTTGGAAAGGCGTGTATATACCTATACAGTTTCCTTTTCATGCCCCCCCCCCCCCCCCCCCCCCCCGTTGCTAACCACGCCCACCTCTATGGGCCCATCATTAACCACGCCCACCACTCTTTAGGGGTCCATCATGGATCATTATCAAACGAACAAGCTTGTATGTGTTACAACCATTGCATTGCCTTAGCATATACAGTGTAGTAAAAAACTGAGGTGTTCATGTTACATGTATGCGTACATGCATATGTGTGTTTTGTATCATTGTGTGCGTGTGTGTGTGTGTGTGTGTGCGTGTGTGTGTGTGTGTGTGTGCGTGCGTGTAAGCAACTTACAGCATCCAGTTGGCTCACAGTCAGTTGAAGCAGTTTTGATTTGGCCCTAACCATGACTGTTAAAACACAGATCACTGTTCTGAAAACACAATGTGGGGGAAAAGCAATACAGTACCAGCACGATCATAGAGAAAATTCGCAGCTCGATCATAGAGAAAATAAAGCGTATACATTGGTAACTAAAGAAACCATCAGTATTCATAGCAACCGCTATGAAAACTAAAATATAATAATTGGCTTAGTCCCAATGTATACGTTTGCGAAATTCCTCTATGACCGAGTCGGTATTGTATTAAAACCCACAGCATTAAATGGTGCCCAAGCTAGAGGCCACTTTCTGAATAATCCAGCCCAACACAATGCGTAATAAAAACATTTTTTTCCCCATGACAACGTACATAAGGACCATGATGAAGGGGACAATGAACCCAGTGGAGGTTATGTAGCGGAAGAACTCCTGGGAACCCGAGCCTGATGCACTGATCACATCAGTGATGACAGAGATGAAGGTACTCTTGGTCCTAACGCATTGAGAAGAGGGTGAGGGAGAGGGGAGGGACCAATAATGGTAACATTCCAACAAATAAAACAGCTGACACTTGCCTAAATGGACCGCATACTAAACTTGGCCGAAATCTGCAGAGAGAAATGACAGAGCATGAATGTCATTATTATTCTCAAGTTTTCCTCATTTGCAGGAGGACAAGAGAAGACATTAGCAAGATGATATATCTTGCGGAACAAGGGAATGCTAACATCCCCATATATGATGGATATCGACGAATGCAGACATACCCCACACCTCTGCCTACCTGGACATACACCACACCTCTGCCTACTTGAACATACACCACACCTCTGCCTACCTGGACATACCCCACACCTCTGCCTACCTGGACATACACCACACCAGTGAACCACACCTGGACATACCCCACACCTCTGCCTACCTGGACATACCCCACACCTCTGCCTACCTGGACATACCCCACACCTCTGCCTACCTGGACATACACCACACCTCTGCCTACCTGGACATACCCCACACTTCTGCCTACCTGGACATACACCACACCAGTGACACCACACCTGGACATACCCCACATCTCTGTCTACCTGGATACATCCCACATGCATGTACATGTATCTTACCTGGACACTGCATACATCACAGGGAACACTGAACCTCCAAGGACTATAATGAAGATGACTGTGGAGACCACAGAGGTCCTGGAACCTCTGAACAATGCTTCCTTCTCTGGTTCCAAGTTGTACATCAGACTATACTGAAACCGAAATGGAAAGTAGATGTGTGACATAGACTCTACAGATTGATACCTTCTTGATGTAGAAAGTGACAAATAGGATGATGATCTGGAAGAGAGGCAACACTGGGCAGAAAAGAAAACCAAGCCTGTAGTGTGTGTGTGTGTGTGTGTGTGTGTGTGTGTGTGTGTGTGTGTGTGTGTGTGTGTGTGTGTGTGCATGTGTGTTTGTGTGTGTGTGCATGTGTGTTTGTGTGTGTATGTGTATGTGTGTGTGTGTGTGTGTGTGTGTGTGTGGCTTTGGTAATTACACGATACATGCCCCCTTTCATTTCCCCCTTCATTCCCCCAACTCTCACCACATGAGCAGTTGGTAGTACATCAGATCCAGAACACTGTCAGATATGCTGAACGAAGCCCTCGATAAAAGCAATTTCAATATTTTAGTTCTCACTCTGCTGTGAAATGCTCTGTAAAGAAAGCTAGCAGGGGAAAGGGTTACATGCGGTCACAAGAAGATGGTGGTTCACGGCCTTACTTCCGTCCAGTCTCATAGACAATAGTGAATATTGAAATGAAAAGAAACTCTAGTATCTGAAGGTTGTAGAACTGTTGCCCAATAAAGGTCTCCCAGCACTGCGTGAAGCAAGAACCTCACATGCAACTCTTAACATTAGCTTGTGGGGGCAAAAAAAGCCTACAGACAAAGCAAGATCCCCCACCTCACCCCCCCCCCCCCCCCCACACACACACAGATATGGCTCTTAATGTCAGCTTGTGTGTGTGGTGGGGGGGAGGGAGGGGGGTGGTGGTGTAAGTCCACCTGCTCACCTGTCGACAATAGATGACACTCCTGTTGTTCCTGATAACGGTAACTGCGAGATCTTCTGACCGCAGCTCTGTGCTTTGCGTGCATTCAATGGCGGCGTACGCGGCTACGATGTAGATGACGAGGGTCAGCATGCGGACGACCGCCGATCTCAGCAAGGTGATCTTCTCATGTCCGCTTCTCGACTTGTGCCTCTCCAGGTGGGCCACTATGTGGAACACAAAGGGCAGGCCTATGACGAAGATTATCACCAGAATTGGCACCAGCAAGCCTTTGGCATCCGTTGACTGCTGCACTAACTGATGTGTGAAGGTGGGAGGGGGGGAGGGGATGAGTGTGGTGGAGTGGAGGGGAGGTAGAAAGGGGAAGAGGAGGGAAGAGAGAGAAGGAAGGGGAGAGAGGGGGTGGGAGAGGGAGGAAAGGAGGGATCGTGAGAGGGAGAGGGAGAGGGGTGGGAGCATGCAAGAAAAGAAAAGGGTACTGTTAAAATCCAATAATTAAAAATAATCACCAAAAAAGATTGATACTGGTCTTGGAAGCTCTAAACTGACACACTGACCACTTGCCTACACGCATAGTTCCTTGCGGGCTTGGATGTGTTATCATATTCACCTTGGTAACACATTCAAGGCAACAATACCCACAGCATAGGTACGGCTTGCATGCCCTGTTGCCATTGTGAGAATTAACCTCACACCTTTCTATAACACTTAACACTCAGGGCAATTTGGCACTGTCTGCACCTTGTTGACTGCCATCCTCACAAGGTGTTTGCAACCTTGAATATGTTTAGGAACCAAAACCAGGCTCACCGCTTGAGTGTGCAAGTTGTATTTAATATGTAAAAAAAAAAAATTGTAGAATTTCAACATCCAAAGCTGTGTACCCAAGTGTGCTAGGATATAACGGAGATTGACCCAAGTCTGACATACTTGCACTTTTGAAGTCCAACCTCAGCTACCAGATGCTCATACTTCCTGCCAGCCAAAGAAAATACAGGATGACCACCATGCGTATGCAAGCTTCCTACAGTAGCAGCTTACTTACGTGGCAAAAAAAAAGTGTATTCATTGATAGTATGCTTAAACGATGAATACTAAATTCTCATCAAACTTCGGTTGCCCAGATTACCACTTGTAGCCAATGAATACTTTACTTTTTCACATACATGTACGGGCAAACTCCCATGTGTAGACTTTTCACACCTCGCTTATAGAGAAAACACACGAAGATTCATTGCACCTTAAAAATAACTGTCAAATGATATGCAGCATAGGCTTGTCAACTGACAGTTATTTTGAAGGTGCGATGAATGTTCACCATGAGTGAGGAGCTGCCAAATGCTGTTATCAAAACACAAAAAACGTTACATACAGGGGCGACTCCCACATGGAGATGTTTCACGCCTCACTCATGGTGAACATTCATCGCACCTTTAAAACCTAACTGCACAAATTGGAACTGTTCAGCCATTTTGGATTGACTTTGTTAAATTGGATTGATTTAGTTAAGCTCTTAACTAAATCAATCCAAAATGGCTGAACATTTCGAACTCTTCAGAAGGGTGCAGTTAGGTTTTCACCTTATTTGGTATTTAAAAAGTGAATTTCTATCAAGCTATGGTAATTCTGCAAATTGTGCTACAGAGAACTCCATTGCTTCATTTCCGTGCAATATACTGATTCTAAGTATGATGAGCTCTGATTTGAAACTGTGCTCATAGGTTAGATCCAGTTATAGTATTTCAAGCTTACCAGCAAGAATTGCCTATCCCGTTAAACCATTCACATATGTGTCAACTCACATCTACGATGGTGCACATGCATGCACAGGTGAGGTGCATATGATGACAAACATACACAGGTGAGGTGCATATGATGACAAACATACACAGGTGAGGTGCATATTATGACAAACATACACAGGTGAGGTGCATATGATGACAAACATACACAGGTGAGGTGCACATGATGACAAACACACAGGTGAGGTGCATATGATGACAAACATACACAGGTGAGGTGCATATGATGACAAACATACACAGGTGAGGTGCATATGATGACAAACATACACAGGTGAGGTGCACATGATGACAAACACACAGGTGAAGTGCATATGATGACAAACACACAGGTGAGGTGTACAAGATGACAAACATACACAGGTGAGGTGCATATGATGACAAACATACACAGGTGAGGTGCATTAAATGCATACATGAATGCGGCAACATAAAATTAATGCATATGCGTTACATGCAGCATTTCTTTTTATAGCCCACCTGATCCCAGCTCCAGACGGTGGCTTTAATAATGGCTGCGCCGCACCCAACCATCAAGATCAGTACGCACACGTTGGTGGCTCCCCTTATCAGAATGATGCACACCATCTCTCTTGATGTTCTGTGAGTGGTCTGGGCAATGTACTCTGCTAGCTCGATCTACATGCGGAATTACTTGTTTTTTTATTTTTTTAACTTGAATGGGATGAGAGGGTTGTTTGGTAGGAGGGAACTAAGAGAGTACCTGCAGTTCTGTTCTGATGGACGCTTTCTTCAGTCTCACAGCGCGAGCATTGGTGATGTTATAGTCCCAGGCCGAGAACACTCTGTTACAGAAGTTGGCTTTGATGACGTGGCTGTACCTCCCATTACTGGAGGTACAAGCGCGTCCAATGCTGGGGAAGATGAACATGGCAAAGCGGAGTGAGCTCCTTGCAGTCACGTGACCCCCCCCCCCCCTTTTTTTGTTGTGTAGTCACATGGATCAGTACCTGATTATGAGCATAATGAAACTGATGGTATAGACCACACCAGAGCATATGAGGATAGCCACAGGCCTGTTGTATGATATCCCGTAGTACCGAGTGAGATTGCTATAGTGACCCAAAAATAACCACGTGTCGCTTAACGCACCCCTACCAGTGACCAAGTCAATGAACTGCACAGGCTGGGGGCTGGGACAGAGAGACCACACCTCCCCCACACCCAGCAGATAAGCACTCCCCCCACTACCACCACCACCACCACCATCACTGCTGCAGACGGGGCGTTTGGGCGCGACCATGACGCTGATGGATTCATTTGTGCAGAGAGTTGTGTTCGTGACGTTTGGTGAGGCACAGTTGGTGAGGTAAGCTGCTGAAGACCTACGGGGACACCTGTACGCGTAACCACTGGCGTTGCTGAAGACGCAAGAGTTTGTTTTCTTGACTGGGCGCTCCAGAACAAACTGAGGGACGAGGACAAACAGCGTCCACACGGCAAAGATGGCCATGTTCATGTAGAAGAGCCACCGGAGCAGGACAAAGTAGGAGGCCACTGCGGTACCGAAGTGTCCCTCCACCTGCCTGATGTGGGACCTCCAGAGCTCAAAGGTCACCGCTGACCTCCACCTTCTTGCCCCCGCGTGCCAGAGCTACAGAGAGAACAAAATTACAGTGCTTGTCATAAAGAGAGTAAAAAAATGTCAATTATTCAACAACATCTCCACCAATAGAACATGCTACATATTGCATATTGTACTTGTAAAAAAATTTGAGGCCTGAACTGTAATTGGTTTGGTCTCCAGTCACATAAATGCACCAGGCTGCACACCCCCCCACCCTATGTAACCAGATACATTCTTCTATCAGTAATCGTTCCGATTTCACTGGTCTGGATCTATACACGATTAGCTTGTTTAAAACCACAAAACAAGTCACGTGCATATGAAATGCAGAAGTACATGCTGAAAAAAATGCAATTTGCATCCTTGTCTGTGACAAGCACTGTAGCGCTTAGTGGTTAAATTAACAGTTATGATATTCATTAGTTATAAATATATTGGCGCTTAAGCTTACAATCTGCGTAGTGTTGGTAGTAGCTGGTCTTCTGGTGAGGAAAGCGGCGATGTGTTAAGGTGTGCTCCCCGCCATCTGCCCCGCTTACCTGTTTACCACTATCCTTTCCTTCAGTCGTGGAAGAGTGCGCGTCAGAGTGAAGCGAGAGCCAGTAAAGTCGGTATTAATGTTGGGTAAGGAGCTACAGGCAGTCGCAGCCATGGACGACGACGCCTTTATAATGTCGCTCGACAGACAACTCACGTCCACCTTCTTATGTGGAAGAGTGTAGGAGGTGCCTGGCGTTAGGTCTGCATAAGCTGAGACGCCCGCTTGATTTTGTCGACGTCCGTCAACTGGAATCATCTCCGAACCTTTGGTTCCGCTTGTGGTTGGTTAGTGTGAAGTTTATCGTGCTGTGATTATCCGCGATCACGTGATTTTTTTCTACGTAATCGTGCAGGTGCATTTTTTTTTTTCGTGCATGGGTTTGGAGGTTCTCTCAGTCCTTCTATAATATTTTCATAGCAGTCAATTAAGCTATCTGCATTGCATTTGATAGTTGTTATTTCTGCCTTCACCCCCCCGCCCTTCACCTGCCACGCCTCTTCGTACGTCCGCCCCTGCGGAGGTAGATGGAACCCCAGGGGAGGGCGAGGGTGCAGATTAATGTACTAGTGCGTGACGGGGTACGTAACACACTGCAAGATTCTCAACATACGGTCATCGCTTGGCATTAAAATTGCGTGCGTACGTTATTTGTTATTTATGATTTGATTGGTCGAGTCATGTCCGAACATGCAAACCGCTTTTGTCTGAACTCGAAACACTGGTATTTTTATTTTTTTAAACCACAAAACCGTCCGATGTTTTTTTTGTACGAAACCCCTAATTGTATACTATTTTCGCTCGCGACCTCTGGGGCCTGCATGCGTAGTGGGGCCCGTTCAACAGCAGGAATGAGAGTTCATTGCTTTCAGTTCTCTTTTAGCCCAGTGACACTTTCAGCATTGACGTGGATACGACCATACTAGCCAGCCTATAACATGGTCATCTTGGTGCTATTATATATATTGCCTTTCTTTAACTACTTTTTGAGGTAGATAAACATGAATTGTCTAAACCTCTACTTGATTGTGATGGTAATGCACATCAGCAGCACAAGTGCTTACACGGCACAAAAGATCAGACTGCAGTCACTTCGTTCTTAGTGGCAATCGAGCGATATCAAAAGGAAGAACAGTTCTGCGTTGTATCTGTGTCACAAGACGGTGTACTTTTAGAGAACAAAAATACTCGTCCCCACCGTCCGTACCCAGTCCCACCTAAAATTTCTCCGTCGTCATCGTCGTCAACTTCTTCGGGATAGCATAACATAACTCAGGACAGGCACAGGAACGTTTGTAAAGCACAGCAAGTGTACCAATCGCTTCAGGATGCGTCCGCGGGTTATCTTCAGGGGTCTGTTAGACGCCTAACCGATCGGGCTATTAACTAATTTAAAAGGGAGTAGTTTGGTGTTGATCTACAGATAGCACATTACATCAGCTATCACAATGTTCATGACGCACTTATAAAATTACCAATCAAAATCAAATTTGATGGTTTCGAGCATCTAAAAGTGGAGAGATACAGATGCTGCCAGATCTGCCAAACGAGTGCATGTCAAGCACGGTACCGAAAGGACCAACAAAAAGACCACCCAAAGGTACGTTACAGCATCGATAAATGTTGGATCGATAAATTATGAGCATGCATGGTATATTGCTAGAATGGAAGGAATAGTTTCTGCAATAGTTTCAGCGATAGATACTGCTTCTCTCTCCGCTTTATAGTAATTTTTGAAATGTGTGTATAAAACCAAAGTTGCTTACGTCACTTTGGTCATGTATTGCGGTGCATAGTTTATCTGATAATAGCGTGAGATCAGTTTACTTAGGGTACATTTATCCTATGTATTATATGGCTTCGCTTTTGCCAATGCTTTTAACCTTTATCACCGTTTGATCCTCAATGGAGGTAGTGTGGGGACTAGTGTAATATTTTAATGGTACACCTCAACAAAATTGCAGATTCTAAAATGATTGCGCAAGTTGACGTTTTTGCTCTGCACGTTTCAAGAACTAAACACATGCAACACCAAATCCACCAGAAAAATTTAGGAAACAAGTAATAAAAACATTCTCTACACGAGAAGGTTGGTGGTATATAGGAATCAAAGGTGATGGTGGTGTAAAAAGCAAGGGAACAAGGTTTCTGATTGAAAAGGAAAAATGAAATAGACCTATATATTAGCATGCACATTTAAATGAAATATAAGTCTATTTCATTTTTCCTTTTCAATCAGAAGCCTAGTTCCCTTGCTTTTTACAGCACCACCACCTTTGATTCCTATATACCACCAACCTTCTCGTATAGAGAATGTTTTGTTATCTATAACAACTGTAAATGTGTATGGCTATCAATGAACTATATTCTATCTATGAACATGCATGTATGACCTATCTATGAATTTCTTTATGTGCTAGCTATCAATGAATTATAAATGAATTATACATGGACAATCTTGCTAGGACTTATGAACCTTTGAACCAACGCAATAAAAAATAAATCTATGAACTATCTATGAACTCTCTATAGACAGTCTATGTACTATGAACTATTAGACCATCTTTGCTGTGGAGGCTGTTCTCATCCCTCTGCATCCTGAATACAACATTTCATCTTGTCCTTGCAAACTGCACAATCATCCCTATTGGGTGGTGTGCATACCAAACCTCAACCATCAACACAGCTCCCAGAAGCCAAAGAATTAACTCTTTTTAAAATTAACTGCCAGTTGGGAATGCAGTAATCAGTGTTCCGCCTACAATCACTCCTATGGTAACCCTGTCTACTGGGTCACTGGCAGAACCGCGCAGGATACAATGATACTATTCTAGGGTCACTATAGCAACCTCACCGAGTCATTCAACAGACCTGTTGCTATTCTTGTTGTGGCATATTGCGCACATTACTAGGTACAACTGTGTCCAGTTTGAAATGATGGCTTGTATTCCACAGATTAATGCAAACAGGAAGAAAAGTCTATGCATGCACTGACACAATGTTTGCGACAAAATTTTTGGCTTCTGGGAATTTCAGTAGTGTTATTGACATGAGACAATTGTATTACATAAGAAATGTATACAAAGGGACCATGCAATGAAGTATGTTCCGCAATGTACGGATGGATAATCCATTTCATGTGTTGATCAAAATTTAATGCTCAGGAGGACCTTGCTCAATATCAATCACAGTCCAACCATAGAACTACAATAGAGATGCTTCAGGTCATACTATTACAAATGGAATCGTAATTTACTCCTGTTGAATGGGTGTAGCAATCATTGAAGCAGCAATATATCATCCATGGCAGCATACAGCCTTTCACTTCAGTAAAAAGTTCTCTCTTTTTTTATTTTTATTTTTGCACATGCAGGTTCTCATCTGGGGGTGGTCTCCTTCACCCATCACATTATACTATTTTTGTCACATGCCTAAAATGGTTGCTATGACAGCAAAAAATTTGCGACCAGGATTGGGAGTACTACAGCCAAAGGGTGCCATGGTAGCTACGATGAATGTCTGATCATGTATATGATCAATGGGCGCTTGCCATGAGAAGGGTAGGCAAAAGGAAGCATATTGATTATGCATGGTACAACAGATCAAACATTGATCTGTATAAGGGTGTGTGGTTGCTTTGTCTGCCGAGTCCCTGAAAGTATTATGGCTTCCGGAAACATTTTCAGGCTTCCTTATACCCACACTTTTTCCTCAAAGTTGAAAACAACATTGTCGGACTCCTGCCCGCTGCTACATGCTATTATTCCTTTAGCCATCGCATCAATTCATCCTCCCAGGGTCGCTATAAGTTACTTTCGTGCTTATTCCAGGAGCGGTTAGGCAGCTTCGCATCCTGCGAGCATAACATGGCTTCGGGAGTGGTTTAATTATCAGCATACACTGCATGCAATTGTTGTGGTCGGGTGAAGTGGTAGCGTGCAGAGCAAACCACCTGCAACAAAGATGGCAGCCAATATCGCCGGCACGTATTCGTTTGGCCTTATCATCATTATCACCTTGCTCCTAAGGTTGGCGAGCTGCCAGTACGACGTCGACATCTCTCGTGAGTGCAGACTGCATTCGCGTCTTCTTAAACGTCCACTGACATTCACGACGAATCACATTCTAATCTATCTCTTTCTTCTATTGCACATAGGCTCAAGCAATTGTGACCTGCCTCCAGCAAAAGGCCCATGTAGAGGACGTTTCAACAGATTCTTCTACAACGCCACGTCAAAGGCATGCGATACGTTTGTTTATGGAGGTTGCCAGGGAAATGCTAACAGATTCCGTTTCTACCGGCAGTGCGAGCAACTTTGCGGTAGGTTTCATACACACATACATTGTCGGTAGTGCGTTGTAGCTGTTAATTCATTGTATCTACCTATGCAGGCATTGACCAAGATTTATGCAGCTTGAATCGGGATTCGGGATCATGCAGAGCGCGCATTCCTAGCTTTTTTTACAACTCCACCTCAGGCAGGTGTGAGCGCTTCATGTATGGAGGGTGCGATGGCAATACCAACAGGTTCCGTTCGCTGAACTCGTGCAAGAATCGCTGCGGTCAGTACAAGTGGATATAAAATTTTAAAAATTGATTAATTCGTATGTGCAGCCGATTCTCGATCCGGTCCGTCAGAATCAGATTAGGCTACCAGACGTTTAGCTGGGTACAATATGGGATATTACGGCCGCCTCGGCCTCGCGTTAAATGGGCTAAATTGGTAGCACATCTGATTGGGATACGTCAATTGTTGGCTATACACCCCATGCGCGAGTGCTGGTCCTGCTCAATGCATTACGCCTTATCCCTAGCAAACATACAAATGGCGTGTTTAAAACGTAATTATCTTCCTGCAGGAGTGTAGAACTAAGATCCACAAGGGGGAAAAACCGGATAGAATCAAGATTCAAGTTTTAATTTTTTAAGGATTTAAAATCCTCTGTAAAATCACTGTGTGATTGAACATTAAAATCAGGCGTGTGATTTTTTTGTGTGATTTTTTACTGTTCAATCACGCAATGATCCAAAAAGCTTTTTTTCACCCTGTGTTGCTACAGCTTTACTGATCCTGTTGTACAGATAATTAATGGGACAGGGTCAAACAATAATGATGGACTCTTCTACGTATATATAATAATGCAATTTCCGTGTGAATTGTCATGTATATAATTATGGACCAATATGTCACACATCGCAATGCATACAACCATCGCACAGCGTGTAAACTGCCCCCGGATGCAGGTAATTGCAAGGCAGAGATTCCATCGTTTTATTTTGACACTGAGGTGGAGAAGTGCAAACCGTTTGTCTACGGAGGGTGCGGCGGAAATCACAACAGATTCAGCACAGCCGAGCAGTGCCAGGGAACATGCCGCAGACGTAAGGGATCGCTATACATTTCAATGTGTAAATTAGTCGTATAAATATATTGCTTGGTCTACACACAGGCCATTAAATGCAGATGAGATTTTCAAGTGTGTGTTCTCAGTAATCACGAAATGAAGTGGCATAAGCCTATCAGGATTGCATTTTAGTAGCATTTCTTAACTGATTTATGTCGGAACTATGGGCCATTTTATTTGCACGCTGATGTATCTCATTGTTGTAAGTTACACACATATATATTTGTGTATTTGTCAAGGAAGGCTCATTGCATCAAATGGTAGAATGCGGATAAAAATTATTATAATGTACCTGTAATATCTCAAGCTTAATGGAAGCACCCACAAAATAGTGAATGTAAAAAATCACATGAGCAAAGGCCGGCTACCTAAAATGATGGTCTCTGCAATGCGCATGCGCCACTCTGAGTAGTGCACACTATTACATTACTTCCACACTAAAAATAATCAGGTGGTCTCCTATTTCTTCTTGGGTAACGATGTTTGGCTTCAACTGAGGCGTGCTCAGTCCCAGCCGGTTCGGTAGGCTCAGGCAGCTCATGCCTGTCTCCTGTTGCTTCATTCTCCCCCTCCAGATCTCTTTCAAACTCCATTTCTATTGCTTTATTATCCCCATCCATTTCCCTTTCAACCACATCATCCTCTACTACTTCACATTCCCCTGCATCTTCCCTTACAGGAGACGTGGCTGGGCCAGTATCTTGTAGGACTGCAGGTAGCTCAACTCTACCTCTTAACTGATTATTGTGTCTCTTCATGGTAATGCCATCTTCAGTTGAAACCTCATAAATTACCTTCCCCCGTCTTGATACTGTTCCTGGTAGCCACCTTGGACCTGATCCACTAAAATTCTTTATGTACACCTTGTGACCAGGTTCGAACTGAATCAGGATCTTCTCATTTTTATGAGACTGCTTTTGGTACTCTTGTTTCTTCAACACCGATGCCGAAAGATTTGGTCTTAAGAGGTCAAGACGGGAACACATAGGACAACCAAACATGAGCTGAGCTGGTGACACTCCAGTAGTGCCATGGGGGGTGTTCCTGTATGCAAACAGAAACCTAGACAACTGATCAGATAAGCTCCCTTCTGAAAGCTTCCTTAAACCCTGTTTAACAGTCTGCACAGCCCTTTCTGCTAACCCATTTGATGAGGGGTAATAAGGAGCAGATCTGAAATGTTCAATATCGTTTGACTCCATGCAGGAACTGTTTAAATTCTGCAGTACAGAATGTTGCCCCATTGTCTTTCACTATAGTCTGTGGAATACCAAACTGAACAAACACTACGCAATCACTGGATGACCGGACTTGCTGCCAATGAAGGCACTATATGCACTTCCAGCCATTTTGTCTGTGCATCTACTATGACGAGAAACTGTTTACCCAAGAATGGGCCTGCAAAGTCTAGATGCAACCGAGACCAAGGGTGAGCCGGCCATTTCCAAGGTTCTATTGCTATCACTGCTGGATCTGACTGATTCTGTTGACATCTCTGACACCCTTTTACTGCATTTTCAATGTCGGCATCTAGCCCTGGCCACCAAACATACATCTAGCCAAGCTTTTCATTCGGGTGCAACCTTGATGGCCTTGGTGTAATTCCAAAAGCACTTGCCTCCGGCCCTGATTTGGAACAACAACCCGAGAACCCCACAGTAAACAGCCATCATGAATTGATAACTCATGCCTCTTTTGCCAAAACAACTTCAATTGCTCATTGGGGTAGGACTCTGGCCAAACATGGTAAGTGAATTTTTCAACTTGGCTAAGCACAGTGTCTCTGTGTGTCCAGGTTTTGATTTGCTCAGATGTAATAGGTAATTGTGAAATATGATCCACTAGTAAAACCAACTCCTCTGGCATTTCTGTCTGTGCTGGACTCTCAGCCGATGGTAACCGACTTATGGCATCTGCATTGCTACTTGCTTCCGATGACTTCACCACTAGGCTGTAGTCATAATCTGCTAAAATAAGAGCACACCGCTGGATTCTTGCAGATGCATGCTGTGATGTGGGTTTATAACGACTGAACAGGGTAGCCAGTGGCTTGTGGTCTGTGCAGATCTCAAATGGTTGATCATAAAGGTAAGAACGGAATTTCTTTATTCCAAAAATGCATGCCAATCCCTCTTTTTCCAACTGTGCATACTTCTGTTCTGTTCCTGACAATGTACGAGATGCAAATGCAATATGCCTCTCTTAGTCTATGAGACAATACTGCTCCTATCCCATATGATGATGATGCATCGCATGCCAAAACAAGAGGTAATGCTGGGTCATAATGAACTAACAGTTGTGAGGATGTTAGAAGCTTTTTTGCTTCTGCATATGCTTCCCCCTCTGGCTTTGCCCATTTCCACTCACAACCCCTGCGTAATAACCTGTACAGTGGTGCTAGCACCAAAGAAAGGTTTGGAAGAAACTTGCTAAATACTGCATGAGGCCCAAGAACGATTTTAGCCCAGTCACATTACCAGGCCTAGGGCATCTTGGATGGCCCTTACTTTTCTGGTAATGGATGAAGCCCTTGTGAATCAATACAAAACCCCAAATAAGATACTGAGGGTGCCAAAAATATGCATTTGTTCTTAATAAGGTGAAGACCAGTTTTCCCAATCTAGTCAATACCTTGTCCAAAGTCTTTATATGCTCTGTTCAAGATTTGCCTGTAACTAGGATATCATCAATGTACACAATGACAGCATCCATCCCTCGGAGTAGGCCTTCCATTACTCTTTGGAAAATTCCTGGTGCTGAATTAATTCCAAATGGGAGTCTATTGTAGCGAAACAATCCCTTATGCGTATTAATGACAGTGTACTGCTTCGAATCCTCGTCCAACAAGACCTGATTGTATGCCTGATTCAAATCAATCTTTGAAAAACTTTCACCCCCAGAAAGCTTGGCAAACAGGTCTTCTATACGAGGAATCGGGTACCGGTGTCGTAGTATATATTGTCCCTCAGATATTGTCCCCCCGGACAGTATAACCTAGGTTGCATTGTCCCCCGGACAATGTAACCTAGGGTATATTGTCCCCCACAGACAATTCACCCTAGGATATAATGTCCCCTCCCTGGTTATACTGTCCCCCCCCTACCCGGACAGTACACCCTAGGGTACATTGTCCCCCAACATTTAAAAATCCCGATAGCACATTCCATTATTGTCCATATATATTACGTGTCATGCATGTATCGATTCAAACGTAAGCAGAATGAACCTTGCCTCTCAACAGGACAGCGTATTAGCAACTAATCCAAAAGAAATGAAATTCAATGAGTGCATGAAATACACTGTAGGCATGCATGGTCAGAGACTATTGGATTGCTCAAAATCGTGTCAGTTAGTTGTGGAATAAATAAATAGACTTTATAATGTCATGCTAAAATTGACTTCAGTACAGTACAATACATCAATTCCACTACATCATCCTTTAGACAGGTTCAAAATGATTATGCACATTGGTAATGCAGATACACTCTTCTTGATGTGTGTCGCTCTTTGCTTCATGTGGAGAATATTGCACCCACTCAAAAATCTTTCCAGTATAGGCAAACACACATATTGCTGTGTTCAGCAAGCAGGAAGTTGCAGTGATTTCAATTTCTGTAGCCCATTCTCCAGGTGACTGCATCTTTGAATGTGTAATATATATTTTGCATTGACATGTTTGGGGGAAGAAGGATCAATAGCTTGTCATTTGATGAATTGTAAGCCATGCATGTATGTTGTTACTAGTAATCTCAATTCTTCATGGTAGTCTTGTGATCCAGTGATGATGAATGAAATGCACTGAAAAAAGCAATTTCCATCTGCAGATATTCTTCCAGTTCTAATGGGTCTTTGAGAAATCCCGATCATTTCATTACGTGCTGCACCATGATGAGGGTTATTGCCATAATGAAAATTCAATCCACATGAGTTACACCTTGGAAATTTGCCAACCTCTACATACTGGGTTGTATGTGATTGCATCCATACTGTATTTGAAATGTGAGGAATCAATGCAAGGATCAGTTAACATTGTCACTCTAAATACCGCCTCATCACAGCACAAGCACCTTTTATCATGAACCTACTCACAGAATTCATCCAGATGTGTTGAAGACATTAGAAAATATCGCCTTCCAAGCAATTGAACTCTGCATAGAATTACCTTACTTGCTCTACACCAAACTTGAAGCAGTTCCACAGCTTCAACAATGCTGTATTCTTTATCCACATATGCATACACTTTGCTTCTAAACTCATCAAACTCCCCGTGCAATTCTTCATTAACGATCACAAAGTCACCTCCTGAAACATCTCTCAGTTGAGTACTGCCATTCAAACTTCTGTACTCTAGCCATAAGCAAATTGCGATGTCCTTGCTCAATGCATATTCACCCTCCATCAGCCTCAATGATGTTTCCTGTGTGAAATTGTATATATAATTCAACTGCATGCAATTTGTATTCATTGACACTTACATCAAATTCATTGACACTTACATCAAATTCTTCATCATCTTCTGCAGCTTTGTAATGAAGTACACAGGCTCCTGTCCTCCACAAACGCATAAGGTGAGAAGAATGAAGTTGTTCCCAAAGTATGCTGCAGTCTATTTCTTCCATTTGAAGCACACCTGAGCCTTCTGTTTCATTATCATCGCAAGAAAGAGGAACCTGAATAATGTTTGATGGACAGCCGGAAGCTGAAGATATAGTTGAACTGATCACTTTTGACAAATGTGATGAGGACTGATGAGGACTCTTAGGTAAGGACTGACTGGAGTTAATTGTTGACAGTTGACTGGAATGCTGTGGTGTAGACTGACTGGAATGCTGTGGTGTAGACTGACTGGATTGCTGTGGTGTAGACTGACTGGAGTGAATGGGCGAAGGTTGACTGGAATGCTGTGGCGTGTTGTAGAAGTCATTTGTTACCTTTTTCTTCTTTGACAAAGGGCGCACTGCACCCTGCTTCTTTCCATGACCTTCTTCTATGTCTGCGCTTGAGTCTGCTAGATGGGCAAACTTTCCTGGTATGTCTCCCTCCTTTGCATCACTTATCTTTTCCATGTCTGAGCTTATATCAGCTGATTTTCCTTTGTAGGTTAACCTTTGGAAATTCTGGAAGTCTTGTGTCCTCTCTTGTGCACAAATCTTCGTCGGCGGTATAATTTAAGCCTGTTAACATTGATTGTTTTCTTGAGGTTTGATTTAGTCTTAGGATTGAAGAGCTCATCTCTTCCATTTCCAAGAGATTCAGCTACTTTGTATGGTGGGCCAAGCCATCTCTGTTGCAGCTTGCCACCTTTTCTACTATCTTTTTGAGAGTTGTGTAACAGGACCAGCTGTCCAACTTGAATCTTTTTGAAAAGGATAAAACATGCTAATCACAACAATATAAGAATCTTAGTAAAATGCAGCTTACTTTGCCTTTCTTTAGATGCTCAATGTCATAATCTTGTTTGTAGCGGTCCTGTGCCTTGTCAATGTTTATTTTTGCTGATTCAAACAGTTCCATTCTAGCAATCATTTCCTCCGGTTTCGGGAATCCTTCTACCATTTCTTTAACTTCATTGCTGCTGCTCTTACTTTCTGAAATTATTTCATCCTCAATAGGGAGAACTGCTTTCCTAAATGATTAAAATAATCTTGTCACAGTGATTGCTATCGCCCCCTTAAATCTTCATACCTGCAGAACATTAGCTCAAACGGCGTAACACCAGTTGATTTGTGTACCGATGTTCGATAGGCAAACAGCACCCCGTCAAGAAACATGTCCTAATCATTCTGTTTGTCACTAACAAGTTTCAGCAATGATCGCTGAAGTGTCTGGTCACCCGTTACGTAACTGGTCGTCCGGTTACGTAACCGGTCGGCCCGATGCACTACCAATGTATAATGCCAGCCGGTTACGTAACCCGTTGGCCCGATGCATTACCAGTGTGTCAGGTTACGTAACCGGTCGGCCCGTTGCGCAACCATATTCTTAAAGTACTTTGGTTATTTACTAAATAAATGCGTTTTATTTATTTTTTCAGCATAGAGCTACTTGATTTATTACATAACTGCATGTAGTAATACATACAAGACTAAAACCCAAAAGTAAAAATTTTAACAGGTTGCACAACATTATTGTTCAGCTTAGTACATAATGATGATTGTCAGGTACATAAAGAGCAACACCACCACTCGTCTTCAGAAGGAAACCTGAGTAGATTAGCACATTTTTAATGGTACCATCTTTGACATGTGCCACATTGCACCATATCTCCGTACGTATCGGGCATCATACAGGTGCAGAAGACATCTACTTTCGCTTCAAAATAACTCTCTGCTCTTTTTCTTGCCTTCTTATCAACAGTCGGGAATAGTGTTAGTTTTCTTTTTTTGAAACACTGTAGGAGATGGTTTCTCATCTTGCGTTGATCAAATGTAATATCTCCCACACAGTGGCCAAGTGCTGCATGTAATGCAAAGGCAATAGCAAATACACCGCAGTCATTGCGACCACATTGCCTTTGTACTTGTGGAATATGCACAGCTAAGTAGGCATTTTGGTTATCATCACTTTCCTTAATCATTGTTCTGTATACTTGACATAACTGATGAGTTACAGTAGATGACAAATGGCCATTGTACTTACGGCAATCATACACAGTAACTTTACGACGAAGGCTAGAAGCTGTTACCCAATGTGTGTCAGAAACAAGATGTATTTGAATAGCTTCGCCTTTAATAGGAATGAATCCGTCAATCTGCACCAATAATGTACTTTGCCATCCATCAATATGTGAAAATTGACCCTTCAGAATTTCTTGTGCAAGGGACATGTGCTGATCTGTAAGCCAGTCTCCAGTTTCTATGATTTTTCTCATCTCTGCAGAAAACCAGACTCCACTCTTTTTCTGTATGTAGAGGGAAAAAGGTATGCTGTCATGAATCACTTGCACAAAACTCATTTTTTCAACTCACCTTTGCAACATGAGCTCCAGCACTCACTGGTACTATATCATTCTGTGGTGCAATATCAGAGTCATCACAAATGATACTGCAAGCCGATGAATCATCAATATCACTTTGTAAAGAGGCATTAATACCACACACTTCTTCATGATCAGCTCCTTCGCTCTTCCGATCAGTAGCGATTTTACCCCCTTTATTGACACAAATTGATCCATGGTGGCAATGATTGCTACATTCAATGTTGTTTCGTACACAACTGCAACGTTTTGTGCTGCATCTTCCTGACTTGCAGGTGCACCTGTTTTTGGTAAAACTATTCCAAGGAGCCTGCAACTTTGCTGCTTCTCTTAGGGATATTACCGGCATTGTGCTCCAGCCCTCTGTTGCAAACTCAAAGGAACCAGTGAAAAGCTCCAGATCCCCAGCACCATAGCAGGTATTCAGCACTCCTACCTTACAGCAAAGACGATACATGGTACAAACCTTGCCCACTATCTCTACAATGATGCATGGCAAACGTTGTAGGTCAGTGTTAGCTCGATCAATGCGTGGTATTCGGACACTGACATTATCTCCTACTGCAAACTGTTTAATGTGGTGTCCATTGTGCTTGGAATACTTTTGCCCCATCTTTTCTATAGCTTTTAAGTATGCAGCATCTGCCTTCTTACGTATCTCCAGATGTTTCTTTTGAGTGGACAGGGATCTTGGCAATAATGACTCTGAATGTGTTTCTTCAAGCCCAGTTGGTTCACTGGTATCCTCTGCATCTGCAGCAAGCTCCTCCTGAGTGTTAGCTGCCAATACAGTGAAATTTCCCTAACTTGTACAAAAAGAGGATTATGATTATGTGTATTTGTGAGCTGCTGCATTACCTGTTGCTGCATACTCATTTCACACTTCAGCAGCTCATTCTTATCTTCTTCATTGTATGTTTCCTGTTTGATGTCTTCAGTACTTGATTCATCAATATTGCACTCTTCCTCTTCTTTGACCACTTCATCATCAATTATGTCACCATCCTTTTCATCAAGTTGTTCTTCATCAAACGTACCCTTCAACCATGGTTCAGGGATTATAATTGTCCTTGGAGGCTGGCCAAATACAAGCTCATATGGCATTGCTTTGGTTGTTTCATGTACCTGCGTATTCATGGTGTCTAAAAAAAGTAAAGGTTCTTTTGTACAGTGCATGTATAAGCAACATTATATTTACACTTACAAACAATATGAGGCAGCCACCTTGACCATGGAGGTTTACAAGTTTTCTGCTCTGCTAATTTGGCAGACAGCATCCGCTCCAAAGTGTAATGAGCTTGCTCAACTACACCTTGGGATTGTGGGTGACAAGGCCTTCCACTGACCAGTTGAACTTGCCCTGGCCAATCATTAAGAATCTCTGTGATCACTGAGTTTACAAATTCTCGGCCATTGTCACTATGCAGTATGCTTGGAAGGCCCATAACTGGGAATACATACTTCTCCAATGCCTCAGCTACATCATGAGCACCTTTATTGACCAAGGGAAATGCCAAATTGAACTTAGACCAGTGATCTACTTAATGTGCAAAATCCACTTGAAATCCTCATCTGGAAGATGGCGCATGTCAATGAGATCAATCTGTAAAGGGCAGATAGAGCTGTTAACAGACATAGTTAACAGCAACACAAGGCCTATATACCTGAAGCCGAGATAACAGGCCATTGGCTACAATAGGTCTTAGCGGAGGCTTTGTAGCTTGTGGCTTGCGCAGATGACAAGCTGAGCACAGCTTGACATAATGCTCAACAACACTTCTTGGCAAGAAGGAATAGGGACTCTGGACCTATTGTCCAAAAAGACCAGCTAACTTTATGCAATCGGTATATGTACGTACCCGTGCGAACGTCTTCTTAACACTAGCATGCAAACCGTCATTATTGTGGATTTGCTTCAAGATGTCCCAGAACTCCTCCACGAACGCCACTCGACGATATCCCTTCATTAATGTCCTGTCATTTTGTGACTGCAAGAAGGTAAGCATGCAGTTGTAGTATTTTTATACAAACGGTACAATGCTATATGTAGCCAACTAGCTGCTACATTAGCTACAAAATTGTGAGATAAACAACAAATAACCTACTTCCTTATCTTCCCTGACGGCCACAACTAGCGCATCTCGAATGCCTGCTTCTGGAAAGTCAAGCAACCGAAATCCACTGCGCTTGACCAGGTGACGAAAATGCTTATCGTCCTCAGAATTTCCCTTCAGATATGAGATAATCCTTTTCCCATACGCTTCACTGATGACAGCACTTCGTGACCTTGGAGCATCTTGCGGAAATGTACGCCGGCTGTACTTAAGTATCGAACTCTTCTTTTTCACTCGAAATCATTGTAAAGCACAAATTCTATGACACGTGCTATTATCTCGTGCCCAGCACCATCGGCCGGTTACGTAACGGGCCATCCGGTTACGTAACCGGCCGTCCGGTTACGTAACCGGCCGTCCGGTTACGTAACCGGTCGATGGTTACGCATCCGTGCGGAACATATATATATATCGCTAAAATGGAAGGAATAGTTTATGTAATAGTTACAGCGGTAGACATGCGTCTTTATTGTAATATGCACTGTGTACAAAGTTGCTTACGTCAATTTGGTAATGTATTGAGGTTGATGGTTTATCTGATAATAGCGTGAGATCAGTTTACTTACGGTACATTTATCCTATGTATTATATGGCTTCGCTTTTGCCAGTGCTTTGGGTGTCTATATGTTTCAAGAACTAAATACAATACCAAATCCACCAGAAAATTTTTGGAAACAAGTAATAAAAACATTGTCTATACGAGAAGGTTGGTGCCTTGGTGGTGTATAGGAATCAAAGGTGATGGTGATGTAAAAAGCAAGGGAACAAGGCTTCTGATTGAAAAGGAAAATGAAATATATTAGCAAGCACATTTAAATATGAACATGTTGCTAATATAGGTCTATTTCATTTTCCTTAATCAGAAGCCTTGTTCCCTTGCTTTTTACACCACCATCACCTTTGATTCCTAAATACCACCAACCTTTAGAGAATGTTTTTATTATTTGTTTCTTAAAAGCCGATACGTCCAGACTCCCACCGCCGACAATAAAATGGCCCTCCGCCTACCGCCATTTTCAGGTCATTAGCTGCGAAGAACTGTTTAAGGCGCTCGACATACTGTGCCCACAATTCTCGCGGCGAGCTGTCGAACTCTTCCAATCTGCCAAACACAGCCGCCATCCGAAAAGGAACGTAATCGCAACTCGTCGCCAAATGTTATATCTCAAGCTTAATGGAAGCACCCATGCACGAATTAAATAGTGAATGTACAAAATCACATGAGCAAAGGCTAGCTACCTACATAAAATGATGGTCTCTGCAATGCGCATGCGCCACTCTGTTACCAAAGACGCGCTATATGTTGGTCCATGCAGACGCCTCATAAAATGCAAATACCTTCAGCCTTTAGTAATATGCACAGACTATGTTGTACAATGAGTATAGCCGCACGCAATACATAGCCTACGCGCGGACATGCCCATGTCCGCATAGGCTATGTAGCAGTACATGTAAATACAACTATCAGTCTTTAGTAATGCATATAGTTTTAAAGAGCTTGCATGCTCTCCTCCATAAGGACATGGCGCATTCCTTGACGTCTCTGTTCCTCCAGACGACGAGGGCATCAGCGGTGGGGACGAGGGTATGCACATCACCTATTAGCATGCCTAATAGAGCGATGGGTGAACCAGGAGGTGTGGGGAAATCTAGAATGCTCTTCGCTGGGATAAATAAGGCAAATGGTAACGTAAGACCGATAACAGAGGCGAGAAGTAACGCGATCGTCACCATTCCTCTGATGTCTTGACTTGCTTCGGTGCCAGGTCCGGCGCTAATTTCAGCATTTGCTATCGTCCCGCAGGTGACAGTCGTTCGAAGCTTTTTGGCTCTGTAGAACATTATGACATTGAGAATTAACGGTATCACAATGCCGGTGTCATAGCGGATTTTGTCCCCCCCAAAAAGTGTCCCCCCGGACACAATCGGCTAGCGGATTCTGTCCGGGGGGATACAATCCGCTAGCGGACTCTGTCCGGGGGGACACAATCCGCCAGCGGATTCTGTCCGGGGAGACATGTTCTGCTAGCGGATTCTGTCCCTCCTCCGCAGAATGTGTCCCCCCCCCCCCCCCCCCCTCCCCACCCTCCCTCCAACCATTGCATTTGAATAGCGAGCGTGTATAGGCATGCAGCTTCGTATGGTAAAATGGTCGTCAAACGCTCGGATACATATTAATTATATACAAGAAAAGCTGGAAATGGTTCAATCAAACAATAAATCAATATCTCAGTCACACACACACAGGAAGAGTAGATAGGCCAGGGGTAACAGATCCATATTGAGGCCAGGGGTAACAGATCCATATTGAGGAGAGCCATATAGTGAGGCCATGCAGGGGTGACAGAGCCATAGTGAGGCCTGCATGGGGTAACAGAGCCATAGTGAGGCCAGAGGTAACATGCAGAGCCATAGTGAGGCTAGGGGTAACAGAGCCATAGTGAGGCCAGGGGTAACCCCCCCCCCCCCCTCCCCCCAACATTGCGTTTGATTAGCAAACTGAGCGTGTAGGCATGCAGCTTCGTATGGTGAAATGGTCGCCAAACGCTCAGATACATATTAATTTTACAAAGAAAAGCTGGAAATGGTTCAATCCAACAATAAATCAGTATCTCAGTCACATACACAGGAGAGCAACACCATTTGTCCTCATGCAGTGTTGGAAGTGTGAGAATGCCAACACATTTGATAAGGAACCATTTGTGACAGGTGTCACATTGCACCAAGTCTCTGTAAGCGGTGTCAGGTATCAGTATCAGACACGCACAATGAACATAAATATCCTTAGGGATCGTTGTAGTGTTTGATTATACCAACCATTAGTTTGAGGATGGTATATGCTGTAGATTATCCTGTGTTCAGTTCCCGTTAATTGGAACAGTACTGCATTGACTCTGTTCACAAATTCACGTTCTTGATCTGATATGGTAACGTTGGTGCAACCATGCCTGTAAGAAAGTTACATGTTATGAAATGCTTATATGCTTATAGCCTTATATGTAAACTGAATTAATAAATCATTAACATTTGTCTGCATATAATCTTATACAGAAACTCAGCAACTGTTCTTGCAGTCTTGTCGGCTATAGGCTCAGCCTCAGGCCACTTAAAAAAGTAATCAACTAAGGTGATGATTTAACAATTGCCTCGTTCAGTTTTTGGGAGAGGACCAATCAGACCTATTCCAACCTAAATTGATGCATGCATGCATTAACTTAAGGTAGTCTTGATTGCAACTAACTTGATGCCAAACACTAGGTTGTATAGGTATAGGACGCAGAGGGGCTACGGTTATCATAAACTTGGCACCATTGGTGCTTGAATTGGGCAAGCATCGCACGTCTAACGAACTCATGCACCCATACATCTTTCATCTGCGTCTTCCAGAAGAATCTCGATGAAACCTTAATTTTCTCTTGTTTTATCCCTTCCCAGGTGTCCACGTATATACAAAAAGCGCTATTATGATTATTGGATCAACCCTATAGCGTGCATGAGTCAGTGTTAATCCTCGGACACTTTTCGGGCGCTTCGTTATTGACGTTGGTGATCTACCAACCGTTTACACGCGTGCATTGTATAAATTTAAAACAGCTTGCATGCGTAAAGACCAAGACTAAATGCAAAAGCTGTCAATAGTTGGTTTCGATCATGAAGTATACTACTAATTCGATAACCAAGCCCCGATGCGTACGTATATACGTGCATGGCAGTCATACTCACTTTCTTTGGACGAATGGCATGAAGGATTCGTTCTATTTCTTCTACGCCTCTAGGAACTTGAAGATATTCAATTTTCCCTCTTTCTTTATCCTTTTTGCGGTACAGTATACGCCACTATCGACCGCATAGTCCATGCACACACTTGAGCTTGCTTTAGGTCCTTGTGATGCTATGCAGAGGGTAACTAAGTACCATACTCCAGAAAGCTGAAAATGGCATCGTACTCTTCTTCATCCATAATGCTGCAGCTGACTATTACTGAAAGCTAATAGCTACTAGCAGCTGCAAAGCGCACCACGTGCATGCAACTTACTGTAGAAGGGCGGAGGGGACAATATTCAGGGCCGCAGCCAGGACGTCTGGCGGGAAGGTAGATTGATAGCACTGCGGGACTGAAGTGGGAGGGGGAGGGTGTGTGTGCTAAGCTTACCTTTCTGGCTCGATGCAAAAAGCGGGCGGGGCTAATAGGACCTGTCAATCTGACACCAATTAAAAAAACCGGGACGGCCAAGCGCATCGGTTGGAGGGGGGGGGGGGGGGGGGGGACAATATCTGCGGAAGGGGGACAATATCTGCTAGCGGATTATGTCCGTGGGGGACAATTTCCGCTAGCGGATTGTGTCCGGGGGGACAAAATCTGCGGGGGGACAGAATCTGCTCCGACACCGGTAATGACGATGATTAAGCCCAGAAGCATGTGTATAAAGTAGCACCACTTTTTGGAGCAGTTTACATGGACAGTACATACAAAATCAAAATCTAAAAGCTTGTAACATCCGAAGATGCTAGAATTGAATAGCAAAGACATGATCACACTATGCATGCCACCAACGGTAAAAATCACTGCTGTCACTTTCATTCTGTGCTGTGGGTAGCGAAACGGAAACATAACTGCACCGAATCGCTCAACGGTGATTGCTAAAACCATCGTATTCCTCAGGAGCTCGAGGAAAAACTGTATCGTTCCAACCACATAACACGGCGACTTTCCAAAAGGCCACTTCCCATAGATCAGCGAAGCCATGTAGAATGTAGAAAAGAGGACACTGCGGCAAATGTTAGAAGCAGTGAGGATGAGACATATGATCAGCTCCATCTGGTCGCGGAGAGATTTTTGAATAATAACGATCACCATGAAGGAGATGTTGAGAATCAAGGATGATAACAGCGACAGCATACAAAACACGCTCTGGAATACCGTCATCCATGTTGCAAGCGGAGATCCAGTAGTGAATTCACAACGATCACTGTAATTGGAAGTATTCATGAACGACATAATACTAGGAACCTGATTGTCCTTGATGAGCGTTAACAAAATGTGTAATAAGATTGTTCGGTCGATCTGTTTGGTAACAGTGTCTTCCCGTATCTATTGGGTTGCTAGCCTCACATTCCACACCCCACATTCCTTTCGGGCTTAACACCTGATTACAGAGTACCGCTGTCGGACCAGATTCTGTCACCCCTCGGACTTAGACATTTTCCGCTAATTCTGTCTTCACGAAGGAAAGGTGTAAGAGCCGGGAGAATAAAGATGTTTCTACTTGTGAATTGGAGTGCACAATGAGTGTGTGGTGCTCCCCCTTTCAGCAGAAATAACACTACCGCCGCCCCTCCAAGATCATGTGAGGTGTTTAGTTGTGTGGAGAGTTGTTCAAAGAAAGGATGAAGACGAGCACGACCGTAAAACGCTAATTAGTTAATTAAGACCGTTCAGGCAAGGCTTATTTCGGTTCAGACCCTGAATTTTCCTATAGATGCACAAAAACATTAATTTCATTAACTCCAGTGCCCACGTACATGATTTTATGATTTACATTATCATCACGTGGCGTTTCGCACGGCGGTCTGCTCTCATAGAACGCGCGGAAAGCAGCCCTACGCCCCAAAATATTGCATTGTCCCATAGCAACGAACCAGACAACCGATGTGCGTTGGAATGTGTTTTTCACCAAGACACCGAATGCACAATATGCCTAAAAAAACTGACTACGAGTGGCAAGCACCACTGATCGTTATAGCAAAGCGTAAATCACGCGGCCTTCCCTTTGACATGCAATAAGGTGTGTTTTACGTTGGCTTGTTTGTTGCAATTTGATCGTTACAATTCTTACCTGGGAAATCGTTTAACAATGATAGAGATATTTAGTATCCGTTGAATCACTTCAAACACCTATATATGCATTATCCAATCATATATAAATCTAATGATAACAATCTAAATGGATTTTTGATGCAAAAATAGCTACCTGATCCAGCGCCTTTCAGAGGCGTACAAAGAGGAAATGCAGCCTCCATGTTAGGAACATTTTTTTCATCTCCCACTACAACAATCGAATAGAAAACCATCTTGCAATCATTTGTCTTCCTCATTTGTTCATGGATATTCAATTTGAACATACGTTTTTCAAAAATTTGGCTACGCACTATTTGAAGTGAATGACCTTGTCGTGTTTCGGTCATTTTTACATGCATCCCACTACTGATCCCACAAATATGATGCAAAGTCTGCTTTCTGTCTGCTGGCCGATTTGCATAATGGACACTGATACGAGAACAATCTACAGTTATCATACACATGTTACATACTATTCGTACTGGCACACATCTATAATATAATTATTATGTAATAATATATACGGCACAACCTAAATATGTATATAATATATGTGAGAATACAGAATTACACTTGGATGTTAGTGGGCCGCTTTGTCGGAATGAGACGTAGATTGGAGGCTATAAAACGAGGTGCGGCATTATTTTTTAATCTAGAAACTTCAAACTCGTACAAGTCCTCCAACTGGGGTTTGATTGGAAGCCTGTCTATTTGACAACGTACTTTTGTTCCATATGGCTGTGCAGCATGCATGGTCTGGTGGTGCAAAATATACAAGGCCTTTGTCATTCTCTATAACAACAATGCGCCTTTCTGCCGCTGGTTTATCGTCCAACGATGCGTGGTTATGGGATGTTATCAGCAGCGGGCATACTGGAAATGCCTGGAGGCCTTTTTGTGACGAAACTTGTATGTAGAACTTGACAGTTCCTGGATTCACTCTTTTCCATGAATCAGGGGCATTATTATTAGACACAAATAAAAAACTGAGGCCTTTACAAGTGACTTTTCCATGCATGGCGACCATCAGTTGATATCCTATAAACCTGTCCAGAGATTTCACGAAAGTTGATGCGCTTGCTGTATCCAACATTCACTACTTCACAGTCATTAATTGCTCGATGAAGGGAGTCCTTCCAAAACCAGTCTTTAGAAGACAACAAATCTTTGCCAAAACCTGTAATAATGAATTCACTGCATCGCGAAATGCGGTTCTCATTTTGCAGGAGATTTTCCAAAATCGTATTGTATTCCGTTATATGTTTTGTTACATCATCTGGGTTCACATCAGGATCATTGTCACACAACAGCTGCAGCAACAGGGTCACACCCTTGAATAGAAGGCATTTAGCTCGCAAAAGAGAATGACTGGTCAAATTTTCCATAAATCTTTCAATTATAGAAAGCATTCCTATTCGACTTGTATTTAGTTTGGAGTAGCGCAACCAATCCCAGTAATTCGAGTTCAAAAAAACGATCTTTATGACTCTAGGTTGATCAAT
The DNA here is from genome assembly GCA_963681505.1 of Eunapius fragilis. NCBI lineage: Eukaryota > Metazoa > Porifera > Demospongiae > Spongillida > Spongillidae > Eunapius > Eunapius fragilis. The sequence continues at coordinate 2,720,464 of OY811977.1, read as the reverse complement.
AATAAGGTTAATGATGGATCGTCACCTAGACGTAGGCGCGTTAACCTACATGTAGGCGTTGCAAATTGCTTTATTCCAAACAATGTACAAACAGCCAACGCTTGAAATAATAAGGACCAATATAATAAAGAGGGCTACTTGCAAGCTGGCGGCAGAAAACAACGCCAGCGTGCTGCTAGTGCTACGAACGCTCTGTTGGGGCACGCCCCTCATTTAGCTGGAGTTGTTCCGATCTGCAAAAAACTTACTAGAAGCATTCTTCGTTTTAAAGGCAGATATAATTTTAACTCTTTTTGCCAAATACACACGATTTCCAACTTTTATACTCACTTTCATCAAGATCGTGGCAATTTTTGTACGTTCCTCCATCTCGATCGTGTATCTAAAGAGCCGATGGTTGAATGAGCTCCAAAGCGAATTAAAAACGAAGCCCTATGCTATACGGCATTGAATGCGAGGACCATACGTTGCAACGGAACGCCTACACGTAGGCTAAATAAAACAGCACTTTTCGCCTAAATGTAGGCGTTTGTTCGATCTATCATTAATGATTGCTTGAGTTAAGCTAATACAGAGATTTTCGGGCACGTGACGGGCATTGCCGTACCTTAGGCGTAAAAGGAAGTTAATGCGTTGCAAGCTTTTTACTTTTAAATGAGAATTGTGACCTAATTCCTCCTTGCGCTCAGCAGTTTCAAACAGCCTTTCAAGTTGAATATCCACATCCGCCTTATTTCCAAGCAGCTGTAGTATTTTTGTGAGTGAGTCGCTGTAGGTAAATGGATCTTATAATTAAGTAGAAAGTGTGTCCGAAAGAAAAGCTATTTCCTCTTGAGCATTTAAAATGTATTCATGTGTAGCCAAAGGACGAGTCAATGTGTGAAATGAACATGAACATATGTCTGTGAGGCATTTAATGTGACACTGAGGATCTGAAGACCTAGGATATGACTCACTAGTTTGACCCTGCATTTTGCATTCACGGGATACAGCATAACAGTCAGAAGCTATTTTGGTCAGCGTAATAATGTCACTGGCAAGATCTGCTGAATCTTTTGGGACTAGTACTGTACATTAAGTCAATGTCATAGCATCAGAGTACAGTTGACCCTCTTGGTGGTGCAATGTCCTATCAAATGGAAGCAACTTGTGTGCTTTTCATCACCTGAATGGCAGCATCTAAGTCCATGTTGTCCATGTGCAGATATACACGAGCCAAATCTCCCAGAAAGTGTGCTTGAATTCGACTTTTATCTGGCAACTTTCCTTCCACTTTTCTCATACCGTTGATAACCACATTCTTTCCCGCCAAACTACCTATAAGTGATTCAAAATGTGATATTTGAGAGTTATATGACTTATCATGAAAGAGCCACCGAAGGGCACGTTCGAACTCATTAATGTTGTTGCCATAGTTATCCCACTCTGGTACAGGATATACTTTTCGTAAATGGTCAATAAAATCTACCACAAAATCAGCCAGCCACAATCCCCATTCAGGAGGAAGTACTTTCAAAGGTACTGAGTTCAGAGAGAACAATTGCATCAATGCAATGATGTCACAATCGAACACAGCGACTATGCAAATCATAAAAAGTGATTAAGGAATGAGGAAGAGAACTTTCCCAATTCATATCCTTTGCATTGACTGCTTTAACTTGCAAAGCTTTTTCAGTATATACCCGTGTGAAAGCAATTTGTAAAAGTATATGCTTTTGCTCTGGAGTGATATTGATTAGTTTTTCTTTAACATAATCATGTAAGCAGAGAAACTTATTTTCTAATGTTGTCACCATGATGAGAAAAAGAGGAACTTCTTCTTTTATGTGCCTCATATAAAGCATAAGAAAATCCAGACCATCCCTGCTATTGCTGAAGTGAGTGTTTTTGCATAGTAGTGTGTAAAATTGATCCAATGTGTCAAGTGATAAGTTGTCTTTCAGATGAATCTGTACATTTGCTTTCAAACCACTTTCAAAGTAACGTTCTACACGCAAGATTACAGCACTGAGACCTTTAAGTAATGACATAAGTTCTTCAAAGTCTATGCCCAGATCATTATCCCACACAACTAAAACTGGACGACCTTCTGACAGGTCAATGAGATGTTTTACATCTAGCCGCAAGTTGCTGTAAATTTGTGAAGGTACTACACAACAGAATGCTTTTTTCAAATGCCACATAACATGACGGGCAACAGTGGAACCACCTGCACCTGGGTAGTGGGTAAACAGTACAGCCATTTTGTCTCATGGACGATTTTCAAGGCAAGATTTTACTCGTTTGAGTTTCAGGATGATCAAAAACATTTTTTTGTTTTGAAATCTTCCCATCTAACAAATCGTACGCTACCTTGAAAGAATGCTAAACCATTATCATAACTATTCATGTCTAAACGATCTTCAATTTTAGGGTACAGGTAATCGAGTTCACCAGCTTTTATACTTTTCACAGTCTCCACAGACAGCTTGTAATGTTTGCCAGGAATGCTGCGCCAATCATCAATAGTGCACCCTGTTTGGTTTTGCTCCAGTTGAAAATCTGATAGTTTTGTTAACTCCATGGACAGTATCTCTGGTTGGTATGGTAGATGATTAAATTTTGACATAAATGATGAATCAACTGTTGGACAAACTACAGTAATTTCAGTCTTGTCATAAGATTTGAATTGCTGAGCTGTCAAGCAAAGGTCAGAGATGGCTTGTCCAAAATCACTGCTCACAGGCATACCTGACCACACAATTATAATCTTTACTTTAGATGCCATAGCACTACAAGCTTGTATTATGTACTTGCACAAAGAAGGAAGCAATTGAAGGCGACAAATTTGGGGATCAAATATTAGTTGATTGGATGGTCCTAGTGCTTTTACCCAATAGACAGGGCCTACGTCCGACATATCAGCAGGGTTTACATTATTCAAAGGGAGATCATTTATTTTGAACACATATGCTGCTTCGCTTTCAGCAACGTCTCTGAGTGTATTTGGGCTTATATCACCACCAAAATCAAAGTCAGCAACCAATGTCCATGGGATACATGCTAGGCCTTTTATCACACTGATGTCATGATTGCCAACATCAGTAATTAAGATAGGACGAACATTGCAAAACTGAAAAAATGTAGACAAATGATTTATGGCAAGACTTGAGTCTCCGCACCTTATAGCAATTTCTTGAAAAGACATCTGTCTTGGACTTCCACCAATATGAGCCTCCTCTTCCTTCTCCGACGGCTTATCAGTTTCCAAAATTCAGGAAGTGTACACAAGTAAAGAAGAGTTTGCTTTGATGGATTCACAATTATATCCATAATACAATAGTTATTATCAAGTAAGTCATTAGTACTGTTACAATCAATGAATTGGTGGCTGACCACACAATTCAAACTGGTTGTTGTTTTTTGTTTTAATTGGAATAATAAACTATCGAGCATATTATTCATTTTGTCTTGGGAAAGAGAGCGTGGTTTTGAGATAGCAACTGGGAAGCCTCCTCCAGTGGGTGGAAGCAAACCTTTCAGGCCTAAATTTAATGGCAGTACAACTGGTGGATGCTCTTTTTCCAAATCAAATATTTTCTCCATAATAGGACATGCCTTTCTTGCCCAGGAACAATATAATTTATGGCGTACAAGATCTTGGGACTCAAATCCGAAATTATATGCTGCATTTATGGGCACTTTAAGCCAGAGCACAAGAACATTAGAGGATTGTGTTAACAAAGCATCAGAGCAAGCTGTGATTTGATGTTTAATAGCAGTAAAGTGATTGATGGCTGGAGGGAAGCAAAACTCATGTGTTTCCAAAGAACCCTTAAACCGCTTTACAAGCCTCTGTATCAAAGATAGTATAGCCTCTTGGTCAAGCCATACTCCTGTTGCCAAAGGAGGCATGTTGGATACTCCAATACGCAGGATTCCACCTGTACTAGTATCAATTGAGTCATTGAGCCATGTTGCACCATAATCTTCAAGTTTTTTAATAGCAAAATCAACTGGATCATCTAAACATTCTTTGTTATCAAGAATTCCACCTTCTGAAGGCAATTGTTGCCATAGGGCAAATGATGTTCAAGCCTTGACTTTAGGAGTATATGTGTTCATTGATGTGGTCGCTGCAGTCAAGCGCTCGAGTTCTTGCTTCACTTCTGATGATGTATCTGCCATTTTTGAAACAAAATCGTCAATTGAATAGTAGCTGGATGTGGTACCATGCCGTATGCGAAGACCAATGTCCGCTTCACTACATAAGTGTAAATTGTGTTTTGATGGGCATACAACCATACGGACAACGAAGTAGGAATGACTAGATGTGCTGAAGTATGTGTTGAAGCAATGATCAAATCTCTGTTTGATATTATCTGGCAGTTCTCTGGGGTCCCACACTTTAGCACAACAATGGGGACATTGTGCTTTACATGCTTCCTCCACTTGTTTTTTCAGGTCCTCCAGATTTTGACTAGAGAGCGCAGCAGCAACATTATCAACTTCAAATTCTCCAGGTCTAGTTCTTTTGCGCTTTAGTCCTAAGTAGGTCACACCTCCTCCCGCACTACGGTAGGCTGATATGTGTTGTCGTAGTTCGTCCACCTGTAACTTGGAAAGTTTGGTGTCATTTAAGGGGCAGAACCAAATGCCAGAAAATGTGCCCTGTAATCGAAGAGTGGCATTGTCATCTTGAAGCAACGGGAACTCCATAGGGTTACCATCCATACCATGCACTTTTGTGGTTCAACACCAATTAAAACCATATGAGATTTACTATTGACGCAAATAAAAGGCTTTTTTTTTCATTACTCTTCTCAGGCTGCTGCTGCACAATACCTGTGACAATTATCAAATGATTCCTATCCTCGCAATGTATGTTGAAAAGAGAGGTGGTACGTTTTTTTATAAATTTCCTTGGCAACGCCTGACTCAACGATAATAACTCTTGTTGATTCACGCGCAACACCCATCTCTGGCAAAGAAATATTTTCAAATTCCATTTTGGACTTCTTCCCCACTGGACTTCCCTTTTGTTTTGGAATAAGCTCACCTTTCATAGATATTGTCTTACCCACATCGAAATTCTTCAACGGATGAGAATGCAATTCAATGGATGGTTTATTCACTGTATTTAGCATTGTGTTGAGAAGAACGATCCTTTTATCCAATTCAAAGGATGACATAAATGTCCCAAACGCTGCATTTGTCCAGTGCCACAGGGACTAACGAAGACAAATTACTCGCCGATTCTTTTTACAACAACTTTCGTTTCAGAATCTTCACAACCATGGGTTGTCACTGGTACATGTTCATGTTCATTCAATAAAGGTAGGGGCATTTTCGACTGAGGTTTATCTGGTCCTAAACTGTCACTGACCGGCAACGTTACTCGTACAGCATCCAGAGCTTGTTTTTCCGGTTCGGCGAACACTTGCTGCGAGATATTTGATATAAATCCTGCTTCATTACTGCCTTTTTGGTCGGCTTTCTTCTTTCTAATGCGCTCGAGCTTCTGTCTGCGTTCCTCTATCTCGCGTTCAATTTTCGCCTCATCGTCACTCTCTGGCGACAGTTTGTCACTGTCCATTTCACTTATGTAAATCAAAACAACATGTAAAGAGTTAAAATGCCAATGTTCAAGTCACCTGATGTTATCGCAACTCCCATACATTACATCATAGATTATAGAATACAGGGATTGGAAACGGCATATACATTTACGTGACGTGACGTCACGTTCCGTTACGTGACCGTGCTTCGCATCGAATCCTTTGGTGGGCGTGTGAGCTGTTAAACATCCTTCTGTAGAGAGCTTCTTTCGGCGTTGTTTAGCTTATAACTGTGTGAGGACAGCCTCTTTGACATCAAAGAATCGTTTAACTATTCTTTTTACAGAGTTTCAGTTGAGCCAGCGAGCGATCGTAGCTACCAAGTGATCGGGTAGTGGTTGTGGCATTTTCCTGGACACAGGAAACATTATAAATACATTTTGAGAGTTCCCATATAGATTACGTAGTTGGTAGTGTGGCGTAGTAACGTTCTGGAGTCCCTACGAAGGGTTCTGGCATTGTAAATCGTAAATATGTCATATAATGGTATCCAAAAAGGGTACTTTTTGTGTACTTTTCCCAGAAAATTGATTAGGATTCTAGAATATTTGAGGACATATATTGAATCAGAGATGCATATTGAGTGGCGTGATCAAAATTTCTTATGTGTTGTGCATGTGTTGTAGGAGCAAATGGCTTGCAAGTTCGTTTGGGTCAAAGCTCAGATATATATCCTTGTTGAATGGAATTGCTCCACAAATGCCTCTTCTTATTGTTAAACGTATTTTTACCTTTTGGATAGCCGGATCGGGCACAAGTTTCTGAAATGTACCGACCATTTTCTTGGCAAAGCTCACAAAAGTGCTCTGGCCAGGGTATACATAATTTACGGAATGGTGAAATGCGGATGAATCCCGTAATCTTTACCGTTTCCAATCCCTGTATTTTATAATCTATGATTACATGTACCCATATCATAAACCGCTTCTAATGATGACCGCATCCTTGCCCTTTAGCGTACCGTCGTTATCTATCAAGCAATAAGTCAGCTGTTCCGTGATTATTTTATTCAACATTGCCATAACCGTGCGGCTAGGTCTAGCATGGATTTAATAAGAGGGTAGGGATATCGATCTGGGGCTCCGCTCCAGACACTTTCACAATTCACAATTCATGAAATTGTTGGTGCATATATACTTGTGTTTGAAGTGGTCCCCTCCCCCTGGATCCGTCATGCACCGTAGTCATGAGTAAAAGGTCCCGTACTCGTACCAAATTTGACTCCATCTTGGTCGCATAACTCAGCTCGGGATCGGGATAATAGCAGTGGCGGATCCAGGATTTAATGAAGGGGGGGGGGGGGGGGGTGGAGGGGTGGAGGGGCGGAGACACGAAAGGGGGAGTATGTGGGCCCCCTCCTGCGCGAAGCGCGGAAGTTGGAGATAACGAATATGCATGCATGAGAAATGCACTTTTCGCCGCCATTCCCGATATTTGTGTACGTAAATTTAGCGCGCGCGTGTTATGTAATAGACCAAAAGGGGGCCGGGGTTGCAAACCCCCCCCCCCCCCCTCCGTACGCTAGTGGATAGGAACACTTTGTTAAAGAATATCGAGGCTTTTATACATTGGAGGTGTGCTTAGCATAGTTTAATTTCTGTGGCAAAGTACCTAGTTCCTACAACTTCAGAATCTATACAAATTTACCGACATGCGGCCACCTTATTACTGATATTTATAAATGCATGGTTGAATGTTGTGGCCTGAGTGGGCATCAGATGTCTACGAAGGGGCGCTCCACTACTGCCTTATTAGCCACCGTTCCTAAGATTGGAGTATTTAGTCCTGTAACTATATTCAATGCGGTCTTGGTTATATACAGACCATCATTCCCAAATCACTGTTGAAGTTGTCATTGCACTGCACATTCATATTTTGAAAAACACAGATAATTAGCAGGCTTTGATGGACGTTGATTCTGAGGGATTTGATAAAGTAATTAACCGTTTATAACAATATTGGAATAAAATCAATCAAAGTGCTAGTGATTTCCATCCCATTTAAAAACTTTGCCTTTCATAACCTGCACATCCGTGAGTCTGGGAACGAGGCCACCCTACGTGCCGGGGCCACATAAACCCACCAAAATTGTCAAACTGGGGGCTGATGCTGATATTGAATGAGAATGCAATGAGCATGATTAGCTTACACACACACACACACATACACACATACATACATACATACATACATACATACATACATACATACATACATACATACATACATACATTACATACATACATACATACACACACACACACACACACATACATACACACACACACACACGTATACGATCACACAAGGTGACACAAGTGACAACGTTTCGACAAACATGGCGAGCAAGCAAATATGTCATTCCTTGCAGCATCCTCATCCCTCAGGTGGCTGTTGATACTCTCTGGGAGGCACGCAACTATTATGATCACGAGGAGGACTATGAAACCGAAAATGAGAAAGACGAGATGGTAGTCAATTGGGTAGCCATATTCCATGTTTGGGTCGCTTAACGAAAAGGAGTACACTCCTCCAGTGAAGGAAGTAGCCACAGTTCTGGGAGTGAGTGAGAGAAATTTGAAGGAAAAAAATTCATTTATTTATTTTAACATACATGTATGCCATGACCTAAACAAATAACCCTTCCAATAATCAGCACAACATAATGCATCAAAGTACAGAAGGGTGTGGGTGTGCGTGTGGGGGTGGGTGTGGGTGTGGGGTGAGGGTTGGGCATATGGTCTTTATACCTGACAAGTGAAGTGGCTGACAGAGCCAGACCGTTCACTGATCCCAGTTTGTCCTTTGTCACAGAGTTGTTGATAAGCAAGCTGACCGCACTGAATATGGTAGCATTGGTCACATTGTACACAACCAGGGCCACTATCAGGATAACCCAGAAAGGCTCGATCCTGTGACACGAGAAAAAAAAAAAAAAAAAAATTAAGAATGGGTGGTGTATGGTCACCTGGGTGAAGTACCCTCCCTCTGAGGTGCATGGTCACCTGGGTCCTGGGTGAAGTACCCTCCCTCTGAGATGCATGGTCACCTGGGTGAAGTACCCTCCCTCTGAGGTGCATGGTCACCTGGGTGAAGTACCCTCCCTCTGAGATGCATGGTCATCTGGGTAAAGTACCCTCCCCCTGAGGTGTATGGTCACCTGGGAGAAGTACCCTCCTCCTGAGGTGTATGGTCACCTGGGTGAAGTACCCTCCCCCTGTGGTGTAGGATCACCTGGGCCCCCCTCCCCATACACCATGTATGGTCATGTTGAACAGGGCAAACTTTGTACTTTGCACTCAAACAACTGTCTGTGTTGTGTCTGGGTTTTTTTTTGCAAACACTAGTCCAAGCATGCACGCACATTCATTCCCATACAATGGTGATTGCAACAGCCCAGCTTAACAACACACAACATTTCATGGACCACATAGCCAACATTTCTGGGTCCTTCACCATGAGAGACTGCCTATTCAAGTACTGCATCCCCCCCCCCCCCCCCCCCCAGGCACATGTACTGCACCACACAACAGGTCCCCCCCCCCCCCCCCCCGCCCGCCCCCCGTAGGCACATGACAATTAGCCAGACAAAGTGAGGCTGTGTGTGGGAAGGGGAGGAGGAAGGCAGGCAGCTTACGGAATATATTCAAGCAGCCGATTTAGAAATGGAAACATCATGACCACGACCATGAAGGGAACAGCATTCATGTGGAATGTTTTGATGGAACGAAACCTTCTCTCAAGCTGTTGGGGGTTGGGGGGGGGGGAGGGAGGGAGGGGGATAAGAGTGTACAAAACAATGGTAGCCACAATGCTAAATGCCACACACATCACACCTCACACATGCAAACACAAACACACACACACACACACACACATGCACACACACACACACACACACACACACACACATACCAATGGGTACAACACCAGGCCAATAGGCAGCAAGATACCTCCCGCCACAGCAAGGGAGAGGCCAATCTCCTTGGCCGAAAACCCCAGGCCACCTGCAAAGATATTACATCATACTTCCACCTGCGTACGTAATTGCACTAAGGGGACAAAGTAACCCACACATCTTCCTACCACTCACACCCCCCCCCTCCCAGTACCATAGCTGATGGAGGTGGAGGACCACAGGGAGTAGAGCTCATCAAACCCAATGGCCGCAAATGAAAGGGCACAGTATGTAGTCACTGTCATCAGGACCAGCCTGCTCCTGTGTGTGAGTGCATGGGGGAGGGAGAGGGAGGAGGGTGGAGTGGGTGGCGAGAGGGAGGAGGGTGTAGTTTGTGAAGAGGGAGGGGTGGAGTAGTGTGTGGGGAGGGAGGAGGGTATGAACAAAATGTTACATTCACAGTATTATATGTGTTCCCAATCTGATGGATACATATGCATACCCAACATACATGTACCATACATGTACCATACATGTACCATACATGTACCATACATGTACATACATGTACCATACATGTACCATACACTACACAAGAAGTAGGTCACATGTGACGGCCGTGCCTACAGAAGTAGGTCACATGTGACGGCCATGCCTACAGAAGTAGGTCACATGTGACGGCCATGCCTACAGAAGTAGGTCACATGTGACAGCCATGCCTACAGAAGTGTGATGGCCATGCCTACAGAAGTAGGTCACATGTGACGGCCGTGCCTACAGAAGTAGGTCACATGTGACGGCCATGCCTACAGAAGTAGGTCACATGTGACGGCCGTGCCTACAGAAGTAGGTCACATGTGACGGCCGTGCCAACAGAAGTAGGTCACATGTGACGGCCGTGCCTACAGAAGTAGGTCACATGTGACGGCCGTGCCTTCAGAAGTAGGTCACATGTGACGGCCGTGCCTACAGAAGTAGGTCACATGTGACGGCCATGCCTTCAGAAGTAGGTCACATGTGACGGCCGTGCCTACAAAAGTAGGTCACATGTGACGGCCATGCCTTCAGAAGTAGGTCACATGTGACGGCCGTGCCTACAGAAGTAGGTCACATGTGACGGCCATGCCTACAGAAGTAGGTCACATGTGACGGCCGTGCCTACAGAAGTAGGTCACATGTGACGGCCGTGCCAACAGAAGTAGGTCACATGTGACAGCGGTGCCTATACCTATGGTGGGACCCCACTCTCTCGGGCCCTCCCCACTCCCCCCACAACTACACCTGATGCCCCTCCTCCCTTCCCATCATGCCATGTCGGGTTCCCATCCCGCTAACCTGATCAACAAAAGGAAGTCCATCACCCAACCCCTGATGCGAAGCAAGGGATCTCTAGGGGAGCACGTACAGGAGTGCCTCGACAGACTTGGCTTGGACAGGTCTGGGGACTGGTCAGACACGTCGATGTCCTCCAAACCTTTCGTCACCCCGGGGGGCTCTGAGGTATCGGCAAGGCGTCCATTGCCACATGTGTGTGAGGCACCATGACCCGGGTCAACTATGTCGGCATCCACCCCCTCATCCAAGCTGTGGGAGGAGTGGTGGTGGTGGTGGTGGTGGTGGTGGTGGTGGGTGGGGCACTGAGTTATGGCGATGGTCGAACTGTCCGTGCCGTGGTTGCCATGGTTATCAAGGGACGGTGCAAGCGAGGTCTGGTCCCCCTCCCCCTCCTCTGCGGAGTCGTCCATCTTCTGTCCCAGGGTGCCTAGGTCAACGTCACTGCATTCTTCCTCATCAGAGGCGTGGTCTTCGGAGGAGGAGGCGCGGTCTTCGGATGAGGTGTGGCTGAAGTCCGAAGGTTTGCGAACAAGAGTGTCGTCACTGGGTACATGAGTGTACCCTTCCTTGTTGTCCCTGTGGGAAAGTTACAAAAACAGTGGAACAATGTAAGCCTCTCAACAATGCCTTATGTTCATCCACCTGGGGAGGGGGGGATGGTGTGGTGTGGGAAATGGACAATGGCACTGCCTAACCTAAAGCCAGGGTCACATAAAATATACTGGGATATACTGGACATACTGTGATATACGTTCTGAAAAAAAAAAGTATTGAATCAGTCACAAAGAGAAAAGGGCTCCAGCAATATGTCCAAAAGACCTGTGCCAATGCCATCCTCTCTACCAGCTGCATGCCACTCCCCTCTTTCCCCTCCTCCCCCCACCCCTCCCTTTAGCATCGGTCATCCACACAACATTCCGTAATTAAAAACTGTGCTAATGTGCTCGACTTGTGACCTCTGACCTCACCAAACCGGACCACCGACTGCAAATTATTAATTAAGGACTTGCACAATTTGTAGTGGAGCCATTTTAAGGACTTACACTTTTGAGTGAGCCGTCTCAGGCAGGAGGAAAATGGTGAGCAGCACACTGACCACACACACCAGAGAACTTAAGATGCATGGGGTGGCGTATGGGAATACCGTCAGGAAGGACTTCAGAGTTCCATCTAGAGAGCACGCAGTTAAAAAGTGATATAGAAGATGATATTCGTCTCCATTAATAAGCTACCAGAATGCATTCTTGGTAGCTATTAATAAGTGGGGTTGTATTTTACATGCTTGGAGTCCACCTCACTAACCATTAATAAGCGGACCTAATGGACTACATGTTGTAATCATTGACCTCAAGACTAGTTCATTACAGAGCATGGTGAAAGTGAAAGCTCATGTAGTCTAACAGGATTTGGGTTAAAGAGATAGTGGTGTGTGTGGGGGTGCAGTGGGAGTGACATTAGGGTAGTGACATTAGGGTGTGTGGGGTGCAGTGGGAGTGACATTAGGGAAGAGGTGATGGTGTGTGTGGGGTGTAGTGGGAGTGACATTAGGGTATGTGGGGTGCAGTGGGAGTGACATTAGGGAAGAGGCGGTGTATCCAAGGAAAAGAAACATGCATGTTATCTTATGCTAAGTCTGATTTTCGTGCCATCATGCACGAGCTTGATGGACCAGTGTGTAACTTGGTATATGACGTCCGTATGATGCTTGCATCGCACATACGGACGTCATATACCAAGTTACACACTGGTCCAACAGCAGAGAAATTTTATTCCTTGGGCTGGGGATATAAGGAATTGGTAAGAGGATTTCCCCCCCCCCCCCCCCCCCTTCCCCCCTCCTCTCCCCCAAGTAATCAAAAGCAAACAGCCAGTCTGCTGGTCCCCAGACCCAATTACATTACACATACCCATACTAAATGTACATGTAATTGAAATTGCACTTCTATGGAGAAAAAAAAAAAACTTACTCTCAAGTGTGAGGTTGTATTGAGTTATTGGATCAGCTGTGAGGCCAGAAAAGGCGGGGCCAATGACCAACCCCACCCCCCAGGCACAGGACAAGAGGGAGAGCCCCAAAGCTTGGTTACTGTCAGATGATGTGTCAGATATGGCTGCTTTGGCCGCCACAGCTGCACCTGGTGTGGGGAGGAGAGAGGAGAAGGGTGGGGAGGAGGGAGGTGGGGAGGAGAGGAGGGTGGGAAGGAGAGAGGGTGGGGAAGAGAGGAGGGTGGGGAGGAGAGAGGAGGGTGGGGAGGAGGAAGAGTGGGGAGGAGTGAAGATGAATGGAGGGTGGGGGGAGGAGTAGGGGCTAAACTCTGTATATTTGGGCAAACTATATGCGTTTCCGCGTACTAGTTGGCCATAATTGCCCTTCCTCTTCCGGCCTTTATACCCACAAAGCATTCTTGTATGTAGGGATACCACTGATGATTCGCTCACCATTTGAGACTCCGATGAGGAAGCGGAACACCATAGCCATCTCGAAGTTCACGCTGAAGCCGAAAGCGAATGTATTGATCGCCAGAAGCAGTCCGCTGGCGATAAGTACGGGCTTTCGGCCCTTATAGTCGGTGATAGCCCCCCAAGCATAGCTTCGTGTCGCATTGTTTAATGGAGGCAACAAAGAGAACGAGGGGTGTGGCGTGGGAGGGGTGTGGGTGTGGCAGTCCGGGGGGGGGGGGGGGGGGAAGTTGGGAATGTGTAGGAGGGATGGGGGAAGGGGTTTTCACTCACCACCCTACGAATCTACCAGCAAAGACGGCAGACGCTACATATCCAGCGTACTTGGCTGTGTAACCGCGGGGAAGATGTGTGTGGTTTGTGTGTACTGCTGGCTAATTTAACACGTACCCACAGCCGTTTTAGGAACGTGTGGTAGGAGAAAGGCTACCATGAATGGCAGAAAAGGAAACAGCATTGTGATCGTGTAGCCCGTGGCGAACTGAAATGCGAGGCGGGAGGGGGCATAACAGTTTACGATAGTGTAAATCACCGTATACTTACCATCGACGCAAAGCAAACGATGTAAACTCTCATCAACCTTCTGTTCAACCCTAGCTTCCTCCAAAAATTCCCGCACCGCAAGCAGTGGGACATTGTAACAGTAAGTCACAATCGATTGTGTCGTCAACGGTAACCGTAATATGTAATTGCGGCGTTCTACATGTATATGCGCGCGCACGGTATTTTGCCTACAGCTAGCTTGCTTGCACTGGTGTTTGCGGCCCAATGTTTTGTGGACACTAGATCCGTTTTCCGAAAAATTGAAATGATTATGTCATGCCCTTAACAACGACCTTGACAACCGAAGACCTTTGGAACGTGAGATCACTCAAAAACACCGATGGACTAATCGCCATTTTAGCACGGTACAAGGAAAGGAACACCTTTTTTCTATTTGTGTCGCAAACCACGAGGCGTAGTCAACTTGCTACAGCAAGCTACGGACCCTGAAAGCGGGTTAGTCTTTGCGTACCTCTTCGATACAGAAGCGATTCTCCACGCCTGCGACAATAGGAAATCTGAAATAAGGGTTGGTTCGTAAAGGGAACTAAAGGTACTAATAGATATTTGCAATGGTTTGTAGCCACAGTTTTTTTCTGACAGCGAACAAATGTACTAAAAGTTAGCAAGAAATACCGGGAGTATCGTTAATATGTTTGGTTACTAGTAGGTCCTAATGTGGGATTGGCGGCGCGCTATGTAGGGCAATGAACAGCTGTTGTTCTTTCATAGTTCAGAGCAACTGTTGGATCTTACTTATGTCTTACTACCATCTCATCTTGGCCACCAGTACCAGTCTCATCTCAGCCACCTGTACCAGCCTCATCTCAGCCACCTGTACCTGTCTCATCTTGGCCACCAGTACCAGCCTCATCTCAGTCACCCTGTACCCATGGGCCCCCTCCCCCCTTCGGGACTGAATGACGCCCCCCCCCCCCCCTCCCCCCCCCCCCTTTGTAATAAAAGTTTACATACATGTGCACCCCCCACTGGCTGAATTGGCTGAAAGCGGACAGCACCCCCCCCCCCCTCCCCCTCCACCTCGCTGGTTGAATCAGCCGAAAGCAGACAGACAGCACCCCCCACCCCGCTGGTTGAATCAGCCGAAAGCGGGCAGCAACACCCCCCTCCCCCCCTTCACTGGTTGAATCAGCCGAAAGCAGACAGACAGCACCCCCCCCCCTCCCCCCCCCTCACTGGTTGAATCAGCTGAAAGCAGACAGACAGACCCCCACCCCGCTGTTTGAATCAGTCGAAAGTGGACAGCGCCCCACCTCCCCTTCCCGCTGGTTGAATCAGCCAAAAGTGGACAGCCCCCCCCCCCCCCCCCCCCCCCCCCCCGTCCCCCCCACTGGTTGAATTGGCCAAAAGCAGACAGACAGCACCCACCCCGCTGGTTGAATCAGTCAAAAGCAGACAGCAACACCCCCCTCCCCCCGTACGCTGGTTGAATCCACTGAAAGCGGACAACATATTTGTGGCTGTCAAATGGCGTCCCCTTGCCCTATTCTGCCGCCCCCCAACCACCCCCTTCCAGAAAAGCTGGGGGTGCCCATGGTACCAGTCTCATCTCAGTCATCTGTACCAACCTCATCTCAGCCACCTGTACCAGTCTCATCTCAGTCACCTGTACCAGTCTTATCCAGCCAGTACCAACTTCATCTCAGCCAGTACCAGCCTCATTTCAGCCGCCTGTCATCTCAGCCACCAATACCAGCCTCATCTCAGCCACTTGTCATCTCAGCCACCAGTACCAGCCTCATCTCAGCCACCAGTACCAGCCTCATCTCAGCCATCAGTACCAGTCTCATCTCAGCCATCAGTACCAGTCTCATCTCAGCCACCTGTACCCTCATCTCAGTTATTAATACCACCCTTGTAACTTGCATTGATAACAGAATTTGAGTGCATGGGTGGATGTTGTTAATAGAATACCAAGTGTTAATCTGCTGCACATTGATTTGAACGCTTTGGTTTATTATCAGGTGCCACAAGCAAGCGACCACACCCCCTGCATCGCTCCTGACCTTTGTTAATGTAGTGATGCTCCATTCAAACCGCACCGATTATTCCAAAAATACACACGCCGCGTAGGTTGGTAAAACAAAACTGTGGCTTGTTCTAATTGTTATCAATATGCTTCTTGATCTGTCGTGTTATGGTCATAACTCGCTGACCTAAATTCTATTGTCGCTGTCTTTGCTACACACGATCAAAGTACCCCCTCTCAGTTACCGCCTCCATCACATAGGCGTATAAAAACGATGCGCAACGATTCGAATAATATTGTAGGTTGTGCGCGTTGGAGATTTTCCTTAGTGCGATGATAGGGAGTACGAAAGATCAAATCATCTCAAAGCTGTGACTTGAAAAAAGCACGAAATGTGGGTCACAAAAAGTACGATTTATAATGAGCTCTAAAAGTAAATTATTTTACACTATTCAAAAGTATACCGTATTAGCCAATTATCTGAATTGTGTCCAGCCGCAAACAGCAGTGCTTGCTATGCGAATTAAAGATTATTAATAAAATGCCGGCCTCGTTGCTAGTGCGAAGCAACGTATAGTCAGTGAGTCGATCATGTGATGCTAATTTAAGAAGCAGTATTAGCAGTTACATATTCAGCAACCAATTGGCATCTAATTTTGAACAATACAGAGTTGTATCACTGATAATGTGTAAAGGCTGAATCGTTATATTTTGCTGTGGCAAATCACATGGTGATACAACAAAATTTTGAACCCCCAAGAGCAGTACACGTATTGCCTCTTAGAGGTACTGGGCATTAAATGGGGCATGTAAGATGTTCGGCTTTGCTATTGGGGTTGCTCAGTACGTCAGGCCTTCAATCTGCTTTGATGTCAAAACACAAGAGCTTTTGCAGTTATGATGGCTGCTAGCTAGGTGCAATTTTGCTTAGTGGTACCGGGTCCAAAATCGGGATGAGGTCGTGCATGAGTATTTAGAGGAGGCCATTGCAGGCAATAGGGTGTGGTACCACCCCCACCCCAACCTGCTCACCTACTTGGAACTACTAGTTACAAGGGTGTTAATAAAAACGTACTGCATGGGATGTTTGGTAAACTCCCTATGCAATACACACACACACACACACACACACACACACACACACACACACACACATAACACACACACACACACACAATAACATCCTTCCCCGACCCTGACACACGTAGCACTCTAACTAAACCATGCATTGCCTGCATCCTGGTCACAGCTAGGTGTCATGCCCATCTGTGCATGGCTGCTGTTAACAGAGGTCCCTCAGCTGCCTATTTCGTTGCTGATCGACGAATCCAGTGTTCTATGTGGCGGAATCAGTGTGCCTATCATCACAATGACACAATGCTCATTTGGAGATAACACCCAACAGTCATGCTGATAATTAGGAAGTGAAGTCAGAAGGATACTGTTACCAGGATGGCTTTTGGATCAGATATATGGCTGCTATGTAGTATGGATACAGGCGTGTTGCATATTGCGAACCAGGCTAATTGCTACAGTTATGCTCTTACACCTGTGTCTGTTTGGCATACATGTAGCAGAAGTATTCATTCACATGAGGAATTCTTAGTAAGGTACTTGCTTTGCATGGCCCCATCCTGGCCGAGGCCATATTGAATGTATCTGCGTATAGTCACAAGTGTTCCTCCAATCTCTGAAGCAAGGAAATCTATTCCCTACAGCAGTTCTTTTCAGCCAGAAATGTGCTCCCTTGCCTATCGATCCGATGTACCAATACGTTCAGTTTAAAATTTGTTCTGGGCAATTACCAGAGCATGCAGCTGCATGGTTTTTTCTTGCCAGCATGGTCCAGCGAGACTCAAACATCAACTCTGTAATATGCACATGGGCGCTGTCTACATGTGGAGATGGAAGCCCTGATATGGAGGAGCGAGAAGCCTTGTAGTGGCATGTATGTCCCAACACAAAGGGGGCTTGATGGAGCTAGCAGGGGGTGTCCACTGGGGGGTGTCCACTGGGGGGTGTCCACTGGGGGGTGTCCACTGGGGGGTGTCCACTGGGGGGTGTCCACTGGGGGGTGTCCACTGGGGGGTGTCCACTGGGGGGTGTCCACTGGGGGGGTGTCCACCACTTTTACAGTATAGCTTGCCGAGCTTTTTCAAGACCACCATTATACTCATCCATTTGTACCATTCAAAGGCCATCCAGTAGGTGGCACCTACCGTTACATCCAGTACCTCCACCCACACCCCACACCCTCTCCACACAGTATACCCCTCTTGACTGTGTATTAGTTATATTGCAGGCGGGGAGAGGGTTTGAGAACAAGGAATAACAATAACGCTACTAATGGTCTTATTTCAAAATAGTCTAGTTATTGTGCTCTATCTATCCCTCATCTCGTAAAGAAAAAACTCATGAAACAAGTAATAAAAGCATTCTCTATGAGAAAGTTGGAGGTGACAATAGTATTTGTAGTCGACTATATGTTGTTCAGTTGTGTGCTAAATATAGGACTAATACATTTTCATTATGATTGACCCTTGTTTCCTTCCTTTTTTACACCACTATTGTCTTCCAATTCTATTTGCCAATAACTTTCTCATAGAGATTTTTTAAATTACTTATTACATTTTAGTGATTTAGCAAGAGGTGTTTGATTTAGTCCCACGGTGTTTCGTTTTTTGCCATAAATAAATAGAATAGGAGATAAAGGTTATGTATACAACGTAGCTGGTAGAAATAATTTACACAGATGTGTGTGTGCATGTGTGTGTGTGTGGGAGGGTGTGTGTGTGTGTGTGAACTTTTCACACTCCGCGTTTTGTAAATTGAGGGGTCCTTATAGAAATGCCATGAAGAAACACATCAAATGTTACAACGCGCGCGTAAGCTCACAAGTTACCGGAAGTTGATCCCCTAAAATTGAAAAACACGACGTACAGTCTCAATAGCAACTTTCACTGTATAGAAAGTCCTTACAAAGTTCTGTCATGAAATACAGCAAATTAAAATGAAATGTGCGATAAGTTAATGAAACTTTAAAAGGAAATGCATGTATGGTGATTGGTGAAGTAATATGACCCCACCCTCCCGCCTAATTCATGTGTGATTTTAGCGGTTCAAAGGGCATGCACAGCCTACGGGGTCAAAGGTGAACTTTCAAATTTTTGTGAAAAACCTCTGTATAAAATATTACGACTAGCTAGCCGCATTAAAAATTTCGCGCCCTCGACTCACTGGATATGGAAGGTAAGCGTATCCTTATATACTGTTGGATCACAAGGCGGCTTCACCCGGGCTCGCGCCCGATGCTGCGCGGCCATCGGAGCGGCGTGCGCGCACCACATTAGCCATTATTTTTGTCTGAGCTTAGTTGGGCGTACAACTAGTCCGAACTAAGTTTCTTGTAATCAAGCTGCAGTCTTAGTGATTGATATCACGGTAAACATATAAGTTTTTAGGACAGTTTGGGTCACTAGAGAAAGACTTAGCAGTAATTCAGTCTTTCGATTGTTGATGCTGTCGTAATTATCCATACCAGGGGCGGATCTAGATTTTCGGAGAGAGGGAGGGGGGAAATGATAGGTAAGGGACACGCCTCCCCTCAGCAAGGGCACTGTAAGCTCCCCCATCGGGTCTGGGGTTCCCCCCAGCCGCTTTGCAACCTTCGCACTTTTAAGTCACAAAGCATAGCATAATTGACACATACAGTACTCCCAGTAGTAATATTTAAGGTCAGCCCAGGGGAATTCCCTACCTGGATCCGCCTCTGGGTACAGGTGTATTTGAAGTTGTGCTCATCGATTCATGATGAATGGTGTGTGGTTATGTAAATTAGCGCTATCACGTGATAATAAGCCCCCTTCACTAATAATATAGAATTAAGGTAGTTAAATGGACTAAACACACAATATTTGCACACATATGACACCTATGAACACTGACTACATCAGTATGATTCGCTCATTGTTTTGCGGTATGCTTTTTTAAAAAGTGATGATTTATTAAAAAAACCTTTTTGCCAAAGACTCCCCCTGAAAAATAATAGCATAATTCATGAAGTTCTCAATGAGCTCATCAAAGTTGGGGGATGGTGCCATCCACTTTGTTTCCCCCTCTTAGAAAAAAAATTTCTCTTTTATATAAGTTTAAATTTTATGCCAATAGAGAGGTTGCAGTGTCATCCCGGGAAGTGCGGCGGCCATGTTTTTTGGTGTCTCCAGTTCTGTTACAGAATGTTTCAAATCTGATTATTCAACAGAACTCGGGACACCAAAAAACATGGCCGTCGCTCTTCCCGGGATGACACTGCAACCTCTCTATACTCCGCCTGCTATTTAGGCGCCCTTACTGCAGTTTAGCGCCCAAGTTTTTCCACACCTTGAGGGGGGGAGGGGGGGGGGGGGGCGGCGGCAGTTCATATGCCATGGGGGAAAGGGCCATCAAAATTTGCCCCCCCTCCCCACCACAACTTCTAAACTCCTCGTAGGGTGCTGCATTGAAAATATAATTAAACTGCGGCGTATGCATAATCAGTCCCGCACATCCCGTGTATATAAGATCGATGTTTTAAGCTTAGAAAAGGATGCTGCTAATGCAAAGCTTGCCAAACCCAAGGAAAAGTGTCTTGCATGGTCATGCATGTTTCATGCATGATGTTGCATGGTATGCATGGAGCTACTTTTCAAGGTGCTAGATGCCATGCATTACCATGCATGGATCATGCATGCTAATCTTGAATGGAATTTTCATAATCGATTATGAATGTTTGATGCCAGCTATTCAGACATGCATGAACATGCATGATCCTTACTATCCAGCATATATGGTGATAAATGTGGATATGCCTTTGCAGAAAGATCTAAGAAGTACCACATGTGCCTTTTAGCAACTGATGATTGCCTTTGTTAAAGTAAGTGAAGGAAAGTGATGGATATTGACATGATAATAGAACAATACATGTAGTACAATACGAACAAGACACTCAACTTGTGCTCAGACTTTGAACATTAATGATGTTCATGCTTATTTGGTTCCTTGATAGCATATGTTTTATTATGTACCTGAACTAATACAGCTCACGTAATTATACTAGAGATTGAAATTATGGTCTCACATTCTCCATCAATGACTTCAACAAACAAGTCACATGCACCTAAAATGTCCTCATCTTTGTACACCTGAAGGGTGTCTCTACAAGCTGGACCAGCAACAGACAGTAATGATTGGTACTACAAGTAAATAAAAACATTCTCTAACGAGAAAGTTGGTGGGCATATAGGATTGACAATGTTGGTGTAAAAAGCACGGAAACAAGTGTGACAGAAATGTTACTGGAAAATTGAAATAGGCCTATATTTAGCCCAGTCACATTTAGGCAGCGCACGCCTGAGAAAATGGGCTAAATATAGGCCTATTTCAATTTTCCAGTAACATTTCTGTCACACTTGTTTCCGTGCTTTTTACACCAACATTGTCAATCCTATATGCCCACCAACTTTCTCGTTAGAGAATGTTTTTATTTACTTGTTTCATAAGTTTTTTTTTCTTTTTTTTTTACTCCCTAAAATTATACATTTTATTAAGAACTTGCTAGAACTTGCTAGATGGCCATAGAACTTGCAACAAAATAGGGTATTTCTCGCTGTAGTTTCTTTCTAGATGTGATATGTGTCCAAATGACATGCTAGGATAACGTGCCGGTAAATTCTGAAGAGATTGATACTATTGTCGTTCTTTAAAACCGTTCGTAGCTCGAGTTATACCTTCCTAAGGAAGACGACGACGACGACGACGAACAATTTTTTTGGGAATGGGCACGAGAAGCAGGTTCTTTGTTTGTCTGGAAGCGCATAGTTTAATGACATGAAACTAGCATGAAAACGTAGATCTTGGTGTTGTCGTTCGATTGCTGCAACGAGATAAGTGATCCGTTTCTCCGTTGTCCCTCCCGACGCGATTTAAAATTTTTAATGACATTCATCATTCCTCAATCAATCCTATATTGAACCTGCTGACGCAGGTTCAGATATTGAAAGGAAATTGGAATAAAATACACATGTTTTCTACTTCTTCAAGATCAGATGGCATGAAATGACTGCATTCATTAATGAAATTCATAGTTATGTTATCCTCACACTGAACAAGTTTATGGTGCACAAGTTGCAATGTTTGTTCAACTTCAACATTGAAAATTATTTGATTCAAAACTTGGTATTTTGAATGTGAAAGGTTCTTAACAATTCCATTTTTGTTTTCAAATCCAAATGCAGAATGTGTCCATAAAGGTCCCCACAGCCGAACATAGTGTGTTAAATGCAGAAGTAGATGAGCATTGATAGTACAGTTCACTTCCCCATACAGTTCAGGCAGGAGAGAACAAAAATCTTTAAGCATTACTTCAGCTGCATCAATCTCGTTCCTATTTAAATCTTGCTGAAGAAGTAAATGCATCGCAGATACTAATAGAGCATAATGATGATAGTAAAGTGGAGGAAGTTTATTAAGAAGGAGTGGAAGAGAGTAAAATAGTACCCAGTTTCGAAATTCAGATGCCTTCCAGTACTTTCTATGTTTTGAAATACTTCGAGGAGCCCTGGTAAAGTCATGTGGTGGCTTCAATTTTATAAATACAGAATCTATAGAATTCAATTCAGCTCCTAGATAAAAAGCTTTCATATGGTTTGACTTATCAAACCAACAGCTCATTAGTCTCTTTATAATACCTTCAGGACCTGCATGCGTGTAATCAATAGGAATACCATCAATGAGGTTAAATCCAATAAGTTGTGATAGTGATGAAGTACACAAAACACCTTGTTCAGATGCACCAGTGCGTTTAACCTCTACTGCAATCTCACACATCTCCCCATGTGTTCGCAGTGCATATTCATGGTCTGGAAGATAAATACGTGACCCATTTCTTAAACGTTTTCCAGGGTGAATGCACACAGGACATCCACAGATGCCATTGAATTGTTTAATGCCCATTACTGGGGCTTTAGCTATTGTGTCACATATGCAGGTCAGCACTTTAATATGAACTACCTTTAGACCTTCATGCGTATGAATTTCAATCCCATTAGAATGCAAAGAATTTAATGCAATAGTTGCATTGAAGGTTTCATTGGACCACACCATAATGCAAGCAGCATAATATTGGCTGGGTTGTTTCGAATTGATGGTGGCAAATTCAGTATCACTCCATAAACTGGCCAAAAGGTCATTGATGATGATTTAAAAAGCGGAACTCCATCTGTAAAAATGCTTAGACCAAGATTGCCCTTAGCAGAAAAAAAGATATCATGCTGTTTAATACCATCAGCTGTCCAGATATCACTGATGGTATTTGTTGTGTCATGGATATTAGGAACTGTTATTTCATTCCAATGATCTATGAAAAGGATAATTAACTTTATAGTGTAACTGGTATTATAACTTACTTGATACAATGGTTTGGAGAGCTTTGCTAATGGGTATGTGTGCAAGCTGACCAACATTGCCTTGTAGAGTACCACATTTGTCACAAACATTTAAACTATCTTCAACAATAGATGAACACTTACAACAAACCTTTTTCAAAATTGTCTTGGTGTTAAATTGTTTAAAGAACTTTTTAACTTTGTAAAAACTCTTTGGAAGTAGGTTCGGTTCGGGGCACAACACTTGAAGAAGTTTAAGAAGCCCATCAGTAGCTGTATATGGCACCTTATTTGCTATAGAATACTGCATAATTGAACAGTATGCCCCTAGTACACTAACTCTGGCATGATCATAAATAGGCTGCTGTAAACATTTGTAGTCTACAGATGCATCAACTTGAAGTGAGTCAGGGCCACTCTCCATGCTTTGATAATCTATAATGTAGTACTATGAGTAGCATAGAAATCTGTAACCTTATATATTATACCTTGAATGGAATGAAGAACATCATCAAATACAGCATCAAAATTCATACCACAGTCTGATGCAGCCACTAAATGTACAATGGAAAGATGCAGTTTTTTTGGCATGCAGTGTTGCATGTGAATTTAATTTTAAAAATACTATACAATGACCTACCATGAGAATCAAAAGAAGTACTTGGAGGGGCTATAAGTGCATCTGATGTCAAAGGAAGTTCTACAGATGGATTCTCATCGAATTCCAAATGCACCAAGTACTAAGATTTCACAATGAGAATGGTATTAGTGGTACATGTACCTAACTCTGAAGCAGCTGCACCTGTAGTTGATGTAGCAATATCTGCAAAAATTCTCTGCTCTGATGCAATAAGCTGAAATGAAATTATCATTCACATTTATGTTGATCAAGTAACTTACCACTATAAATGTTATAATAAATGGAATTGATGATTATAATAAACAATTCAATGAACATTAAATGTTTACATTTGTGTTGGATGTAGCTGTCCAAATGCATTATGCTGATGCATGGCACTATAGACAATATATATGCAGAAAGTTGTACTAGCATTCGTACAAAACTTCCTGCTTTTTTCTCCTACTTGATACAGTGGATTTAGGTATCCTCTTGTAGGAATTCCTTAAATATAGGTTATACTGACCTCTGGATCGAGACATCTCTTTCAATGAAAGACTGAAAATAAAAAAATGGTAACCCATATCATGCTAAATTAATAATTATACACCTAGTTATATATCATTCCAAAGTGCATCTAGTACACAGTCAATGTATGCATGCATCTAGCACAAGCTTTTAATCAACGTGCGTGTGTCCTGATATTGCTGGAAGTTTTACATGCAGGGAAAAAAATAATAATGGCATCCATGCATGATGAAATTCACTTCTATGAATTTAATTACCGTGTCACGTGCAGTCACTTGAAAAAGAAACGTGCTCACGATCACGATCCAATGGCCACACTTGGGAAGCGTTGTCGACAACCCAGCAGTAAGCTCCGTGAAACTCTTGAAGAAATTAACCGACTGGATGAAAACAGTTAGTGGTTATAACGTACAAGAATACAAACATGAATATACATTGTGGCTTTTATGTTGTGTGACAAACGCTGGCTTCAGCTGTGAATGTACAAGTGTATACACACAGAATGTCAAGTACATGCAAATATGTAATCACCAATTAACACAGGTTTGCATCTCTAGGCGTATATATATATATATATTTATTTATTTAAAAACATGATATGTGACGCGCTGATCTGCACCATATATGGATAGATAGTTATGTACCTAGCTGAATTGTCCGATTTTTACGCTCTAGCTGCCAGCTGGTTGACGAAATAATGCGTTGTAAAAAGTTCCACCGTGCGTGTGCCCGCCAAAACAATTACACGTACAACGATCATTTTATACAGTCCGTATAGGTAAATATTATTATTATTCGCGGCCGCCAGCTAGTTATAGCATGCAATAGCTAGATGCAACGGAGCAGTACCCGCAACAGCCACCATGCATGGCGGCCACACTTGTTTAATTTGCATGCTATGTAATCAGGTACAGGCACTTATGCATATACTGATGTATTGATGTATTGTACATCAGGAACTGTTATAGTGAAGTGTGCACAAACTGGCGAATTCAAGAAAGTTAAAATTGCCGCACTACTGAAGCCCAACCTCATCCCAATTTCAAAAAATGATTTTAATGAAAGAGCTGATCTCTTGCTCAGTGATCATGGAAAAGAATATCCCGTTCAGTTTGTATCATTTTGCGGTATGACATTTTGGTGCATATAATTTTGTATTATTTTATTCAGAAAAAAGGAAGAGTTCAAAATCCTTATCTGCGTGTGCATTGGAATCTGCAGCTCCAGCAGAGGATCAGGTGTTACATGTAGTTCAAAGTCAGGCAGGTCGATTGCTAATGAGTGGGGAAAGTGAAGAAGCAGACTCACCATCCGGATTTGGGAAGAAAAAGTCGTGCCGATTGAACAAAAAGGTACTTAAAACTGTATCTGATGTTCTTAAAAAAGCCAAGGGAACAGCTGTGTTGCAAGTAAGATATTTGCATGTGCTTGATAGAATGCAAACTTTATGTTTATATTATTACATGCAGGCAGATCATGTATTGGCAGAAAGTCAGGCAAGTAAATTGCAATTGCGAGGTGAAAGTGAAGAACCAGGTCCATCTTCAATGTCTGGGGCCCGGGTACTTGGAAATGGTCTCAAAAAGGCCAAGGTAACTGTTGTGCTGCATGTAAGATTTGCATGTATATGTACATGATCAGAAAATACAAACTTCATGGTTATATTACGTGCAGGAACTACAGGCAGATTATGGCAGGTCACCTGAACCCGACCCATATAGAAAAACTGGACATTCAATTCCTGCAGTATGTTAAATATCTGGTTCACATGCAGTGACATATTTAATTTAAATTCCAGCCTCTAGAAACAAGATTACAGTCTATAGAAAATGAGCTAAAAGAAATAAAGAATATTTTATTGAAGGCATGCAAGTGATGTTAATCATTTTCATATAATTATGCAATTCCTAAAATATAGGAACCTTGTCAAGATGGATCAGATGGCATAGACTTGAGTCAAATAAACACTAAAACACCATATACAACTGCACTAGGACTACTAGATGCAATGTTTACAAAAAAGGAGCTGAGCAAGTCACTGGTTTTTCAATCAAAGAGAAGCTCAAAACCAGCATTGCCTAAGGAAAAAATGAAGAGGCTTATTGGTATGAGATCATCTATTACTTAAAATAATATATTATCATTTTTAGACTGTGTCAACAAACGTTTTGGTCCGAATAGTTTAGATATAAAGATCTTGAAAAGGAAATGTAACCAGAAGTGTCGTGAAGCAGCAAGGAATTTTAAAAAAAATTGACCAGCTCAAGTCGATACAGATTTCAGAACAGGAACACTCAGAACAAGAGGATGATAACACTAGCACCATTGAAGACAATGAAGAACAGTCCACCAGCTCTTCCAGTGAAACTGAGATAGGCGACCTGGGCCAAGAGTAATGAGGAACATATTACATGTGCTGTACTGCGGCAATTAAGTATCTGTCTTGAGTACTTTCCTTGTTATGCATTTTGTATTCCTACTACGAAATTAAAACTGCATTAATTGATCAGCCAGACGTGGGGCACAGAACATGCATGTGCATGGGATACACGCATGCAAACAACATGCATGATCATCCATATAACATGCATAATACATTCATGGAACATGCATGATCATGCACACATCATGCATAATGCATGCAAGATCATGCATGAATCCTTGCAAGATTCATGCATGAAAGGTACGAATTTAATGCGTGTTCCATGCATGATAAAATGCAAGATTCATGCATGATTCTTGCAAAGATTCATTGCATGATCATGCATGATCTTATTCCTTGGGAATGTGAACCTCTCAAACAAGCTTTGCTTCAGCGTTACTCAGAGGTTAACATCTACCCCTTCATTGTCGGCAGCTTGGGTAGCTGGTTCCCGGGAAACGATCAAGTCCTCTCATCACTGCGTATTGGCCACAGATACTCTGGACTCATGCGTCGCCTATGTGTAGTGTCAGCCATCGCCGCACTGGGTCGCAGAATATATGGTACCATTCCATATGCAAGAGCCACAGAAGGATAGCCCCAACCGATGAGGAAAGACGCGACTCTGGAGACCCCCCTCTGGTTACAACAATGGTGGGGCAGTGATCCACTGCAGTTGACCAGAAATTCTCAACATCCCTGCATACTGCTGCTCATTACTCAGTCTTCAGTTAGGCTCACCACAGACATAATATTTAGCATGGTGCCTGGAAGAGATCTCTTCTGCGACTTTACCCCACCACATTGAAACTGTACCCTATCTTCTGTGTGGCTGGATAACTGCTGTGTCCTTGCCAATTAATGAGGGATTCAAGCATCCTCTCACCACACCACTCCCTGTTCAGCCAATGAACGCATTGAAATATTGTGTATGTCATCAGTAGTTTGCATTTATTTGTGTTGCGTGTGTCATGTTTTCCCGACCTATGTCGAGGGGCTCCCCAGTGATGGGGTTAAAGATGGCCCTTATGGAGTTGGGTATGTGTTCTATGTACAATTTGTACAGTGCATGTATCAAATGAAAGATTTGAACTGTTCCAAATAAGATCAGACTTTAACGCAGCGTATGAATCAAGTGCTTGTGGGTCAGTGACTTCACAGGTTTTCATCAGCTGTAGATGCTTTGGGGATGGTAAGGTTGCTCTAAGTGGCGATTTGCAGTATTGGCTTAAACATGTGAGCAGTATATGACACAAGGTCTGGGTAACATTTTTATGTAGATAAAATGTCGAACTTGTATTATAGGCCCAATCAGTTAAAATTGATACATGGAGGTTGTGGTAGCGTCAGAACAGCATGGGAAAGGATGGGATTGTGTGAGCCGCTATTATGCTCAGATGCTACCAGTGTCACGTTTTGACGTTTTATTTGTGTCTGATGGTACTTGTAATCAATTCCCTTATTATAGTATGAATGTGAATCATTTCCCCGTGCCTCCTATTAGGAAAGCTCTTTAAATTGCTTGGGTTCCTGCCTCTAAGTGGAAGCTCTTCCATGGTGCTGCCTGATGACCACCTCGGCATCCATCTGATCCAGTGTGCCAGCTCTGTGCTTGAGGGAATTGAGCCAGCCATGGTGAAGGGAGCTGTGGCCATCGTGAGTTAATGGAGGGGGAAGGGGGGGGGGGGGTGGGGAGGGGTAACCATGGTGATGGGAGGGCTGGCTATCATGAAGTATTGAAAGGGAGTAGGCACTGTGATGGGAGGAATGACTATCATGAGGTAATGAAGGGGTAGCCATGGTGATGGGAGGGGTGGCTTTTATAGGTAATGTAGAGGTAGTCATGGTGATAGTCAGAACAACACCACACTCACCTTGAGATCACACCATGGTGGAGCCACTATGGCTAAACAAACATTCCACACTCCCCCTCCCCTGTCATCCATTCCTCCCTCACTGTAGCTCAGAAGACGATGGGCACCCCCTGAGTACATGTATCCTGAAGACTGTGTGGTGCCCAGTCAGAGTGCAGTCTCTGATGTCTCCACCCTTCCCGACTGTCTGGAGTCCGAGCTGATGCATGTGAGAGAGCAGACATCTTTCTATGTGCCCTTCCAGAGACAGTGGTCACATGATGATCGTGTGAAACAGTATCAAGGTGAGAGGAGGGGGGAGGAGAGGGGAGAGGGTGGAGTAGAGGAGAGGAAAGGGCAGACGAGGAGAGGGAGGAGAGAGGGAGGGGGGAGGGGGGGTGATGTATGTGTATATTTTATATCTGTGACTGTACCTGTGGGTTTGGATACTAGTACATGCCCACTTAGATGGTCCCCAGGCCCAACCATCCTCTCAAGAAAGTGCTAGTTGGGCAGGCTATAGCAGCTGGTCACAGAGCAACCACAGCTCTCAAGAGGAGAGCATCGACGAGATAGTCTCCAATGACTGGACCCCTGAGGCCAAGCTAGACCACGCCCATGTCCATCACATCCTCGAGCTCAATGTAGTGCTGGACAGGAGTGTCACGGGTCACTTCATGTAAGGAAGGGGAAGGAGAGGACGTGTTTGTGTATGTGTGTGTTTGTGTATGTGTGTGTGTGTGCTTGTGTATGTGTGTGTGTGTGTACATGTGTGGTTTTCATATTTCATTTTACTTTCTGGGAATCAATAGTGCCAACTTAAAAATCATTCTTCAACTCTGAAAGTTGCACTTTCCATCACACCTCAATGGAGCAATTGTCCCTCTTTTGATACTCTGGCGTAATTGTTTATGGCGGCTTTATTCCACACTTCCATTTCAGAGCTGCCGGGGAATTTTGCAAGTTGTCAGGTCTTCTATGTAGCTATGGTCTGTACCAGGTAAGTATATTTGTCACCTTAGGGAGAGGGGAGGGGGAGGGGAGGGAAGAGGGAAGAAAGGAGGTAAGGATAATGAAGGGGAGGGAAGAGGTGAGATTGTGAGTGGGTGCATCACATTATGGTAAAGAGTTTGGTAATATTTGATGTTGGTAATTTATGTTGCAACAACATGGTAAATGTATTTTACAGAGTACATCAATGTTCGTAGCACATGGGCATGCATCTGTCACATGGCTTCATGGGTGTTGTGCCATGTTTCAGGTGGTATGTCACCAGCAGTTGGCTTTGTACCGCAAAGGACAGACAATGGACAGCTTTGGAAGATGTAAGTGGCGGGCGTTAAATTGATGGTGCACAATTTCTCTATTTGGAATTATTAAGTACTTTACCTTTAAATATATATATATTTCTCACAAATAGTGGGGGTTTCGACGTGGTGCTTCCAGGGCCAAGAGGAGTGGCTAGCAATCCTTCACAGACTGAGGAATGACATGATTTCTTAACAGTTTGTGCGTTCATTTAGCTCCATTGATTGAATTATTATTATTATTATTATTATTATTATTATTGTATCTTCTCATCTTTCTGGTTTGTTTGTTCTTTATTTTCTTCCTTTTCATCCTTTTTTGTCAGATACTCTGTCACACAAAAGTCTACATGATGTCAGGGGGTGTGTCTGCTATCTCACACATAAGAAATGCAAATTTCGGCAACAGCTATTTAAATGACAACACAGGCCATGATGGACGTAAGGTCTATTATTATCATTCCAAGCATGGAATGCGGTACAGTATTCAGTTTATGACTTGACCAATCAAAATGGTGGCTAGAAATTCTTATCAGTTGGCTGCCATAGTTTGCATTGCCCATTGGCCTTCATTGGAAATCACCTCTTCATAATTTTGTTGCTGCTTGTATACATGTTTATTTATTATATAGAATAAATGCGCAATATTATTTTACGTATGCATGAGTACATGTCTGTACATTACTATTGTCAACTAGGAACAACCAATGAAGCTCCTGTGTGTGTGCATGTGTGTGTGTGTGTGTGTGTGTGTGTGTGTGTGTACGTGCACAGTTTTTATATTCTGCACAAGGAAAAAAAAACGGGTCCAGTCAATTCTTGATTTCCAATTGATTGATTACATTCTGGTACAAAACGTTGGTAATTTGGTATATCTGGTTCAATCCTGGGGTTTCATCCCCCCCATATAATTTTGTTGTTGGTAGTATACATATTTATTAATGGTATTAGATAATAATACACTCAGACAAATAAATACACATGACATGTAAGGTCCAAGGGGTAGTAGTGGCAAGGCAATCTATTAAAGCTGGAACACCACTAGAGCAGTACGACGGCTCAAACGTAGTTTTTAAGATCAATTATCCATACCACACGCGCAATCATAACTGATTTGTGACTATTATTAATAAGTAGTTATTATAAATAGAACAGGTGTGTATTATTGTAATGTATCGTTATGTAAGTCAAATAAAAATAATATTTAGTATATTTTACAGCAATTGTAAAAATTTATTCTATGAAGCATATATCATTCTCCATGAACCCCGTAGTTCTATGGGGCATTCAAACGGACAGACTACCACATACATGTCAATGACCTACACAGAATATATATCAATTAACTGATTGGGCCTAGACATTGTGTCATATACTGCTCACATATTACTGAAGTTATACACAGAACAACATTATCAAACACAATACAGCACACAACATACATTTAGACCAAATATATATATATATACATACAGCGACAAAAAGTGTGACGAATTGGGGTGGGCCTGCATCCCACTGGGGGTTGAGACCTACGGGTGTTGGGGAGCTGAAGCAGTGGCAGCATTATCAAAGCTTGCAGGTCGTCTCTCCGTCAGGAATAATGAACTAAAGTCCAAGACCATTTTTAGCCTGTACAGCCGCCTAGGGTTGACATTAGTAAGGGCGAACTGTAGAGCTATCCTATCTAGGTTAACTTGACTGTTATAGGACTTATTTTAGTGTGTATAACAGATGGCAAGCGACCTGATGGTTGTTCCATTGCCCCATGGAAGTCTGGCCAGTGTCTTGTTTGGGACTTTACTTGTGTGGACACCTTTGCAGCCTCATACATGTCTGATGCCACAAGGGAAGCTAGAGCTGTATAAAAATAATAATAATAATAATAATGTGCATTTATGTATTCTGTAGTAGGCATTTTGAAAATGTAATAACAACAATACATATGATTTACTATATATATATATATAGTTGCATTGACACATGTTTAAGCCATTACTGCAAATCGCTGCTTAGGATAACTTAACCATCACCAAAGCACCTACAACTGATGAAAACCTGTGAAGTCACAGACCCACAAGCACTTGATTCATACGCTGCATTAAAGTCTGATATTATTTGCTTTGTGTTCCCCAAGGGGGATGGGCCGCACCCAGAGGTAGTGCAATACTGGGGCAACCCGTGGGACCGGCGAAGCAAGCTTCACTCCGAGTCCCAGGTTTCAAAAATTGATGTAATATCGTCGGGACATTGTCCCGATACGAGATATTACACTCGTAAGAACAGTTAAATTTCATAATGGAATTGCACAATGTACAAAATACACGGCACAACACCAACAGGGCCATCTTTAATCCCATCGCTGGGGAGCCCCTCAACTTTACGTTGGGAGGTAGAATGCACAAACAACATACACATATTCTAACTATCATAGAAAAATGGCACGCAATTTGTCAGTTTGGTGACAAAGTGGTAGTTCAGCAGTTAGGACAGACTCGGGGATTGTAGAGATCGTTGGTACGATGACCGGCAGTGACATCCAAGGCAGGATGGTCAAACAGGGGGGGGGGGTGTCAAGGAGACGTGTGTGTGTGTGTGTGTGTGTGACAGAAGAGTAGTGGGGAAGGGTATGTAGGGGAGGTGTGTATGAAAGGGGTATGGGGTAATGGGTAGTGTTCACAGTGGGTCGGGAGAGGGAGGAGGGCAGTCTCGTGCTGAATAATGCAGTTCAAGGTGTAGCTGGGACGCTGGCATTGTTGAGTGGGACGCTGGCATTGTCAAGTGCAATACCCCCTTGAGGTGTCACAGGGCCCCCCACAGCTTCAGGACCTCCGACAACAGTAGCACCAACCGCAGCAGGGCCATCGCCTTCAGTGACTTCAGTTCTTCCTGTGTCAGTGGGACCATCTTCCCCTCTGGCTGGTCTGTGGTGGCTCTTGCACATAGCCTGGTACCAGATGTTCTGGGACCCAGCTATAGCAGAGACCACACACAAGCGCCGCATCAGAGCTGCATATTTCTGGCCAATGCGCAGGGCAGAGAGGACTCTGTCGTTTCCTGGGAACCAGCTGCCCAGACTTCCCACGATGAAGGGGTGGATGGTGACTTCCGCATAGGTCTGGAGGAGCTGTTGACGCAGGGGCTCATACTTTGTCATCTTGAGGTTGGCTGCATCCTCCAGAGCCGTTGGTGTGCCTTCAAAGGGGCAGGAGACTTCAACCAGGGTGACTTTGGTGCCACACGGAGAGATGATGGTGAGGTCAGGGCGGTTGTCCCCCGTTGTTCCTGGGATCTGCTGTTCTTTCATCTTGGTCCCCACAAACTCCGGGACCGCCCGCACGATCCTCTCGAGGATGGAATTGTGCCTCGCCCTTGCCATTCCCAGGTTGAAATGGCAATGGTTTAACACGTGGGCAAGGGTCTCAGGGACTCTCCCACAGGTTCGGCACTGTGTAGTGGGGACCAGTCGGCGGCAACGAGCCTGTACCGTGCGGACAGGGAGAAGGTTCAACCTTGCACGATGAATAAACCTATACTGGGGGAAGGAGAGGAATGCCCCAGTGTACGTGAAGAAGGTTGAGTCCGGGTGGAGTGAGGTTGAGAAGGACGCCCTGCCCTGGTCTGCTGAGTGTTGGAGGAGGGTGAGGTGGCGGCTGTTAGTACCCTCTTTAAGCACTTGGTATGCGAGTTTGCGTTTGGCCCACGTGACAGTATGCTTCGCTGTGTGCAGCGTGGCAGATTCCTCCGTCAGCTTGATGAATGACCCTGTCAGGATGAGGCTGCCGCGCACTGAGCTCCAAAGGGACTGGAGGTCCCCAGCCTTTCCCTCCAATGGGCTCGCTGTGGTGGCTAGCCACCTCTCGAGGTGATCGGGGTCAGTAGGGTCCAGATAAGGGGCCCGCTTGGCTACTGTTGCCACCAGCTGGTCAATTGCCACGTTCCGCACCCTGACGTCCCTAGAGTCCGATAGAAATTTGAAGGCCTGGGCTGAACGCGCTACGTGGGACTCATCCTCAACACTTGGAATACCCATCCCCCCCAAGGCCTGCGACAAGTAGAGGTATTGTGTGCAGGTCCTTGGTGGGAGGTGTAGTCCCCGCTTGATGATAGCCCGAATAGCCGTGTCCAGCTTTCGGCACCATGTAGCCCCTGGGAACACTACTTTGAGAGCAAAGTTCAGACGGGGGAACAGAAATCGGCGGTAGGCATCGAGCTTCTGCCATTCTGCCAGTTCGGAGGTAAAGACAATGCCACAGTCCTTGAGCAGGTTCTCCCTCAGCTCATCGAGGACGCTTGTGTGCGTGCGATAGGCCCCAGTGGGGCATCCAAGGTAGCGGTATCTCTCCTCCCACGAGAGAGCTGGGATGATCTCTGTGCCCAGGTGAGGGGTGAAGAGATAGTCAACATAGATGTGGGATTCATTGATCAGGCACAGGGAGCCGCACTTCTTCACATTGTAGGCGAGACCCGCCCACTCCGCGAACTCCTTGCACTGGTCAAGTAGGCTCTGAAGCCCCTCCTTGGTTGACGCCATCACGCACACGTCGTCTGCGTAGGCCAGGGAGTTGTAGTGGTCCTGTGCCAGGGTGTAGCCTGCTTTGTTGGTAGCGAGGTATTTTAGCAGGCTCTCCAGGACGATGTTGAAGAGGATCGGGCTCAAGGGGCACCCCTGCTTCACTCCACGGTTCTGGGGAATAGCTGGTGTATATGATTCCCTTCCAGTGCGTACAGAAACCGTGGAGTGCGAGTAGATATCCCTCACAATCTCAAGCACCGACCCTGACAGGCCCAACCTCTGCATGGTGTTCAGTATGAGGTGGTGAGGGACTGACCCAAAGGCGTCGCGAAGATCTAGCCAGGCGAGAAGGAGGTTGCGTTTCCTGCGCCTGGAATCGGTCATCATGGACCTGAGAATGAAATTGTGTTCGGCACATCCATCGAACGCTAGGAAGCCCTTTTGGGCATCTGAGAAGGCCGAGGTTGCGATAGCCCAGGAGGCGATTCTTCTGGCAATGATGGCAGAGTACAATTTGTACATGGTCAGCTGTAAGCTTATCGGTCTCCAGTTCCGGACCGACGTGACGTCTCCCCCTTTGTGAATGAGTATCACCGTGGAGTGTTTCCATGAGTGGGGGACCCTGGAGTTGACCCTACAGATGTTGAAGATGGTAGATAGGATCAACCCCTTAGGGTCCACCCACCTCCAGTTGGTGTAGGTGATACCATCCACTCCAGGGGCAGTTCGCCTCGTCCTTCTAAACTGAGTGACCACATCCTCTGGTGTGATTGGAGGCTGGAGGATATCACCCTCGTCAGTATCTCCAGGCACCCCAGTGTCACCTGGATGTCTGTCTGGGAACAGCCAGGCGGGGGGTGGACCCAGTGGGGGTGGTTCAGCGAACGTGTTGGTGAAATACTGTACTAACTCTGGCTCTGGAATCTTGCAGAAGACAGGTGGGGTTGATACCAGAAGACGCCTCATGCACACGCCAGGGTTAGCCCGGTAGAGCTTCTGCAGGTGTCTGGCCTTGGCTGCCTGCCTAGCTCGACCCGAGGCCCTGGTGTTGGTGGGGTTCTGGGTCTGTTCCTGCTCTCCTGTCTGCTGGGATGGGTCAGGTGGCAGGTCCGGGTCAGGAGATGGAGATGGTGGGCGGCCTTCCCGTTCCCGTGCCCGTCTCCTCCGTCGACGTGCCCATTGAGACGTGGGGTTGGGGGGGCGGCGACGCTGAGCTGTCACCACCTCTTTAATGGCAGTGGACCAGCGCTTCAGTACCTCTTCGAAGGCCACCCATTCAAAGGTCCCCAGCCGCCTCCCAGAGAAGGGGGTGAGCTCCTGGTACATGGGCATACGCAGGGTTTCATCCATCCTTTCTGGGTCGATGGTGATGGTAGCTGGTGGACCGGGGACCCCAGCCGGAGGTGGTAGTTGGCCAGGTGACGACGGTGGTGTTGGCGGGTTGGTCCCTCCCACGGCTGGCGACATAGGTAGCGGCTGGCTGATGACCACGTCCACCGCCGGGCTGCAGTGTTGCCTTTCGGAGACCACAGTCGGCGGTGAGGCGTGTTGAGGTGGAGATGGTGGCGTGGGAGGGGGGGAGGTGTCTGGAGCCTCTCCTCTCAGGGATTGTAGCGCCTGATCCAGTCGTCGTGTCATCATGGATGTACGTGGGACAGCCGGGACGAATGGCGGGACGTGCAGGAGGGACTGGAAGATGGAGGGTGGTGACACTGGTGCCTCCTCTGGATATGCAGCGAGCGGCGACATCAGGTGATCCACACCCACCTCTGTATTATAGGGCTTCCTTACGGTGACTGGAGCCGGAGGTGGGGTGATTGCTGGAGCAGGTGGGATGGTAGCTGGTGGTGGCTGAGGCTGGCAGGCCCCACCCATCCCTGGGCTACAGTGCATCCTTGCGGGGACCGTAGTCAGAGGTGAGGAGGATGTCGGGGTGGCCAGGTCCGTTGCCGGTGGGGAGAAGCAAGAGGCTTCAGGGTCCCACACGGAGATGTTGTTGGACCTTAGGATGGTCAGCGCTTGGTCAAGGAGCTGGAGCCTCAGTACCCCTCCCTCTGAGACAGGCACAGGTGGTGGTGAGGGGGTCCTTTCCTCTTGGCTGGGTTGAGCGGTGACTGGGGAAACGGTGATTGGTGGGGTCGGAGGTGGCGTCGCTGCAGGGGTCTGTGGTTGTGCCTCACCCACCCCAGGACTGTAGTGCTGCCTTGCGGAGGCCACAGCCTGGTGTGGGGTGGTAGATGTTGGGGACCTGGTAGGCAGCTGTTGCCCGGCAGCTGCTGCATCTGGTGGTGATGATGGTGGCGATGTGGGGAATGCGGGGGGCGCCCCACGCCTCCGGTTTACTGTTGGGACTGTGAGTGCCCTGGGGCCCGCTGTCCTGCGCCTCTGGGTGTTGCTGGGGCCTGGAGGTGTGTGGCCAACCTGTGGCTGCGAGGATGGGCTACGTGTCGTAGCGGAGGAGCGGGCGGTTCCGTCTACAGGTATGGCCGGGTGGTAGTGTTCCGATACCCAAGTTGGGTAGGCCTTTAGGAACCTGCACTTGTAAACGTTGACCTGCTCTGTAGACCTGGTCCCGATCTCCTTGGCCAGTTTGATGTTGGATCCAGGCCCGTACTTTGCGAGCGCGGCCTTGAAAAGTTCTATCTCGCGCTGGGTCCACTTTGTACGGGCTGTTGACACACCCTGCTGGGCCTCCTTCTGTGCTGCCTCTCGGGAACGTTGCTGACACGCCTCAGTCATGTGCTTTTCCCTGATGTGGGTGGAGCACGAGTGGCTGGATGGGAACGTCAGAGGGCAGAAGGGACACGCCTTCTCTTTGGACCCGTCAATCGTCGCCGGAGGGATAGCGACGCCGTGGGCGTGCCGGAAGTGGAGCGATGTCGACCGTTTGTTCGCGTGAGTGTAGTCACACAGAGCGCATTTGAACTTGATGTTGAGGTTCACGCTCTTGTGTGACACACCCACGTGACGAATGAGCGAGGCGTGCTTTGGATACGTCAGCGCGCATACTGGGCAGGTGAAGCGGACTTGCGTTGGATGTACGACGGTAAAGTCCGTACTCTGGGCCCGCGCGCTGGTTGTTCCTGTATTAGGAGCCACGTGGTTCTCCTCCGTCTCCTCAGGCTCTCCACCGGTATTGGTCGGAGTCACGTGGTTCTCTTCTGACTCGCCACCTGCTGTCGGAGTCACGCGGTTCTCGTCTACATCCTCTGGGCACTCACGCGGACTTCTCCTTTCGGCCTCTTCGTCTTCGTCCGGTGGGAAGTCCATTTCGGGCAAAATAATCTTCGGCGGGTATAAGGTGGGCCTACGCCCTCAGACCTCCTGACCAAGACCAAGTAGAGTTTACCCCAACCCTTCCCTTTAAACCTAACGCTTTACCTAACCTAAGGCTTTCCCCCCACCCGAAAACACCCAGAAACCGAAACCAATTACACTCGTAAGAACAGTTTATTTTCATAAAAGTATGCAGCTGTACAAATGCACAAACTAGACATACACAGGGCCAATTTGAACCCCATCGCTGGGGAGCCCCTCAGCATTTAGCTGGGTGACTCAATGCAGGGACCCAGAGATAATGAACACAAAGACACAACATCTAAGTATCGATATAAGTTCATATCAGGACTTCAACTGGAATGTTCCGGTTGATTGTGCAGTTCAAAGTGCCAATGAATACGGGAGCAAGTAGAGTGACAGTCGCACTGGACTGAGGATCCAGAGGGTAGGGGAGCAAGTGGAGGGACAATAGCACTGGACTGAGGATCCAGAGGGTAGGGGAGCAAGTGGAGGGACGATAGCACTGGACTGAGGAGCCAGTGAGTAGGGGGGGCAAGTGGAGGGACAATTGTACTAGACTGAGGAGCCAAAAGATAGGGGAGCAGGTGGAGGTAAAATAGCACTGGGCCGAAGCGCCCATGAATAGGGGGGTAAGTGGAGGGACAATATGTATTAAACATTGGCAGGTACAATCCCACCAGTGGAGTCAAAAGTACCACCCCCGTCTGCAGGTGGGGTTTCACCCTGAGGTCCGACAATGCCGTCACCAGAAGCCCCCGCAGAAATGTTCCCATCTGTAGTCACAGCGACCTGAGGAGCCACCGGATCATCATCAGGAGGAGGCCCGCGTCTCTGGGTACACATAGAATTGTACCAAATTGCCTGTGTCCCTGAGATGGCTGAGACGACGCAGAGACGTCTCATGAGAGACGCGTATCTCCACCCAATGTGGAGACGGGAGAGGACATGGTTATTTGGCGGGTACCAACTCCCCAGAGCACCGACGATGAATGGCAGGACCTCTACAGAGGTGTACTTCTGCAGTAGGGTCTGGCGAAGTGGTTCGTATTTCTCGATCTTGATGCGTGCTGCATCCTCGAGGGCCGTGGGTGAGCCTTCAAATGGGCAACTGACCTCCACAAGCAGGATGGATGTCTCATCTGGGGAGATGATTGTTAGGTCTGGTCTGTTGGCCCCCGATGTCCCAGGGAGTGGTTGTTCCTTCATTTTTGTCCCGAGGTGGTCTGGGATTGCTCTCACGATCCTGTCAAGGATGGCATTGTGCCTATCTCTGACCATCAACAAATTGTGGTGACAGTGGTTTACCACATGTGCCAGGGTCTCCTCTTCCCTTCCACAGAGACGACACTTGGTACTGGGAACTAGCTTGCGGCAGCGGGCCTGCACAGTTCGGACAGGTAGCAGGTTTAGCCTGGCCTTGTGAATAAACCTATATTGGTAAAATGATAGGAATTTACCAGTATAGGTAAAGAAGGTGGAGTCGGGATGTAGGGACAGGGAGTCGAAGGCTCTACCCTGGTCGCTGGAGCGCTTGATGGCAGATAGGTGGCGAGCATGGAAGTCCTCTCTGAGCCACTGGCATGCTTGGTTTCTCTTTAGCCAGCTGATGTCGTGGTGCACTGTGTGGAGGATGGCAGAGTCCTCGGTTAGCTCCACTAATGCACGTCCATTTGCCAGGCTAGCCCTCGCAACAGACCACAAACTTTGCACATCGCCTGCACGACCCTCCCCTTGCTGAGCTGTGGAGTTTAGGAATTCTGCCATGTCTTCGCGCTTTGATGGATCCAGGTGTCTTGCACGCTTCCGCATGGTCTCCCCCAGCTGGTGTAGGGCTACATCTCGAATTCGTGGGTCCCTCGTGTCCCCCAAAAACTTGAATGCTTGTGCTGCCCGCGCCACGTGGGACTCGTCTTCCGCACATGGGATACCCATTCCCCCCAATCTCTGTGAAAGGTACAGATATTTTGTACAGGTTCTTTGGGGAAGACGAAGACCACGCTTGATGATGGTGCGGATAGAGGTGTCGAGCTTCCTGCACCATATCACACCTGGGAAGATGACCTTGAGCGCAAAACACAGCCTCGGGAATAGGAAGCGCCGGAATGCGTCCAATTTCTGCCACTCCGCCAGTAGAGAGGAGAATACAATTTCGCTGTCTCGAAGCAGGGAGTCCCGTAGCTCGTTCAGGACGTTGGCTGGGGTCCTGTAAGCACCGGTGGGACAGCCAAGGTACTTATACCTGTCAGACCAAGTGAGGGCCGGGATGACTTCAGCGCCCAGATGAGGGGTAAACAAGTGGTCAACATAGATTGGGGAACCCTTGTTAAATAGGCACAAAGAGCCACACTTCTTAGTATTAAACACAAACTGCGCCCATGTGGCAAATTCCTCGCACTGGTCCAGGAGACCCTGCAGCTCTGTCTTGTCTGATGCCACCACACAAACATCGTCAGCATATGCTAGTGAGTTTATAGTGTGTCCTGCTATCAGGTACCCTGCCTTGTTGGTTGATAAGTGCCTCAGGAGCCCCTCCAGTACTATGTTGAACAGTATAGGGCTGAGGGGACATCCCTGTTTTACCCCACGTTTCTGGGGGATGCGTGGCGTGAATGACTCCTTGCCTGTCCTTACCGACATGGTGGAGTTGGTGTATATATCACCCACTATTTGCAGCACGGAGCCTGACAGTCCCAGGCGACCCATTAGCAGAAGCATCAGCTCGTGTGACACAGACGGGAATGCCTCTCGAAGGTCAAGCCAGGTCAGCAGTACATTATTCTTGCTCCGTCTGGAGTCTGTGAGGATGGACCTCAGTAAGAAGTTATGTTCTGCGCATCCATCAAAGGCTAGAAACCCCTTCTGGGCTGGGGAGAAGGCGGAACATCCTATAGCCCAGGAGGCTATACGTCTGGCTATTATGGCCGAGTACAGTTTGTATACTGTGAGCTGTAGGCTAATGGGCCTCCAGTTCCTAATGTTGGCTGTGTCGCCCCCCTTGTGAATGAGGGTGACAGTTGAGTGTTTCCAGGGGCGGGGGACCCTGGAGTTGATCCTACAGATGTTGAAGATGGTAGCAAGGATCAACCCCTTAGGGTCCACCCATCTCCAGCTGGCGTACGTTATGCCGTCAGACCCTGGAGATGTTCGCTTTGTCCTCCTAAACTGGGTCACCACCTCCTGTGGGGTGACCGGAGACTGGAGGACATCACCCTCATCAGTGGTTCCGGACACCCCAGTGTCACCTGGATGTCTGTCTGGGAACAGCCAGGCGGGAGGTGGGCCCAGTGGAGGAGACTCAGCGTAGGCGGTGGTGAAGTGCCCGACAATCTCCGGTTCAGCGATCTTACAGTAGACTGGGGGCCCGTTGTCCAGCAGTTGCCGCATGCATGCCCCAGGGTTGGCACGATACAACCTTTGAAGAGCTCTTGCTCTGGCTGCATGGCGAGCTCGACCCGAGGCACGGTTGTTAGGTGCACCCTGGCCCCGCGGTCCAGCTGACTGCGATGGTTCATCCGGGGGTGCAGAAGCAGGTGGTGGAGAACGCGGCTGGGACGGGTTCTCTGCTTGTCTTCTTCTCCTCCGACACGCCCACTGGGAGGTGGCGTGCGAAGGGTGATGACTTTGTGCTGTCACCACCTCTTTGATAGCAGTTGTCCATCGCTCTAGGGTACTCTCAAATGCCACCCACTCAAACTCCCCCAATGTTCGGCCAGCAAATGGGAGGAGCTCATTGTGGAATGGTAGACGGAGGGTCAGGTCCATGTTTTCAGGATCGATGTTTATCCTGGCCAGTTGACCGGGGACCCTAGCTGCCCTCGGCTGTCCGGGTGATGAAGGTGGTGCAGGATTAGCTGGCCCTTCAGCCGCTGGCGATGTTATCGGCAGTTGACTTGAAACCACGCCCACCTCCAGACTACAGTGCTGCCTTGCGGGGACCATAGCTGGGGGTGGGGCATGCATAGGCGAGGATGGTGGTGTGGGAGAGGGGGAGGTGTCTGGAGCCTCCCCTCCTCTCAGTGATTGTAGGGCCTGGTCTAGCCGCTGGACCATCGTGGGTGCCCGCTCTGCTGCGGGGATGAATGGCGGGACGTGCAGGAGGGACTGAAAGATGGAGGGTGCTGGTGGTGGCACTGGTATCACCTCTAGAGCCGAAGGAGATGACAACATCAATAGGTCTACGCCCACCTCTGGGCGATGGTATTGCCTTTCGGCGGCCAGGGCCAGAGGTGGGATGGTTGCTGAGGCAGGCAGGGTGGTAGCTGGTGGTGATTGCAGATGACTGGCCACACCCACCCCTGGACTACAGTGCTGCCTTTCGGAGACTGTAGCCAGAGGTGGGGTGGGTGTTGGAGTGATCAGGTCCGTGTGAGGTGGCGGGAAGCATGGCTCCCATGGTGCGATGACAATGCCACCGGACACAGGGATGTCCAGTGCTTCATTGTGGAGTCCCTGTGTTACTCCTCCTGAGACGTTCGCGGGTGACAGTAGGGGGGCCCCTTCCTCTGTAGCCCTGGGTGGATTGCAGGGGGGAGTAGATAATTCCGCTGGTGGTGGGGTGAAGGGGGTAGACAGCAGTAGCTGCTCACCCTGACTTTCAGGGATCTCAATTGGCAGATCAGCTAAGGGTGGTGTAGGGACAACAGGTGTGCAAGTCCTCAGTGCACGCATCAGCTGATCCAGGCGCTGGACTTTCGCGGCACCCTCCTTAGAGAGCGGTACTGGTGGTGGAGAAGGTGTTCGCTCCTCTTTGTCTGGACTAAGCCTTGGGGCACTGCGAGGGGAGTCAATGGCTAGCTGGGCCACAGGCGTCGCTGTATCATTCGAGGGTGATTGTCTGGCCACTCCCACCTCGGACCCTGCTGGGGATGTAGGGGTAGGTGTTCTGGCTGCTAGTTGTGTTCCGGATGGTGACGTTGCCGATTGGGACGGGGGTGGTACAGCAGGAGTGGCAGGCAGCCTTCCTCTTGCAGGCCTCTTAGGCACCCTTGTAGTGGCAGGTCTGGGTGGTTGGGTCCCCCTGGGAGGCGGTGGAGAGCGGTCCTCAGGTGGCTGTGAGGGTGAGCTGTGTGGTGTTGTTGAGGATGCGCGGGGAGAGTTGGGGGTATTGCCCGTGGGTGGTGTAGGATGGAAATGCTCGCTTAGCCAAGATGGGTACGCTTTAAGGAACCTCCATTTGTAGACGTTGACCTGCGCCGCGGTCCGTGTTCTGATCTCATTAGCAAGCTTGATGTTTGAGTCAGGCCCGTACTTTGTCAACGCCCCCTTGAATAAATCAATTTCGCGCTGGGACCACTTTGTTCGCGCTGTTGAAGTGCCTGGTTCTACCTCCTTCTCGGCCGCTTCCCTGGCCCTTTGGGCACACATTTCTGCCATGTGCTTCTCGCGTATGTGCTTGGAGCACGAGTTGGTCGACGGGAAGGTCAACGGACAGTACGGGCACGCCTTCTCGTTCGAGCCTTCAACTAGCGTGGGGGGGACAGCTACTCCGTGGGCATGCCGGAAGTGGAGGGAGGTGGACTTCTTGTTAGCGTGGGTGTATTCGCACTGCGCACACTTGAAAGAGATGTTTAGCGTCAAGCGCTTGTGCGAGACACCCACGTGGCGGATAAGAGAGGAGTGGGAGGGGTACGTCAGACGGCAGGTGGAGTCCGGGCACGCGAAACGCGTTTGAGATGGGTGGATGATAGGATAGTCGACCACGTGGCCTGTGGTGCGATTTGGAACTGCAGCCGTCGCTGTGACGTCATCTGGTGGCTGTTGGTGTCTCGATCCATTTCCGGTAGATGGCGCAGTGCAGCGCACATGAGCCCCTTCTGCCGGTTCTTGTTCGGACGACTCGGTACACTCACGTGTGCTTCGCCTTGAGATCTCTTCAGAGTCCTGGTCCTCCTCTGACTCGCCGCCAGTAGCCGGAGTCCTGTAATACTCCGCACACTCATCTGAGATCTCCATTGTTCGGGATCCAAAGGTCAGGTAGAAGGGCGCATGCCCTCACACCTCTGGCCAAGATCAAGTAGAGTTTAGCCTAACCTAAAGCTCCCCACCCAAAAATGAAAAAACTCCTCAAAAAGAAA
Source organism: Eunapius fragilis (assembly GCA_963681505.1). Taxonomy (NCBI): domain Eukaryota; kingdom Metazoa; phylum Porifera; class Demospongiae; order Spongillida; family Spongillidae; genus Eunapius; species Eunapius fragilis. Next base: position 2,676,604 of record OY811977.1, on the reverse strand, counting down.
AACCCACAATCCTAAGGCCTAGGCCGTCCTATTTAATGCTTCTAACCTACCCCAAAACCCAAGCTCCCGAAACCGAAACTAATTACACTCGTAAGAACAGTTTAATTGAAATTGACAATGGCCTGCACCAATGGTGACCCCCCGCGGGGTGGCCTCTCAGCCCACTGGGCTGGTAGATATACATTACAACTGGTATTGACAGTTGGGGGGGGGGGGGGGGGGGGGGGGGCTGTGCACCAAGACAGGGGGTATGGCGTGTGTGTAGTTTGTGGTGTGTGCGTTCCTAGAGTTTTATGTGTATCTAACTACTGTGGCGGTTCGTTGAGTGTTCATCTGTTGCATTTTGCTCTCCAGATTCCATAGCTGCCAGTGATCGCCTGCCAACTACAAAGTTTTCGAAACAGGATTGCATATTTGCGGGGGATCCACAGTTGGCGTAGAAGCTCGTCGTTTTGTGGGTCCCAACTGCCCAGGCTTCCCACTACAAAAGCGTCCACAGTGATGTTTTGGTAACCCTTGGCAGCCAGGACTTCTCGTAGGTGACTGTATTTCCTAATCTTTCCTTCTCTAGCTTCCTCTAGGGTTCCATCCGGGCCTTCAAAAGGGACTGTGACATCGATAACAAGAGCCTCCCTTGTTGCGTCGTTTAGCACTACAACATCGGGCTTGAGTCCTTGTGGATCACCTGGGACCGTTTGTTCCAGGTACTGGATTCCTCGTGTTCTCGGGATGGCCTTGGCTAGTCTATGGAGGATGGCATTGTGTCTGTGTCTAATGAGGCCTTCGTTCCGTGGGCAGTGATTCAGGATATGGGCTAATGTCTCCTGCTCAGTGTTACATCCAGGGCAGCTGGTGTTGATAGTGGGTTTCCCTGATCTTTTGAGGACCGTCTTGGTGGGTAGGAGGTTCAACCTAGCTTTGATGGCGAAGCGGTATTCCCCAAAGGAGATGTATTTCCCACTGCGTATCCAATGGTTGCTGGAGGGGTGAAGAGCTACACAGTGGGAGGTCCTACCCTGGTCACTGGCCCTATGGAGATTGGACATATGTTGTTTCAGGAGGTTAGCCCTGAGTGCTCTGCCTGTGTTCTTTTTCCCCGTCCAACCGATGGTTCTCCCGTTGCAGGAAATCGTACTGGTGGTGAGATTGATGACCGCGTCACAACGGGTCAGGGAAGAGCGCACAATGCTCCAGATCGAGCGGATGTCCCCCATTTTACCTTCACCCGGACTAGGGGAGGAGTTGAGGAAGATCTCCATGTTTGTTATGTTGACTTCACTACCTCTATTCCTCTTCTCTGAGACAACGCCCAGGTTGTGGTAAGCGACGCCCTTCACTACCGCATCTGGTGTTGCAAGGAGTTTGAAAGCCGTCGCGGCAAGGTGAACATCAATTTCGTCAGTGATGCAAGGGATTCCGAGGCCTCCAGTGTTGGATGGGGCATGAAGGAAGGCACTGATGGTACGCTTAGGAAGTTTGAAGGCCTGTTTGGCCATGTTCCTTATCTCTTTATCAATTTGTTGTGCCCATGATTTGTTTGGGAGGGTGTTTTGCATGATGTATATGAGTCCGGGCTTCGCGAACCGATGAACAGCATCTAGCTTTTGCCAGTCCGTGAGCCCGGATTCAAAGATTGCTCTGCAGGACTTGGTGTATTCTTTCCCTTGCGCTGTTGCCTCCGCTTTGTAGTTGCCCCCGACTTTACAGCCAAGATACTTATAATGGTCTTCCCATTTCATTGCTGGTATCGGCTCATCATTCAGGGTAGGGGAGAAGGTTTCGGCAAACTGACGAGCAGATCTGGATAGCGTGAGTGTGCCGCACTTCCTAGGGTTGAAAGTGAGGCCCGCCCAGTTGCTTGCTCTCTGGATTGTCTGTAGGACCTTCTGCATTTCACCTGTTGATTGGGTCAGTATACATAGGTCGTCCGCATAGGCCAATGAGCGGATGGTATGATTGCCTATTGTGTACCCCGCGGAGTGGATGGTATCTACTGCCCTAATGAGGGGCTCCATAACCAAATTAAATAAGATGGGGCTAAGGGGGCAACCTTGTTTTACCCCTTTGTTGCATTGGATGGGGGCTGTCATTCCATCAGCTGTCCGAACACACATGGTGGAGTCAGTGTAAATATCTCGGATGATATCTCTGGTGTGTGGGCCTACCCCCGTTTGGCATAGCATCTCCATCAGCACTCCATGTGGAACAGATGGAAAGGCATTACTAAGGTCCAGCCAGGTGATGCATATTGGGGACCTTCGTCGTCTTGAGTCTTGGAGAACACTTGTCAGAAGGAAGTTGTGTTCCAAGCAGCCTTCACAGGGAAGGAACCCTTTTTGGCTCCAGCTGATGATGTTGTTTAGCTGGGCCCATGATGAGAGTCGTTTCCCAATCGCCGCAGAGTACAACTTATAGATTGTGTTCTGCAGGCTGATTGGGCGCCAGTTTTTGATGTCGGCTGGGTCCTCTCCCTTGTGGATGAGGATGGTGGTGGATCTCTTCCAGCTGTCTGGAACCTTTTTGTTCCTCCTGCAGGTTTCAAGGATTTTGGTGACGATTGCAGAGGTGGGGTCAACTTCCCTCCAGTTAGCGTAAGTGACACGATCGGGGCCAGGTGCCGACTGATATGGCATCTTTTTTACAATGTTCCGCACCTCTTGTTGGGTCAGCTCACCGTCCATTACATCTCCATTTGTGGTGGTTGGCCATGATCCAAAGGGTGGTGGGCCCGGGTTGTCGAAGTCCGGTGTGGGTCTGCCAAGTTCTTCAAAATGGTTTTGTACGGTTTGGCATGAGATCTGACATCGTAGAGGAGGTGGTTCCTGCTTAATTTGTTGCATGGCTTGTTTGGGATTCTTCCGGTATAGCTTTTGGATATCAACCATTTCCCTGATCCTCCGCTCTCTTCCATTGATGCGGTTTGGTCTTCTCCCCGGTTGTGAAGCCTCCCGTTGTCTATAGCCCCTCTGTCCGTTTCTGTTGTCGTTGTCTCGTCTGTCCTGTGATCTGTCTTTGTCACACAGTTGTGCTATTGTTCGTGTTAGTTCGTCCAGTTTGTTACAGAAGGTCCTCCATTCATCGTCATTCAGTAGAGGAGATTCCGTAAGACGGAGGAGTCCAGCTTGAAACAGGGTGTTGATTTTGTCCTTATTGGATTGGGATTGAGAAAGAGACTGTGTTCGGGGTGTAGTTCGTGATTGTTGACTCCTCTGTTGTTGGGTGTGTCGCGGGTGGAAGGGGGGAGCATTTGGGTCGAGACCATTTCTCCTGTTTGTCTGATCTCTTGTAGGCTGACTCTGTCTTTCCGTCATGTGGCGATCATCTTCGGACCTCCCCAGTCCACTACGGCCCCTTCCCAGTGCCCTTCCATTACTATATGGGACATCATGCCTAGATCTATCAGATCTCCCTGATCCACCATCCCCCACAGGTTCTTGGCTGTATGGGATGTTACCCTTATGTCTATCAGGCCCCCCCAGTCTGCCATCCCTCCCAGGTCCATGATTATGTGAAATGTTACCCCTGGATCTGTCAGGCCCCCCTGACCTATCACCCCTCTCAGGTCCCTGGTTATATGGAACGTCATTCCTAGGTCTGTCAGGGCCCCTCGAACTACTCCCCCTCCCAGGTTGAGGCTGATACGTTACACCCCGTCCTCTTCCTCTGTCTCTCAAATGACTATGGGTGTCTGGGTTCTCCCTTCTAGGTGGGTGACTATACTGGGCTTCCTTCTGGGGCTCTCGTGCTCTCCCCCCCCCAGTGAAATGACCTTTCCCTGATATTGCATCTCCCTCCCATGGTATTTTTTCTCTTATTGGTTCCACTCTTCTAGGTTCCATCCCACTTCTTTCTAGGTTTGGAATCCCATGTTGGTCTTCTACACCTGATCTAGCTTCTTCTAAGGGCTGGCTCGATTCTATTTCCCCTCCTATGGCTTCACCTTCCCTCCCCTGTCTCCCTTCATCCCTAGGCTGAGCTTCCCCAGTGGGTATGCTACCTTCCCTGGGCCTATCTTCCCCACCCCCATGCTGATCCTCTTGCAGGGTCTGACCTGGGGCTTCCTCTTCTACGCTTCTCCTGATGTCTGAGATGACCATTCTGATGACTTGTGAGGTGTTTGGAGTATCTTCTGTTGTCGTTGGTAGTGGAGGTATTGTGGACTCGATGATGTTGTTGTTGTTCTCAAAGTCTCTCTCTGTAAAGTCTAGCCTTAATCTCCCATAGCTAACCGGTTCTACTGGTGTCTGTGGTGACCATCTTCTCTCCGGTGTTTGTTGGTGGATAGGAGGGGGAGAATGGTGACTGTTAGCTGATTCTGGTTGCATGGGGGCTCTAGGCTGTTCATCCTCTATAGGGAGTTCCCCTGTCAGCTGTATCAGTGGGGGTGCTCTTAATGCTGCAACTAATTCGTCCGCTTTGATTAACAGAGAGGACTGGGGACCCGGTTGCTTTAATTTGTCTATAAAGCGTTCGCAGTCGCTAGAATCGATCTCTGTTGAGCTGGGTGAGGGAGGCTTGTTGGCGATTACGGGGCTAGGGGAGGATTGGCAGCTAGGTGTGTCCGTTGGTGTATCTGTAGTGTGTGGCGACGAGTCTAAGGTGGGCGTGCCATAATCAAATCTCCTCCAAAGTGGGTGTTTTTGGAGGAAACGATATTTGAAGCCCTTCACCTGTCCTACCGATTTCGTCCCCATTTTCCTAGCTAGCAGTTTGTTGGATTTGAGTCCAAAGGTCCGTACTAATCGTTTAAAACGCTCCACCTCCTGCTCCGACCAGCGATTAGATATTGCTTTTGTTTTAATCGCTGCTAACGCTTTTGAACGTTGGGCCTGGTGTAGTGCCCGCTCGTGGTTCAACAGGCCCCTATTACTCGGGAATGACTTGTCACAAAAGTCGCAATGCAACCAAGCCTCCATCTCGTCTCCCGTGTCGCTGTCTGATAGTCGGCCAGAAACAACGATGGTGGGGTCTAATTGGGGTGGGTGAGTGGAACGGAAGTGTGTTATGACTTCCGCTTTGGTAGAAAAGGTGGCTGGACACGAACTACACAACCATAACTCCCTCATTGGTGGCACACGGTGGCGTCGTACGTGTATTTCGTAGGACGATGGTTTCCAAAAACACGATGAACAGAGCGGACACCGTAGAGTCCCAGACTCCGGGTATATCCGCCTCCATTCCATTTATGGATTTAAAGGTCCGGGGACCTTTTTTGGGAAAAAACCTCCAACGCCCCTTAATATGAAGAGCGGTTGTAGGAAAAACCCTTGGCCCCTTGGCTAAGATCAGTCAGGCCACCAATTCCACTTACGGGAGTGAAGACGCCGGAAGTCCGATCTTCACTCCGATGGTGGTGTGAGCCTGGTGTCTCCTCCGGTAGGTCCGGACATGCGATATGGAGACAACACTAATAGTTATTTCTACTTGATCTTAGCCAAGAGGCCGAGAAGCGATAAATTTTCAAAAACTTGCCTCCGAATATATACCTTGGACCAGATAGCATGCTTAGGGGAAGGTATGGGTTCCGGACAGAAACACACAAACAAAAAACATGACTTCTGTGGTCACCAGAAGACCACAAAGTGACCCGGCAGCCAAGGGGGACGAGGGAGATCATGTGGAGATGGTGAAGTAAGGAATTGCAGAAGACCACTAACCCATCCAGTTGGTACTGATGTTAGCAGTGGGCACACGTCTGATCAGATGTCAAGGTCTTGTGGGTCACTAACCCACAGTAAAAGAGAAACCCAATGAACCATGATGTCATCATGTAAGAGTGTGTGGTCATGTAACGTAAGAGGGTGTGGTCATGTAACTAAGAAGGTGTGGTCATGTAACATAAGAGGTGTGATCATGTAACGTAAGAGGGTGTGGTCATGTAACGTAAGAGGGTGTGGTCATGAAACGTAAGAGGGTGTGGTCATGAAACGTAAGAGGGTGTGGTCATGTAACGTAAGAGGGTGTGGTCATGTAACGTAAGAGGGTGTGGTCATGTAACGTAAGAGGGTGTGGTCATGTAACGTAAGAGGGTGTGGTCATGTAACGTAAGAGGGTGTGGTCATGTAACGTAAGAGGGTGTGGTCATGTAACGTAAGAGGGTGTGGTCATGTACTCTTCAGGTAGTGGTGACCTGTGATGGACGGAGCCATGAGGCTGTGTGATGCCTTTTGCCTGTCTAAGCAAAGCAAAGAGTTGCGCCTCCTCCACTGCAGTCAACCTAGCTATTCAGTGCCCTGAGTGACATTCTCATTTTACATGAGCCCTGTGATCTATGGGGCAGTCAAACAGACAGACTAATGTTTGCATGTGTATGTGTGTGTGGTGTGTGTGTATGTGTGTGTGTGTGTGTGTGTGTGTGTGTGTGTGTGTGTGTGGTTTATGTTTGCACACACATACACTACACACATACACACACACACTATATGTTTTATGTGTGCTGTGAATGGAGATTTTCATCATGCATTGCTGGTGTTCTATAACCCTTCTTCCTCCTCTCCCCCTCAGGGTGCCATGATCTACCTCACACCCTGTTACATAGTTCTTTTTTTCCCCCCCATGGGTTAGTGTTATAGCCTCAGCCAAAGTTGAAGTCACTATTTTGTAGGGGAGTGTGTGTGTTGGACCATTGACCCCCCACTGACAGATGTGGTAGCCTGTGGCATGGCTCCTTATCATCCAATTAAAACAACATTCCAGTGCACAAAGGCTTGGTAGCCAATTGTATTACCAGCACCTGGCTTGCGGCTTGGCACAAGGTATCCATGGTGATGTGTGGAGCCTTTGCATCACGAAGAAGCAGAGCCCTCTGATTGGTGGGGGTGCAAAGGAGGGAGAGAATCAGCTGCCAAAGCCTGAAGATGAATTGCCTGACTTTTGTTATGGTTGGAAGGAACATGGAGTTGATGGAGATGCTGTCACAGTGACTCAATATCACGTTAATGATTTCAATCTTGTGTTCAGATCCACTGTACCTTCACCTCCATTACCCCATAGCAATGAGGAGTTATAGCTCACTAAGCAACAAAATTTGGCCAAGGAGAGGGACATTGTCTTCATGGTTGTGCTGAGTTTTTGAACCAAAACAAGTGAATTTTGGTACAGGAGGTGTGGTTTTCCATTCCAGTAGTTTTGGTCCCCAGTCCAGCATGCTCCATATGTGACATGCTGGTCCATCCCTGGGTGTCTGATGGTGTTCACCTGACATCTCCCGAGATCATATACCAGGTGGAGATGTGTGGGTTTGGAGGGGGGGGGGGGGGGGGGGGATGGACACTGTCTTGTTAAGTTGAGGTTGTGTACACCTATGTGTGTGTGCCCATGTGGATGTGTACCTGTGTGGACATGTGGATGTGTGGATTTGTAAATGTGTGGAGATGTGGACATGTGGATGTGCGCCTCTGTGGACATGTGGAAGTGTGGATTTGTAGATGTTTGGATGTGTATGTACATTGAGGACAATGGCCTTGAAGTGTGCTTTCACTTTCTGGTGGTTTAGAGATTCAATGTACGTTTGTACCACTTAAACCAGAAATGAGTACAATACCTGACCCTTTAATACTCCACACAACCTTTGGCTAAAGGTATCGGGGTTAAAAACTGACTGTTAATATTATTGCTTGTTTGAGGAGTTTCTCTGAAGATGTGTGAGACCAGGTTCAGCTCCACAGAATTTCCCTTCATTCACCATGGCTGCCTTCAACATTTGTCAAATGTGCACTGCTATGCCTTCACACTAAACATAGTGTACACTTGTACAATGTACACTATACAATGGTGTGTACTTCAATATACCCACACAACAATGTACACTGATATGCTGTAGAGTAATATATACCTTAACTTCACACTCTGTACAAGTGCTATGCAATCTTCTTAATGGCAGTCCAGAAGGATATATGCCCAATTAACGCCCTCTCCTCCATCTCTCTATCCCGATAGTTGGACATCATCAGGTTCAGATGATTGACTGATCGTGATGACTGATCGTGATGAGTGCAAGGATTTAGGCAACGATTGGTATATGAATAAAATTATCTGTTCAAACCCACAAATGCAAGGGACGAATGAAAAACATTTATAAATACTGACGCGCTGGTATTACTTCCGAGGTCCGATGGCTAGGGTTATCTTCTTGTTGAAATCTACCCCTATCCGCTCACTTGACCTCGTTTTGTCTTATTTTTTTCCCAGTTTCATTATTAAATGGAAGTACTTCCTTCTTTATTTCTATTGACCAATAACAAACACAAACAACTCGTAAGTGTTCGTCCCTACGTTACGTGCTGGCAGAGATAATATATAGAGGGATTGGAAACGAATCACGTGCGCCATAGACTTTAGCAATTTTAGCGCGCCCTATCCTTGCACGCGTGAATCACACCTACGTTGACCAAAAAAGGGGGCGGAATTGTAGGCTTGAATTGAAGTCTTGAATGTCACAAGGTAAAGAAACATGCTTTCTCAAGTTTTAAAAAAAAGTAGTCGATAGACGATCGATTAAAGATTCATTGAATACTTATAGATTCGATTTTGAGCCATTTTTTAACCGAAAAAGAAAAAAAATTGGCCATTTTTTTACTTTGGGGGGGAGAATCCGTCGATCTAGATAAACTGTCCATGTCATTATTTACTGCTCATAGTCTAGTATGTGTCCATCGCTATGTTTTTTGCGTATAGCATCTTCAGAAACCTCGCTGTGATGTTTTGGGTACCCTTACTCTCTGGGGGAGCCACGGCTTTTTGTTGCTATGGTGCTGGTTTTAATATATTATTCTGGTAGAGCTATGTTGGTTGTGTGCCCATCACATGTTTTTAAAGGCAAACCACGTCCCAATCGTTCTGTAAATTTCTTCAAAGGTGATGGGCGGAAGATAATTGAAGCTTCGGCACATTAAGAACGCGAAGAAAAGGGGGAGTTTGGTCGTGGCAATTCCTCGCACTCAAGTATATGTACCTGTTACAGAAGGCCTAACCTTGTCCGTGCCTGTTCCGGAGGTCATATCTGTACAACCAGAGATAATATATAGATTATCTCTGGTACAACCTTCTAAACGTGTCTGTTGTATCAGAGATTATCTCTGGTTGTATATAGTGCTATACATGTATTCGAACTGCTTGTAAGGATTCGTTCGACGCGTAATTAGTGTTGATTGGCCCCGTTTCCAATCCCTCTATATATTATCTCTGGTGCTGGTAGAATCTGGAGCGATTGGCACAATTTCCGTACTTAGCAATGCAACTGTTCCTAACTGCATGGAGTGATACAACTGTTCCTAACTCCAGTTATCCTTACTGAAGTAGATTAGGACGACCAACGTAAAAAGTAAGTCTGAGTATACACTGCTATGCTTTCAACATTTGTCAAATGTACACTGCTATACCTTCACACTGGTCAATACGCACACAACAATGTACACTGATATGCCTTCACGCTAAACATAGTGTAAAGGTACACTACACGATGGTGTGCACTTCAATGTACCCACACCACAATGTACACTGATATGCTATATGCCTTCATGCTCTGTACAAGTGCTATGCAATCTTCTTAATGGCTGTCCAGAAGGATGCATGCCCAATTAATGCCCTTTTCTCCATCCCCTATCTATCCCGAAAGATGGACATCATCAGGTTCAGATGACTGACTGCAATCGGGACGAGCGTCGCAACAACACATGCGTGACATTATAAGTGCAAGGATATAGGCATTGTGATTCGTATATGAAAAAAAAAATCTGTTCAAATACACAACTGCAAGGGACGAACGAAATACTGACGGTATGACTAACGTGCACACATTGATTTTATATGAAAAAATTATTTGCTCAAACCCACAAGTGTAAGGGACGAACGAACAACATTTATAAATACTGACTCGCCAGTAGTATTAACGAGGTCCACTCACTTGACCTTTTTCCATTTTTACACCCCCGCCCCCCCCCCGCCCCCCTGTATTTGTCGTTACCGTGACCTTTTTCCATTTTTACACCCCCGCCCCCCCCCCCCCCCCCCCTCTCTGTATTTGTCGTTACCGTGACCTTTTTCCATTTTTACACCCCCGCTCCCCCCCCCTCTGTATTTGTCATTACCGAGCAGTAACAAACAATGTCCGTACTTTACAACTGTTCCTAAACTTACTGAGGACGACCTAGTCTGGAGACCCAACTGATGGTTGTCCCATGCAGACATCAGGCTTAGGACGACCAACATAAAACAAAGACTGCATGAGTATACACTGCAATGCCTTCACACTTGTACAATGTACACTACACAATGGTGTGCACTTCAGTATACCCACACAACAATGTACACCGATATGCCTTCACACTGCTGTGCCTTCATACTGCTGTACAAGTCCTTAGCTATGAAATGTCCTTAATGGCTTAATGTCCTTAGCTATGCAATGTCCTTAATGGTTGTCCAGAAGGATACTTGCCTAATTAATGCCCTAGACTTCTCCATCTCCATATCCTATCTATACCGAATGTTTGACATCATCAGGTTAAGATGATTGACTGATCGTGGTGAGCGTCTCTGAACAACGCGTGAACAACAAACATATGCGTGACCTTAATGCAAGGGTTTATGGATTATTTGTTGAAACCCACAAGTGCAAGGGACGAATGAAAAACATTTATAAATACTGACGCGCGAACATTACTTCCGAGGTCCGATGGCTAGGGTTATCTTCTTGTTGAACTCTACCCCTATCCACTCACTTGTGACCTCTTCTTTTTTTTTTCTTCCATATTGAAGTTCGTCGTTAAGGCATAGCCGATCACTTCTGTATTCATCCCTATGTTACGTGCTGACACACCAGATGACCACATAGTGACCCGGCAGCCATGGGGGACAAGGGGAGATCATGTGATGCTATGGTGCTTACAAATAGCTAAAGAGATGGAAACATGAAGGGGAGAAGGTGAGAGGAGGTGGTGGAAAGGATGGGGAGGAGGAAAGCAAGGGGGAGGGGATGACAGGGAGGAGGTGACATGTATATTTAGTGAATATGAATGTACCTCCATGAGTACAATGAACAACAGGGTGTGGTTGGTGAAGTAAGGAATGGCAGAAGACCACTAACCCATCCAGTTGATACTGATGTCAGCAGTGGGCACACGTCTGATGTCGGGGTCTTGTGGGTGAAAGAGGATGTTCTGCAGAATGGTCTTCACCACTGTGAGGTCAATCATGGCACCCTGAGGGGGAGAGGAGGAAGAAGGGTTATAGAACACCAGCAATGCATGATGAAAATCTCCATTCACAGCACACACACCAAACGTAGTATGTATGTGTAGTGCTTGTGTGGGCAAACATAAACCACACACATGCAAGCATACACCACACACACACACACACACACACACACACACACACACACACACACACACACTTACACATGCAAACATTAGTCTTTCTGTCTGTCTAGATCTGCCTCTCAGCCAAAGTTGAAGTCCCTATACTTCGTAGGGGATCGACGGGAGTGTGTGTGTTGGACCATTGACCCCCCACTGACAGATGTGGTAGCCTTTGGCATGGCTCCTTATCATCCAATTAAAACAACATTCCAGTGCACAAAGGCTTGGTAGCCAATTGTATCGGAACCTGCGGAAGCAGGTTCCATATAGGATTGATGCCCTATAATGAATGTCATTAAAAACGTCACTCGCGTCTGGAGGGATGACAGTCAATCGGATCATTTCCCTCTTTGTCGCTATTGAACGATATCACAAATAAGAACAGTTTTGCATTGGTTCTGTGTCACAACAGTGCACGCTTTAATTTTAGAGAACAAAAATTCTCGTGCCCACGTCTCTCACCCGGTCCAACTGTTATTCACCGCCATGTTTGTTTCTTCTTCTTCTCCTCCTTCTTCTCCTCCTCCTCCTCCTCCTCCTCCTCCTCCTCCTCCTTCTCCTCCTCCTCCTCCTCCTCTCCCTCCTCCTCCCCCTCCTCCTCCTTCTCCTCCTCAATGGCTGTTCAATCACGGCAAGCTGGTGATTATTACTTAACCCTGTCTGTTGTAATGACATTCTTGGTCCTCATCCTTGGAGGATGGCCATCACTTCTGTGTACCATAGCTGCTGCGTTGATATCACAAACCGTAAGTTATAACCACTATAGCTCTTTACAATCGCTCTATACAGATAGCGCCATTGTGTTTCATCAGGCAAAGGATGAAGAAAGACGTGGTAACATTGCATCTGCCAGGACAAAGGGCAACATCTCTCTGGGTCTTGACGTTGCAGCAGTTGTGTTCACCATAATGGTGTGGAGTGTTGTGGTCATTCCAGTGGCTGTGTCTGTTAATTCAAAGTCTAGTGCCACATCTCCCTACACAACTCCATACACAACTCCACACATAACTTCAAGTACAGCTCCACCCACACCTCCAACTACACCTCCACCCACATACTGCTATACACAACATCTTCGCTTGAATACTACTGCATCGTTTATGCTTGTACCCGCAATGACAATTACGACTATTCCTACTCCTGCCATTACAGTTTTTTCTACGCACACTATGATCAATCTGCCCTGTACTACTACTTCTACTCCTACACCTATGCTATCGTACATTGCCTTGCATCGTATTGTTACTGTATATATAAACTCTTGAGCTGGAACGTTATTTTATAGTATTTTAAACTTAGTCTCTCATGAACAGTGTATAGGTTATATAAATGTATTGGAACCTGCGGGTTCCATGTGAGATTGCTGCAGTATAATGTATACCATTGAAAGTGCATCTGCAATTGCGTGAGACTCCTTGAGATGGGATGGGATACATTGCAAAAGTATCCTCACTACAGAATGGAATATCTTGTGCAATAAAGCAAACAGATGGCACCAATTTCAGTTTGATAGAAAAGCTTGGTATCAGCAGTTTGATTAAAATGTAGGCATTAGCCAACTCTATCCCAATAGGTTCAATGAAGCCTACATGCATGCAGTGTAGCAGGCGGGTGGCAGGGTGAGCGGGTGGGCGGGTGGGTGAATGGGTTGGTGGGTATGGTGGAAGGATGAATGGATAGAAATAGTCTTTCATTGAGAGCTTCAATTTGGCTGTTGGACCGGCAACTTACTGGTTCCCAGTGTAAGAACTTGTGATTCCAATGGTATTCAATGCAAGTGATCATGAGAGAGGTAAGGTAAGTCACTCTGATAAAGAAATGACAATAGTTCCACACCTCCAGTTTTCTTTCTTCTCGTGACACTTGCAACCAAGAGTCCAAGTTTTGCAACTTCAGCTTGCATGTCCTCCATCTCTTGAATAAGGTGATCAATAAAGAGATTTGTCGGTACCCTTCTATAATAGGATCCTCTGCATCAATATTTGCCTGTGTGTTCACTTGCTGCATCTAAGCCGGTAGAATAGAAGAACTCTCTGTTCCAACAAATTCAGCACTACTCAGCAAATCCAAACCAACTTTATGGTGTTGAACTATGTCTCTTCTCGATTCCTGCAGCTGCTGTTGGATATCTTTTATCAAATATCTAAACAACACAGTTATGCCTTTTACAAAGCAAAAGACAACAATTACTGTGAGAAGGAAAGAGACCTTTGAAATAGCAGATGGCAGGCCAATCCCATCTGAAATAATTTCTCTATCCCAAGCCGGATATAACATCATCTCCATATGTTATTTCATGGATAAAGATCTATGAACACTTCTAGTCGCTCCACCCATATCATCAAGTACGGCAAAAAGGTTTGACTCTATAGCTGTTCTTTTTTACTTCTGGTAAACCACATTCAATAACTTCAGCTAACTCGTCCTGTTTCTTTCCATGCTAAAAAAAACTTTTAATTTGACACTTCACTCACCTCCAAACTTGAGGTTGGGATCGGATATATAGCTATTGGTTTAACAGATGAGTGCAACAATGAATGTATGTTGCCAATGGATACTTTAAAAATATTATGTTTTCCTACACCAGCCATTAATCCCCCCTCCATACTAACATTAAAACCTCACTCCTCCGAATTTTTGATGAAATAGCATCTCCTGTCAACTACCTATGTTGTTCTTTAGAACCAGTTAAACTTTACATATCTCAGAATGAGTGTTATTTGATGCAACATCTTGCACTTCATCACAAATGATTGCTTCAGCCACCCCCTGCACTATCTTTTCTGTTATCATACCTCAGAAAATATCAATTAAGTCATTTTGTGTAGTCTTAGATCGATATGATGCATTTTAGCACAGTTCTTAATTAAGATGGTCAGCTAGAACAGTGTCATGTACCACGCAGAATAGAGCAGGGCCTGAAAATAACAATTGTTCTCATCACTTTGTAGATCATTAGCATCATCTCTGTGACCTCTTAAAGCTATGCCTTCATTGCCTTGGCGGTCACAAAACTCCACTCGTGTCATGCTGTAGTGGATTTCAAGATTACATTTCTTTCCATTTAATGTGTTAATTATTACAATAAAGTATAATATATAAAAAGTAAAAACCATTGTAAAAAGTTGTATAGCATGTCTTTTAAAACAGATAGTCTAACATTAAAGCTTTGAGCCTCTACCACAGACCTTGGCAATAGCAGGTGGAACATAAAACACGGGGTCATCGGGCCAGTAAACGCGGAATATGACGGCAAACCTCCCCGTGTACTGCGGGGGCGAAGGAGCAGGGAGCCAGTTGGCCAACTCCTCAGGGGACGTCGGGCTTTGCGACTGCAAAAACAGGGCGAGAGACCCGTCCGCACCGTACCTCACGCCCTGCGTCTTGTCACCGACGGAATAGCGACCAATGGGATTGCAAACCAGCAACCTCTTTGGAAGGTGGTACATCGTGAGGGACCAGAACCCGCCCGGGCTGAGTGATGGGAGTTGCCCCGCGGCAAACCGCAGCGCGTAGCTGTGTCGGCTACCGTCCAAAGGGTCCCCGTCGACGTCCGCTTCGCTTATGTAGTACACGGCCTCGTGGGGGTCGAGGCCGTACAGGGCAACGTGGGCGGCAGCGGCGCGGGTCTTGTACCGACCTCTCATGACTTCCCTTGTTCCGAACGTCGGCGGACCCGTGTTTACGCTCCAGCCATTGCTTTTTGGGGTGCTGAACGCATCGATCTCGTCGTATGCCTTACTAGCTCCGCTGCAAATGTCGTCTCTGTATGGCGATAGGACGTCGGACTGCAGGTCGAACTCATTTCCAGGACCCACCCCTATGAGTTCAAAGCGTTTAAACATCTGGCGCTCGTCTTCATCTATTTTCAAAAACTGCAGTATGAAATTGGCGCACGCGAAGAAGCTTTCGGTTTCAATGGGTCGACCGGGCATTAAGGGCGGGAAAAAAATATCAGGTGGTTGTGGCTGACACTCGTTCCCGATTAAAGCACTTAACAGCTTTATATCGTAACCGCTCTGAACGCGTCGTACATTGTCAAGGTCGTCCGCACCGTATATCCGGGTGCGCCCAAGAGCGAACACGAACTCACTCTCGGCCTGGTACACGCGGATGTCACGGAGTTCCGCGGGGATGCATCCGCTCCAATTAGGTCCAGCGATAAGGTATCGTGCAGCCTCCCACGAACCCGCCGTGCGAGGAGACAGTATGGCGATGTTGTGGGTGTAGCCGTCGACCAGTTGCACGCTGTAGTAACGGTAGCGCGGCACGTCCGGGGTGCAGAGGACAACCGGTTGTGCCCTAAGGTCTAGCCAAGCCACGGAGTAGAGTGTGTCGTTGTTTGGAGACACGATAGTCTCTGACTTGTAGTTCAACAGCTTGTCGCGTGTACAAAGGTGTTGAAGGGAGCCGTAAACCTAGGCGAGTCCTTCCATACCGCTTGGTAGAACATGACTCTGTAGTTCTCTACGACGGGGTAGAGCAATACGTACGCTTCGCTCGCAATCGCCTGGGCGTCATTCGGAGCAAGTGCCGCGGCCATATTAGCAGTACCCAGGCCCAGTGCTGCATCACTGCTCGTACCCAGGCCCACTGTACTGCTAACAACCAGAGATAATATATATTATCTCTGTAACAATAAAAGCATTTTAATTTCTCCTGAGATGCCATGGATACAATTTAATGCAGTGTGTAAGTATCAATATAATGATGATGTAGAATTTCCAATTGCATGTTAACTTGTCTACTTATTCTGCAGGGGGAAAGGGGGGGGTGGGGGGGGGGTGTACTATAAATGGGTGGCTTTTGAAGCTTTTGTGTGTGTTTGTATATGGAGTAGCACAACTGGTGGCTTAATAAATGTAAAGCCAAAATGCACGCACGCTCACGCAAACACACACACACACACACACACACACACACACACACAAACACACACACACAAACACACATACACACACACCAGGGGCGGATTTAGGGGGGGGGGGGTCCAGGGGGTCCGGACCCCCCCTTTCCTATATGAAGAATGACGTAATGCATACCGTAATTTATGCAGCGTTCTGCGTCCTTGGATTGCAAGCTTGCAAATCGTTCTAGCCAAGCGGGGTCTATATCGATCTAATTAAATACATAACGGCATGTGTGCATGTAGTTAATTAGTATTTAATCGCGCGATCGGTGCGCGTGAGCAGCAATTGAGGTAAGCGATCAAAAGACGTGAGTGGGATGGATCTATTTTTTTCCTAACAGGTAGCTATAGCTAAACAAACTACATACATGAGTCGTTAACGTTCATAGTACCGACATGTATATAGCTGGTGTATGGTCACGTGCACGCTTCGGTCACAAATTCACAATAGCTTTCCGTCACGAATTTATTTGCAGCTGCTGAACAGTAGGAACCATAGCATTGTGAAGAATGAAGATTTTTCTCGTCGCCATCCATGCAGGCTCTAATAATCTGGATATCGCGTGATGTATATGTATTGGATATCCATGCTAAATCAACGCAAAAGCCAAAAAGCGGCTGGGGCTTCGCCCCAGACCCCACTGGTGGGGCTATCCGCGCTCCCCCAGACCCCCTTACTGCCACGGGAGGGGTCATGCCCCCCCCCCCCCCCCCAATTGTGAATATATTTATCAGACCCCCCCTTTCCCAAAATCCTGGATCCGCCCCTGCACACACACACACACAACAATTGTTCAGTCAAACTTACAATATGGGTGGCCTCCAGACAGTAGTCAGTATACCTCCCTGCCCTACCTCTGTTGGGTGACCTCCAGACAGTAGTCAGTATACCTCCCTGCTCTTCCTCTGTTGGGTGGCCTCCAGACAGTAGTCAGTATACCTCTCTGCCCTACCTCTGTCGGGTGGCCTCCAGACAGTAGTCAGTATACCTCCCTTTCCTATCTCTGTTGGGTGACCTCCAGACAGTAGTCAGTATGCAAGTATGCATAATCACAAGGTTGCCATGAGCTCTCCAAATGTGTGTTTCTGGCTTCTCATTTATAAAACCACTTTGTGTTTAACTCCTTACAAAATACGCTGAAGTCCATGGAGGAATATTTTGGACTGAATGTCTTTGCAGCTGCTAGTAGATTTGTAGTGATTATAATTTGAATTGGACTTGTTGTTGAGTAGCCTCGTCCCCAGGCCGTCAATTAAAGTTTAGGACCTGGTACCTATTGCCACTATGTTAGTGCGCATGCGCTGGCCATTACCAGAAAAACACGTAATCGTATACTTAGCTTGTAAACCTTTCCGTAAACCGTTCCGCGCGAAGCAATGGCAGAATTTCATGAAGCGTTGGCCTATTCTCTTCTGTGCAGAACCTTGTACTGAAAGCAAAGCAGGAGGAAGCACTTTTTCATTTTTACAACGGTCGAGATGTGTTCGCTTGGTTTCCTACAGGTTACGGGAAGTCGATTTGTTTCCAACTTATACCGTTCTTATTGGACTTTAAATTGAACCGCACCACTGTTCCATAAGTGTCACAAATCCTACAAGACTTTGACATCGTGTACGTATACGCGTAGAGTGTTTGAATTTCGTCACGTGGCCGATGTTTTTAATTTTTTCATAAACAAAAACCTTTACGATATGAGTTAGTTTACGGAACGGTTTTACAAGCTATAAGTATACGATTACGTGTAATGGCCAGCGCATGCGCACTAACATAGTGGCAATAGGTACCAGGTCGTCCTAAACTTTAATTGACGGCCTGGGGACGAGGCTAGTAGTTGAGCGTATTTATTTGCTACTTAGAGCTGGGTTTCAATTGACCAGTATGTTAAAAGTCACTTCATTGGTTTGATGTGATAATTCCATTCTCTCTTGTCTCTCTATTTACTACCTCAGTTGGGAAGCCTCCAGGCAGTAACATCATGAGCTCTTCAGAGGTTCACTCATGCATTGGCTGCAGGTTCCCTTGGGGATGGGGAGGAAGAATGAGTAGGAGGATGGATAGGGGAAGAAGGTTACCACAACACCCTCAATGAGGACATGGACTCAGCCTCATACCTGTACAAAACTACAGAGTCACTCTGCACCAGACCATCACCGATGGCATCCCCAGGCCTACTTGTGGAGGACGGCCATGTGGGTACTCCTAAAGGTCCTTCTGGAACAGTTCAGTTAGCTGCATGAGGGAAGGCGCAGTCAGTGGACACTGCACCAGGCACTTCTTGTAAAAGACAAACTGGTCCGCACCACTATTTGGGAGGTTTATGCTTGTTCCCTCTGTAACAGAGGTGGGCGGGCACCTTGGTCCACAAATGTCTCCTGGAGCTCAGACAAGGACCCTGATGGTACAATATGGGCATAGAAATTTGCAAGATGGAGGGCCTATGCGCGGTAGCTATGGAGGGCCTAAAAGTAAGGTAGCTATGGTTACACAGAGGGCCTAACAATGAGGTAGCTATGGTTACAAGATGGAGTGCCTAAATTAAGGTAGCTATGGTTACAAAATAGAGGGCCTAACAATGAGGTAGCCAGGGCAATAAGATGGGTGGCCTTACAACGAGGTAGGTTGGTTACAGGGAGGAGGTGACCTGACTCAGGTGCAATAAAGGTAGCTCAAGCCAGGTCAATGTACACCACATCAACTCTAATTTTATTGTCAGCATGTTGCTAATAATTGTGTACAAGTAGCTTGATTTAATAAGTTGAATTGTTGACATATAGCAAAAGAAACATGACAGATTTCTACCGCTACCAACTTGAGAAGCAAAAGATGCGCAGACACCTACTGTAACATCATATTTCCTTTATGATAAAGACTGTTATTATGATACCATTTTTTTTTCTTTATGCTCAGAATATGTTTTGGGGTTGAAAACGTTTCAATGAGACTGTCCACAGAGAGCAATAAAATCACCTAAACACCATCGATTTTACTCCAAAAATGAATGTGTATTGGAACGCATTAGCCAATACATACTGAATAATGGCACAGTGCATATGACAGAAATAATGACAACAAGTTAAGACATAGAATCAGATGATGATGTTATTGGGCATGCATGATGAAAAGAATAATGGTTTTTAACAACCAATAGATCATAAACTATAGGCAAGGGTGATGAGAGGTAGATAAAGATAAAATCTGATACAATGCAATTTCAATTTTGACCTCTTGTAGGGTAAGCTGACCCTTTTGCACGTAGTGCAAGTCATGAAGAAGTAGTAATGTACTAGGAGGCGGAGCCCCTAGAGCTGGTAGGACTAGTACCCCTCTGATAGCAGACTTACCGTGGGTACTATGATGAATTGAAAATGAAACATCAGAGCAGTGCACAATGAAATGTACCAAAAAGAAATCACACACAACAAACTTGATTGCAGTTTAACCGCTTTCAGAACTCCTAGGTAGCAAGAAATGATTAGCTCAGTGCGTACTCATGTTAAAGTGCAAAGGGAGATTATTGATACTTATACGCGCTACACAGTAGTGTCCATCGTGACAATGAATGAGCAGATATGTGTTACAGCATGCAAATATGTATGTTTTCGTCGGTTGAACGTAGTGAATTAGACGGAACTATGCTCCCTCCGTAAGTGGTGTAGATGTGATACAAATCACGTGAGGGTGTGGTCCCACGTGGGGTGTATATGTAGGGGGGTATATGGATTTCCGGACTGAGTCAGTCTAAGCGTTTGCACAAGTGGCTATGTACTTTTTCTCTTGGACTTATCTCTGACATGGCGACAGAAGAGGCAGTGGCTCTACTCCTGAGCGAGGTGCGGAAGCTTCGAGATTGTCAGGAGGCGATGCGTTCGGCGCAGGAGGAGACTTCTCAGAAACTCGCCAGATCTAGTGGCCGCCGGGATCCTTACACGTTTAAGAGAAAAGGGAATGAAAATCAGTTCCATTTCAATCGAGACGTCGAAGACGCTTTTGCGGAGGTGTCTCAGTGCCGGGCTGAAAAAAGTGAACGCCGACGATCAGGGAGAAAGGGGAAAGCTAGGGCTGCAGAAAGCAAAGAGCGCAGCCGAGGAAGGTATGTCACTAATAGCCCGCAGGCAGAAGCTGTTAAAATTGGCCGATCGCTCCGAATGGGGGTGGGCTGTGGTGGAGGAGTACGTGGAGGATGACCTGGCGGAGGACTCCGGAGACGTGAAAAGAATAGAGCGTGCGGAGCTGGCCGCTGGAAGGAAGATCGCTCGGAAGCGAAAGGCCGAAGGGCTTGGACGGGGCCGTGGTTACGGGAGAGGTGACAGCGGCGCATTGCAGCCCGTGGGGAGAAGGCAGTTACAACAGCCATTGGCACCTCCTGTGGTGAGGTCGCATTTGACGGGCGCGGCCGTGTCAACCGTCTCATGCTTTACATGTAGGTACTTTCAAATCATTTCACGTAACGTACTTCCGCATAATTATCCAAATATATGTAGTAAAAATTGTGACTGGTTTTTACGAAGGTTAAGAGAGGTAGGTATTTTTGAAAATCTAGTTCTCGATAGTTTAAAGAGAATAAAACTTCAAATTTGCCTGGATCATGAAGCTTTGAGCGCTCTTGCACGGAAGCTTTGAGCGCTCTTGCACGCAGTATTGTATGTAGCATCGTACGCAATATCTAAATCAGAGATAATATATAGAGGGATTGGAAACGAATCACGTGCGCCATAGACTTTAGCAATTTTAGCACGCCCTATCCTTGCACGCGTGAATCACACCTACGTTGACCAAAAAAGGGGGCGGAATTGTAGGCTTGAATTGAAGTCTTGAATGTCACAAGGTAAAGAAACATGCCTTCTCAAGTTTTAAAAAAGTATTCGATAGACGAGCCATTAAAGATTCATTGAATGCTTATAGATTCAATTTTGAGCCATTTTTTAACCGAAAAAGAAAAAAAAATGGCCATTTTTTTACTTTGCGGGGAGAATCCGGCGATCTCGAAAAACTGTTCTCGTCATTATTTGTGTATTTAATGCTCATAGTCTAGTATGTGCCTACCGCTATGTTGTTTGCGTATAGCATCTTCAGAAACCTCGCTGTGATGTTTTGGGTACCCTTACTCTTGCGGGGAGCCACGGCTTTTTGTAACAATGGTGGCTGGTTTTGATATATTATTTTGGTAGAGCTATGTTGGTTGTGTGCCTAGCACATGTCTATAAAGTTAAATCACGTTCCAATCGTTCTGTACATTTCTTCAAAGGTGATGGGTGGAAGTAAATTGAGGTTTCGGCACATTAAGAACGCGAAGAAAAGGGGGACGCGCTCAAGTATATGTACCTGTTACAGAAGGCCTAACCTTGTCCGTGCCTGTTCCAGATGTTATATCTGTACAACCTTCTAAACGTGTCTGTTGTATAAAAATTCTAAGTGCTATACCATAGATTATTTAGAGATATACGTATTCGAACCGCTTGTAAGGATTCGTTCGAGGATTGCGCGCGTTAATTAGTGTTGATTGGCCCCGTTTCCAATCCCTCTATATATTATCTCTGTCTAAATTAAGGATGTACTGCTTTCTAATTAGAGTAAAAAGCCAACGTTGTTTATTGTACTCTTCCAATGACGGGTCCTCCTCAAAAACGTCAAAAAACGTTGCAGGCAAGCAATTTCTATCTACCATGAAACATTTAGGACGATCTGGCTATGCACAAGTACTCATTTTCAGCTCGTCGTAACCGTTGAATGTGTCACAGCTACGTCATTGCTTATCGTATTAAAACAGAATTTGGTTTTCATAGAAAGGAATCAATACTCTGTTAGGAGATATCCTTTAAACGGTCAACTCTATTCATGTTAAAACATGAATACTGCCAAAGACTTTATAAACATTATGGACCATTATTAAACATTATTTAAACGTTATAAACATGAATACTGCCAGTAACTTGTTAATTGATCAAAACAATTTCAAAAACAATCAAACTAAACAGTTTCCAAACCCTAAGCGGCCTGATGGAAAGGAAAAAAAAAAGCAATCATCATGTAGTGCAAACTTGTACGCTATTCATGTTAAAACGTTATTCATGTTTTTAAAAAACGCAACCCATGTTTTTCTTATGGGTGGTGTGCTTCAGGATCAAGACGAAAATGGAAGGTGGAGAGGAAAACATGCTACAAACACATTAAGTATTTGTTACTTGGCCTTAGCTAAAGGTTACGGATAAGGGTCAGAGTACAAATTTCAAGTAAATCATAATATGCATGTTATAACATGAATGGCTATTTAAAGGATAGTAATTGGACTTATAATACACTTCTTTGTGGAATTGTGTAATCCAATCAATCTTCGAACCACATAAATACGCCCTTTTTTGAGGGTACATACTCGGGTCCTATGTATAAACACATTGCATCGTTGTATTGATCTATGAGCGCTATTATATGCAACTTTCAGAGATTTTTGGACTGTGCGCAATAATTTATTTTCGCCACAGACCTAGTTATAGGATTGCGGGAGATGCGTTAACCATCATGCAGAGACAGCCTGAGAGTGTGAATGCTTAATATGATTCAATCGCATGCCATATCTCTTTTCAGATGTACTATGAGTGATAGGGTTAGTGTGTATGGTTAAAACTCGAAGAACTGTTTCAGGACTCACTTTTAGAGTTAAAATGTACATCCATGCACTGGATTATATATCAAATGTGCATTTATTGTATATGACAATGACAATGGGATACAAAGTTGCACATTTGGCAGTGATTGTGCAGTGGCAAATGTTATGTATGGGCTAACCAAGATGCGATTTAAACAGGGCACAGGAGACACAAGTGGCTTTAAGCACTTTTTACGTTGTGAAAATATTAAACCAGGACTGTTATTCGATATGTAGGAAATCGATTCAATGTTTTGTTTTATTTGGCTGGAAGCTTTATGATCAAAGAGAGATTACTGTATTATCTGCAAAATATGTGTTACTGCAAAACAAAAACAGAAGTCTAGCTTTTAATCAGAGATAATATCTTAATTAATGATTAACAGAATAAATCGATAATATACTTCAGCTAAGAGTACTCGGATTGATCGGAAAATTCATCACTGGGCCTTGGATGAGATCTTTTATAGAAATAGTGAACCTGATGTAAGGGTAACCTTGAAATGGTTCCCATGATTAAGATGTGCACAAAAACATTGCGGGACCTGATACTGAAACCAACTTTCTTTCTAACTGAAACATCAAATGTCTTTGTAGAGAAGCTAAGTGAATGGATGGGACTCTACTGCGTTTGCTAGCACAATTATCAAGTGATGAGGAATCCCAATTTCATGAAGTTATGAGATTGGCTGTAAGAAGCACTCTTGAAATTCTTGAGCATCAGCTGGAGCCATACTTGCATGGTTCTCTCAATAAGAATTCAAGCCGCTCCATTGCATAATATGCTATCTGAACAGACCCTTGGTCTTGTCGATTACCATGTTCAGCATGCATCTAATGCTAATATAGGCTTCATTGATTGGAAGGCGAAAATCTTTGCTGCCTTGTATGTATATCTTGTTCTCTTTATTGCAAAGAATATGTTTTTATCAGCTTTGCCCTGAAGCCAGGATAGTGTTTGAAGAAAAGCCATTATAGACTTCAAGAAGAACAAAAGAAGCAAGATAAAGTTTCAAGAGGCAAAACTGAAAAAGAGTAAAGTCTATACTTGGTAATGAATGCAGAATAGAAAAAACATTTCCTCAACTCTCAACAGATACATTGGAATGTATAAAAATAGTTGTTGTAAACCCATTCATAGTTGTTAGGTAAATTCATAGAGCAGGAGTGGAACACGTCACCTGGAATGAACAAAAAATTTAATGGAAAAGTGCTGTCTGTAAAGAACAGTTTAAAACGAGGTACTAAATTAATTATTTCATATTGGACGGTGGAAGAAACTGAAGATGATGGCTATAACTTAGGTGCAGTTTGTTACTGATGTAATTCACAAAGTTGCGCTTGTGTGAGTGTGTACTATTCATGTGCTTTTATTTTTAAATACATATTACAGATTTTACTCCAATGTCTTTCAGATCATTTATTACCTGGGGTAATTTGATCTTTAATTTATTTCAAACATTCAAGCGGACGTCAAAAATTTAACATAATACATCGATAAATGCACGTTGAAATTCCACTACATTTAACTAATAAGGAAATAGTATTTCTTCCCTAATGCACATTCATAGTGTAGGCCTACAACATGCCATTCTCCATATAAAATTTGGAATTGAAATATTGAAAGACAAAAATCGTATGACCGTTTGAGTATAGTCATTACGGCGATCACAGTTTTTGTAATATCTCCGCATCAATCACCATACATTGTTTTATCGGTACCTAAAGGCCCGTTTCTCCGGTTAGGATTAAGCTACAAAAATGATAAAAACTGTTTTGAAAACCATTCAATATCGGCTTTAAACCGATGCATTTTGTAATGCGTGAAAGATTGTTTGAAACTTTTTGTAAAGTACCTATTACATGTGGGGAGCCAGGGCACATGAGAAGAGAGTGCCCAAAGCGGTCCACATCAACCACCCTTTATCCTCCTAACCCTAACCCTAAGTTAAACTGTGGTGAGAAAGGTATAGCAGCCACGTGTACAAATATGTGCACTGGTGCTAATAAGGACGCTAGTGGGAAATTTATCGCATGTCAAGGTGTGGAGGATTCCTGTGAAATTGTTGATGGAGAAGGTGAGGTGCATGAAGAATTGGATTTGGATGCCATCTCAGGTGTGCATGGGGAGTTTAACCTGCCCAGAGTCAGTGGTAATACAGTTAACAGTAGTCTAAGAGAGTGTGTAAAATTTTGGAGGGAGGAATTGTGTGCTCCCCCATGGGTATTAGATACGGTCATGAAGGGTTACGTTCTGCCACTATTGATGGAGCCAAAAGTTTACACATGACCCAACCAACAATCAGCACTAAATGAAGCCGAGTTTGTGGATATAGCAGTTTCAGAATTGTTGGGAGGAGGTTACAGTGAGAGGGTGGTTGATACCCCTAGAGTTTGTAGTCCTTTGTCAGTGGTGTGCAATGGGGTGGGCAAAAAGAGGTTAGTAGTCAACCTGCGGCATGTGAACCAGTGCCTGTGGAAGCAGAAATTTAAGTATGAAGACCTTCGAGTTGCATTGATGCTGTTTAATCCAGGTGAGTGGATGTTTACATTTGACCTTAAGGCTGGTTATCATCACATTGAAATTGTGCCACATCATCGCACGTATTTGGGTTTTGCATGGAGGTCTGATCAGTATGTGTTCACTGTCTTGCCATTTGGGTTGTCATCTGCACCTTATGCATTTACTAAAATAATGCGTCCATTAGTGCGTTGGTGGCGCAGTAAAGGTATACGAATAGTTGTGTACTTGGATGATGGCATTTGTGCAGTAGAAAGTGAGCAGCAGGCATTCAGGACCAGTGGCCTGGTGCAGGACACACTTTGTCAGGCAGGTTTTGTAGCAAATGAAGCAAAATCATTCTGGTCACCTTCACACAAGGTGCAGTGGTTAGGCTTTATTGTAGACCTCTTAGTTGGTTGTATCACAGTGCCTGATAAGAAAATTATTGCATTAAAAAACACGCTTCAGTCGTTGGTAGGAAAGAAATGTATTAAAAGGCTAAACAATTAGCCAGCCTAGTTGGAAAGATTATATCAATGAATCTAGCCTTAGGCCCAGTGGCCAGGCTGATGAATAGAGGTTTGTATGCGTGACTTCAAACCAGGTTTGCATGATGTGATGGGTTGCAACCAACTCCGGAAGCTGAGGTTGAGCTTAAGTTTTGGGCGGAGTCCTTAGTTAGTTACAATACACAGCCTATCTGGCACAGTCCTGGTGCTGTCCGTGTTGTGTTTTCAGATGCTAGTGATGTAGAGTATGGTGGGTACACTGTAGAGCATGGTATGCATACTGCACATGGGAACTGGTTGCCTGAAGAGGCTCAGCAAAGTTCAACATGGCTGGAGCTGGTGGCAGTGCATAGGTGTTCATGAAGTGCAGCAGACTTTCTTGCATGCACATGCGGCCTTATCATGATCACGATCTTGTATTGTTGCACATGCCACCATCAGGTACTTCTACTCTGGTGAAAAAATCAGACCTTCTGCCCACACAGACCCTATCCACTAATATTACCTCACCTGAATTCATATCCTTATCAATCTACATGGAGCCATGTAGTTCTGGTGCCATGTTGTTCATTTCCTGAGTTCCCACACTATCCATCTTTACTGCATGTAGGCTACACCTCATGTTTAGATTGGAGTATTTTAAAATTGACCAATAAAATTTTACCACATGTGATGGAATTGAACCAATAGAAGTATAGCACATTCTGCACACGTGTTAAGGCTTTGCAGGTATATAAGTCACTCATGTACCCGCTGAATTATAGTGCACTTTAATTTGCAAAAAGAGGTAAAAATTTAATAATACTCTATGTGGATTCACGTGTAAAGGCTTTGCATTTAAAAAGAAAAAGGTAAAAATTTAATCATACTCTCTGTCTCTGTCACGTACATGTAGATGGCAGCTGAAGACCTTATTGGGTTTTTTTAATAATGAGGGGTCGGAGGATGAAGAGGAGGAGGAAGATGATGACATTCATCCTCTTCCTCCTCTCCCCTTCACCCCCCCCCCGCCCCCGCGAGAAGAAGCCCCGCTGCCCCACCACCACCAGCCCCCGCCACCACCAGCAGCAGATGTGGACCCACCACCACCACCAGCAATACCCCCGCTGCCACCACCACCAGCAATCCCCCGCCGCCACCACCACCAGCTGCACTCCCACCGGTACCACCGCCGCCTGTGCTCCCTCCCTGGCATGCATGGCCACTGCCACCCTGGCAGAACCCAGCATGGCGGGGAGGCCGGGGAAGAGGACGTCCCCGCAGGAGACGAGGGCGCGGGCGAGGACAATTAATAATTAATACCACAAATTCATACAATTATAATTATTATTAAAGTTATTTGTTATTGCATTTAAGACTCGTCCTACATTGATTATTGACTACGTTACTGTAATGACAGGTTGAAAAAAACTTATGAAACAAGTAAATAAAAACATTCTCTAACGAGAGAGTTGTTGGTATATAGGATTGACCAATGGTGGTGTAAAAAGCTCGGAAACAAGAGTGACAGAATTTTTACTGGAAAATTGAAATAGGCCTATATTTAGCACACTCACAATATAACAGCACATGCCTGGCTAAATATAGGCTTATTTCAATTTTCCAGTAAAATTTCTGTCACTCTTGTTTCCGTGCTTTTTACACCACCATTGGTCAATCCTATATACCAACAACTCTCTCGTTAGAGAATGTTTTTATTTACTTGTTTGCAGTAAGAAGTGCTAAAAGTATTTAGCTTGTGTGTCAGTCATGGTATTCATCTTGAACCTAAATGGATCCCCCGTAAGGAAAATGAATTGGCAGATTATGTCAGTCGCATAGTCGATTCTGATGATTGGCAGTTATAACCTAACCTGTTTGCCTGGTTAGATAATGTTTGGGGTCCTCACACGGTGGACAGGTTTGCTAGTCAGCATAATGCACAGCTACCACGATATAACTCACGTTTTGCTTGCAAGGATGCAGAAGCAGTAGATGCCTTTACAATCGATTGGTCGGGTGAAAACAATTGGTGGTGCCCACCGCCTGTGCTTATTCCTAGGGTGTTAAGACATGCTGAGGCATGCAGAGCCCAAGGTACCATGCTAGTGCCAGCATGGGAGTCAGCCCCCTTTTGGCCTAAGCTGTGTCGTGATGGTGTACAATGGTCTGATTTTGTAGTAGACGGCCTGTCGTTGCCGTTGACATTTAACATGTTTCA
The DNA here is from genome assembly GCA_963681505.1 of Eunapius fragilis. Lineage (NCBI taxonomy): Eukaryota > Metazoa > Porifera > Demospongiae > Spongillida > Spongillidae > Eunapius > Eunapius fragilis. The sequence goes on along the minus strand of OY811977.1, from coordinate 2,648,482 downwards.
CCCTGGCAAGTCAGGATCAGTTATATTCAACAGAGCATTCCCTAATACAGCGGTATTGGCCCTTAGGCTGGAGTTTTGAGATTAGACCAGTTGGCCTGTTGTCAACCAGAGATGTTGACTAGACCTCAGCCAAGAGAGCTGTGTGTCTGTTGGCTTATTGGCCAGTGTTGGTTGATGTGGGATCAACTCGCTCCACTGTATGTATATGTTGTAACTGGAATTTTTGTTTTTCCTACAGAAATCTGTTCTGCAGGGGTCTGGCCGCTACTGAGTAACCTGGAAGACCCAGAGCTTCAACGCCTGGCGCAGGTCTACCAGCAATTGTTCTAAGCAGTCATGCAGATGGAACTACAAGGAAGTATCTTGGGGCATTTCAGCGATGGAAGCGTTGGGCAGATGCAAGACAAGGAGTACCAGGTTTCCCTGTATAAAAGATCCACTTAGCACTGTACCTAACACACTTAAGTGAGTCAACTGGGTCTAACAAGAGGCATTGCATGCCCTGGCTTGGATGCATCGTGTGGCAGGTCTTCCACCTGTGGGGGAGTCCCCACTGGTACAGGAGACAGCTCAGGGTGTGAGGCGGTTGTTGGCAAAGCCAAAAAAGTGTAAAGAACCCATTACGGCTGAGATGTTAAAATTGATGGTGGAGTCAGTTGGATAACCCCATCGCTGACAGACGTCAGACTGTTGGCAGTGTGCCTGTTGGCCTTCGCAGGTTTTATGCGCTGTGATGAGCTGGTAAAGTTACATTGTAAGGACATTGTGTTTAACGATGAGTACATGGTGGTAAATATATGTTCTAGCAAGACAGACCAGTTGAGGGAAGGTGCTAGTTTGCGCGTTCGGGAGCATTGACATGTCCTGTTGACATGATGAAGAGGTATTGCAGTATGGCTAAGATTGACCTCACTTCAGGTGCTAAGCTATTTAGGGGTATTGTGAGTGCTAAGGATGGCGAGCGATTGTGGGCCAATGGAGGGTTATCATATTCTAGGCTAAGGGAACTCCTGTTGGCTAAGATAACACAGATGGGATGGGACCCAAAGCTTTTTGGCATGCACAGTCTTAGAGCAGGTGGGGCTACTGCAGCAGCTAATGCAGGCATTCCTGATAGACTGTTTAAGAGGCATGGTCGATGGAAATCAGAGTCTGCGAAAGATGGTTACGTTAAGGACTCTCTAGAAAGCAGGCTGTCTGTGTCTAAGAGTCTGGGGATATGAGCATTTAAGAGTTTGTTTGTTGTTTGTCGTTAGGAATTAGTTCGACAACTAGCTAAGTATTAGTTACCCCCGTTCTATTTGAGTAGCCATGTGCACGAGCAACGCTGGCACAATCTGTAATATGAGGTCATGGGATTTGTAGAAGGGGTGAGGAGGGAGATATATATGTTTTTGTCGGTTGAACGTAGTGAATTAGACGGAAACTATGCTCCCTCCGTAAGCGGTGTAGGTTGATACAAATCACGTGAGGGTGTGGTCCCACGTGGGGAGTATATGTAGGAATGGATTTCCGGACTGAGTCAGTCTAAGCGTTTGCACAAGTGGCTATGTACTTTTTTCCCCCCTGGTGTGTATGTGTTTGTTATGTCTAGTTCAGTTTTGGAGTTTCCTTGACAGAAAGCAGATGAGACAGTCTCTGAACTGCTGAAGGCTGCAGTCTGGAACTATTTTATTGTGTTCTATTATACGTATTACTATGCAGTTGCTATGTTGTTGTTGGTGTATGTTGTTGTCAGTCAATTTGAGTAGCCATGTGCACGAGCAACGCTGGCACAATCTGTGATATGAAGTCATGGGATTTGTAGAAGGGGGTGAGGAGGGAGTTGCAAATTCAGCATCATGGATACTTACGCACTGAACAATGCATAAAAATAGCTCATGGTGACAAGGAATAAGTAGGCACATTAATGCCCAATGGTAAATGCGACATTATTTTCACTTACACACTGCATTGTCCACAAACTGTGCATATGGGCAATAAGCAGGGATATTTAGGTGCAATTGGTAATGAAAAATTTATACTTACATACTGCATTGTTCATAATAGTATCCATGGCCACAAGGAATAAGTACGCATGGTAAGGTGCAATGGTAAATGCAGCATCATTTGGTACTCATATCCTGCACTGACCATTCAGAATAGTAGTAGTTCCTCCTCCATAAATAGTTAAGATCAATCCGGTATCAACCGTAACGAGCGGTACTAGCTGTCAATCACGATCAACTTCAGAAACACACATCGTTGGCGGGCCCCAAAAAGAAGGTGGCTACAAGCACATACTTAGTTAATAGAGGGTTCTCAGAAATTGTACGTGATCATGGTAACCCGCGCATTGCCGTAGTTCTCTGTAAAGATGGCTACCGTTTTATATAATTAATTTTATATTGTACGCTCGATCTGTCAAGATGGCGACTGTGACGTCACGGTGAGAAGCCTCTATTTATCAGCTTCTGTCGTCTCTTCGAACAACTTTGAAGGAGAATTTCTTAGGGTTGGGAGCTTGGAAAACTGTCTTGTAAGCCGTGGGGTCTCTCGAGGGTTACCCGCTTTCACAAGCCATAACTTGCCGTATACAATAACATATAAATGTAGCTGTGCCACGAGGATTATATCATGATTAGAAGAATGATGCCTTAAGCTTTTAAATGGTGCCTGTCGAACTACATCTTTGACCCGAAGCTTGACATGTTTCTTAGCTCTGGTTGTCAAGGACGTTGCTAAGGGCATGAGTCCGGCATGACATAATCATTTCATTAAGCCGACCATACACTAGGCAACATGTTGCGCGCAACACTATGAATTTCTAGATCAGTAAAGTAATGTTTTATTGAAAAAATAATTGGTTCATTGAGTTGCATGCAACATTGTTGCCTAGTGTATGGTTGCCTTTAGTGTTCACAAAATATATTGGCCGCAAACACCCTTGGGGGTGCACCCAGAAATGTATGAATACTTTCAATTGTCTTGCTACAGTAGCGGCTCACGTATAAGGAAAACCACGCACCCGCGTATAACGAAAAATAATTACATTCATCTGGAAAGAAAGTAAGCTGTTAGTGTTCTTAAGCCAACCCTCCGGATTGCTACTGCTACTCCACATAACGAAATTCAATGTCAATGAATTTGCAACTCGTTAACGTTGCTACCCCTCCGCCCCCTGAGAAAAGAAACTGTCCCGTATCTGAACGAGCGCATCTGCGTAACCATGAACGCTTCCTTCAACAATTCAAGCGTTCAGGGTACGGAGATGCGTTTGTTTGAACACGAAACAGATTTTTTTTCCCCAAACGGGAGGGGGGGAGGGAGGGAGGGCAATTCGCGATAGTTGGCATTCAGCAAATGTCACTCGCTGCATAGTTGTTAGGTAGAGCACTAATTTGATAAACGTATCCATAATTTGGCGCATTGAGCGGGATTGAAAAGGGGGCGGGGTGGGGTCTTGCCAGCAGGCTGAAGCTACTTCAAGGTATGTTGTGGTGGGCACACATGATACTATATCATTTACTCACCAAGGGTTCCATAGTGCAGTGTGATTATTTTGGCAAGCCAGCTCCTGCAACTTAAAATGTACTCATGAGCCAGATGTGACCCGGCCAAGAAATGATTACCATGTATGTGTAACTGGGATCACTGCACTCTTTCTTCACCCATGCCTGCACAGCAGTTAATTGTTTTGTTGCGAATTCCTTGAAGACAAAACTGTTGGAGAGGAAAGGGGAAATTTTGAAGGCTAACCTTTGCACTGCCAGTGTCTTATGATGCATGAAATTTTACTTTCAGGTGCTCATTGCCTCGATTGCAGTGCTGGACGGTATACCTGCACAGGTAAGAAAAACAGCACCATGCATACAAAGTGTAATACGTAGTGTCACATGTTGGCAAAGCCATGAATACCCCCTTGCAGATGTAATATTGGGGGGAAATCTAAATACTAGATCTAACCTGTCCAAGCGGGTCAACGCAATTTTTGTCATGCCCTGAAAACCCGTCAATCAAAAAAGCAACAGGGTCGTGAGTATGCTTTCGAATGGAAGGTAAGAATACTTCATTCCACCACTTGTTGTAGTTAGCAGTGTCGTTCCATGCATTAGGCTGAAAGTAGTACGGAAGGCAGGATGGAGTTTTTTTAAAGCAACGTGGCTGTTTTGCCGATCCAATAACAACTGGGGTCATCTTACAACTACCCGTCGCATTTACGCACAAAATAACAGTCAGACGCTCTTTGGCTTTAATGGCTTTGCTACCACGCCCAGTTTGGCGCGCATCTCCCTCACACAAGTAGCTCCGATTAGGAATAGCTCTATAAAACAAACCCGTTTCATCCATATTAAAAATATTGCTTATGCTGTACTGGGCAAGCTCTGTCCTAAGTTTATGCATTTCACGCTCCGCCGCCACCAAATCAACATCTGCTGCTTCTCCATGTAAACGGGCAGACACTGCTACATTAAAGCGCCACCTCCACCGAAAAAACCATCCATCTGATGCACAAAAGTTCACCACAAAGTTCACTACACCAAGTCTTTTGGCCTCCAATGCGGCACGTGCTTTTAGCATGCTTCTGGAAACAGGTAGTGGTTTCCGTGATCCCTTAAATGCTCGAATGGAACGAAACCACTGAAATACCCTTTGTCTATACTTGGATAACGAGATCTATTAGTGGAAACCTTTGAACTACCAGGTATGTCACCCTTCGAGATTGTTCGCTTGAGCGAGTCTGCATTTTTGCGGATGGTATATACTTGGCTCTTGCTAATACCAAGCTTCCCAGCCACATCAACTACTGGTTTACCTGCAGTCAAGTCATCCAACACAGTCTTCTTCTCAACTAAGCTGAGGCACCTCCGTGGCTTTCTTTGATGCGCCATTTGCTGCAAAACCGCATACACTATTTCTAAATAATGAGCATCTTCGGCATGTGCATATGGCGACGGGATGTAAGTAGTATTACCATGCATAACACACTGCCTACAGTTGCCGGCACTTTGGTTGTGATATGTGAAATTGTGCGGTGGTAAGTGATATTATTTGACACCCTAGTACACGGGTGGCGCACGAACGTATGTTTAGTTGAAGTAAGTTCACATGCACAGCAAGGGGGTATTCATGGCTTTGCCAACATGTGACACTACGTATTACACTTTGTATGCATGGTGCTGTTTTTCTTACCTGTGCAGGTATACCGTCCAGCACTGCAATCGAGGCAATGAGCACCTGAAAGTAAAATTTCATGCATCATAAGACACTGGCAGTGCAAAGGTTAGCCTTCAAAATTTCCCCTTTCCTCTCCAACAGTTTTGTCTTCAAGGAATTCGCAACAAAACAATTAACTGCTGTGCAGGCATGGGTGAAGAAAGAGTGCAGTGATCCCAGTTACACATACATGGTAATCATTTCTTGGCCGGGTCACATCTGGCTCATGAGTACATTTTAAGTTGCAGGAGCTGGCTTGCCAAAATAATCACACTGCACTATGGAACCCTTGGTGAGTAAATGATATAGTATCATGTGTGCCCACCACAACATACCTTGAAGTAGCTTCAGCCTGCTGGCAAGACCCCACCCCGCCCCCTTTTCAATCCCGCTCAATGCGCCAAATTATGGATATGTTTATCAAATTAGTGCTCTACCTAACAACTATGCAGCGAGTGACATTTGCTGAATGCCAACTATCGCGAATTGCCCTCCCTCCCTCCCCCCCTCCCGTTTGGGGAAAAAAATCTGTTTCGTGTTTAAACAAACGCATCTCCGTACCCTGAACGCTTGAATTGTTGAAGGAAGCGTTCATGGTTACGCAGATGCGCTCGTTCAGATACGGGACAGTTTCTTTTCTCAGGGGGCGGAGGGGTAGCAACGTTAACGAGTTGCAAATTCATTGACATTGAATTTCGTTATGTGGAGTAGCAGTAGCAATCCGGAGGGTTGGCTTAAGAACACTAACAGCTTACTTTTTTTCCAGATGAATGTAATTATTTTTCGTTATACGCGGGTGCGTGGTTTTCCTTATACGTGAGCCGCTACTGTATACAGGAAACTACACATTCCAATTATGTTATGACACGTACATTGCAATTTAGCATGCGGGGGTATACATCTGTGACACGTCTCAGGTCACGAACTTAATAGAATGAAATTACATGCACAGACACTGCAGACATCATAGGCGTCCCCAGCGCTTAACGAAGGGAGGGGCCAACCCCACGAAGGGCGCCAAATGGGGAGGGGCATTTTCGATTTTACAATCGTAGTCATTTGTTAATCGCTATTTGTACGCTCAGATGAGTGTTAACTTTAGAAACACATAGCTACATGTAGTAATCATATTGCAACGCTACAGTAAAAATTACTTGTAGGGGTTGGGGGGACGCCATAATCAGGGGAGGGTGGTGCCATGGCCCCCCCCCCCCCCTTCCGAGGCCGCCTATGGACATACAATACTAGTCACACGTATTTTAAAGTTCTCAGGGAAATGCCTGCTGACTGTGGTTAACACAATAGGTGATCTCATAAGGTCGTGCACCCAATGCTACACATTTAATATAAGAGGCTTAAAAGGTATGCAATAACGTCATGTTTATCATTGGCATGTTATGTTTTTTGGTTAAATGTTCAGTTCTGGAGTTATACCATTTTTACCAATTCAAAGATTTTGTGTGACTTTTCGAACACCCTGTACAAACACTATCTATGGACTAATAACATTCCAGCATCTGGATACAAGTTATGCATACAGAATTGCTACAACTTAAACTAAATACACCAAACAAATTTCTACTCCGCTCCTTGCGAGCAAACCTCTTTCATTCTGGCACATCAGTAATGTTAAGTGTGCCCAAATCTTAGTCACAAATGTCAAATCATATTCACAAGTTATTGAAAGTTACTGCTCAGTTAATTTAATGTTCAGTTTTGGAGTTATACCATTTTGCGCAACTTTTGGATCACCCTGCATATGTATTTATGTATTATAGGTACATAATATATATTGACACTGGAAAAAAAAAAAGTAAAAAACAATGTCATTTTTTAAACAGTCTTGAAGCTCAATACCTGGTACAACATCAGGATTCCAGTTTTTGTTTACAGCTGGTATAGAGATAAAAAGCAACCAGTATATGAGCGCAAGTGAAAATTTTTGTTTCTCACCGCTTCATTAGGTAGGGCGCTGGTGATAGTTTATATACACAGCCATAGCTACCATGCCAGAGGTAACAGCTGACGACCAAACGATGTTGAAGAAAGCCAGTGCAAGAGCTACCGCTGTGTACCGCTGTGCATTCCGGTAGTCATAGATCTCCTTTTTGTTCCGAGCCTGAGTATGTGATAAGGGTATGTATGAGTGTATGTATGCAGGTGTGTAGGTATGTGTGCATGTGTGTTTGTATGTATGTATGTATGTATGTATGTATGTATGTATGTATGTATGTATGTATGTATGTATGTATGTATGTATGTATGTATGTATGTATGTATGTGTGTGTGTGTGTGTGTGTGTGTGTGTGTGTGTGTGTGTGTGTGTGTGTGTGTGTGTGTGTGTGTGTGTGTGTGTGTGTGTGTGTGTGTGTGTGTGCGCGCGCGCGCGCATATATATGCAACTTCTACAATGTACGTATACATACCACTACCGCAATTGCTAACTGGAGAGGTCCTAAGAGCATCCACGTCGTAGGATTGATAACGGCGCACAACACGGCGATTACCGCTACCATTATGAGGAAGTCGGCTGGCCCGTCGTAGCTAGGGTGCTGCATACCCTGTACCGGAGGCGCAAAGATGGGCGGGGCCTGGACCTTTTTGAACGAGAACGTTCCGCGCCAGGTACTTAACTAAAAGGCACAGTTTTTAAGTTTAAGTTAATACCGTTACGACTGTCTGCAGCTGTTCGTAGTTAGGTTGGGCGGACGTGTGGTTATTGCTCACGGCGACATCATAAGCAGGAGGCTGCTCGCCGTTGGACGGAGATCGGCCGAAGTTCTGGTTGCTGGCCATCACAAAACGTTTTTAATTTTTTAATCTTTTAATTATGACGCGTTGCATGGCGCTGCTTTGGTTATTTAATTTTTACTGTACGTGTACATATACCGTACCGCTAATTATTCTGCGCATCAAAAAAATTAGCGAAAGTAAGTACATCTCTACCAATAGTCAACCACGCCAACTGACTGCCCCCCCCCCCCCCCCCTCCTTTCTAGGAACTGACAGGACGGTCGATGATGTCTGAGAGTAGTATGTCGGAGGGCGGCGGGCGGATGATGACGGGACAGCTACAGCAGGACGGGCAGACAACAATGGGACAGCCGATGATGTCAGAGGGCGGGAAAATGATAGCGGGGCAGCAGAGCTCGAGCGTGCTCACGATGACGGGAGTCGGACAGTCGATGGGACAACAGGGGGGTGGGCAGATGACAATGGGGGGACTGTCTATGATGGCGATGGGAGGACAATGTGCACCGTGGCAGATGAAACCAGCTCAGATGCAGATGGGCCAACCATTGATGCATACAGAGCACCTCATCCCCCCCCAGATGTATCCTCCCCCTGGTGCAATGATGTACATTAGCGGACAGGGAGGCGTGGTTGTCATGGTAAGCAGTTTAAAAGTAGGTGGTGTCGCCCAGTCGGATCAACAGACCTAGGAACAAATGTATATCAGTGGGCTTACATCTATATATTATCTCTGCATCTATATTGGTCGTGTTCCTCCGGCTCCCAGTGCCGTATTGTATTCATTATGTATGATGTCATAACATTGCAATGTTACGTTAATTGTTGAAGCGGTACAAGCTCTATATGTGATAGATCCATCTAGTTACATACCTATGTTGTGTGTGTGTGTGTGTGTGTGTGTGTGTGTGTGGTGTGCGTATTGATGTGTATGTTTGTGTGTGTCTATGAATGTGTGTAATGTATAATTCAAAAAGTGATACACTGGTGGCTTCTGTGTTTGCTATGGTGATGGTGCTTTCATTTATTGCTCACTCACACCCTCCTCATTCCATCGTCACCATGATGCTTATCACCCTTATTAACCCTCACCTGGTCATCCCTCTCACCCTCCCAGGGCTCACCGCAATTCTTCAATCAGCCTAACCTACACTACACACCGGCCAGCTACATGTGGCTGTCCATTTTAACCCTGATCGTGGCTGGGGCAATATGTCCTCTGTCCCTTGTGTTCTCTGTTCCTGCTGTGGTGATGTCCTGGAAGGTAGACTATTGAGGGAATGGGGCGAGAGAGGGAGGAGGGAAATGAGACTGGGATGGGGGAATTAGTTACTTCTAATGAGTCTTTTTTAACTGGGTGAGGTTATTGGTGGATCCAGATGGGGTTCCACCAATTCCTAGTGCACTAAGCTAAGTAGTCTGGGAAGGACTTCCCGTCGGTTTAAAAAGGCATAGAAATTGTGATACACATCGACATAGAGCCGTGGGCGAGATTATGCACAATAAGCATGTTAGCATAAAGTCCCTCATCACGCACATGATAATACTGGGCATAGGCGACCCCCCTCCCCTGGTTATGGCCCCCGCCCCCCCCCCCCTCCCCCCAACCCCTATAATTAAATTTTACTGTAGCGTTGCTATAAGATTACTGCATGTAACTATGTATTTCTAAAGTAAAATAGCTTCTAACACTCATCTGAGCATACAAATAGTAATAAACAAGTAACTAAGATTGCAAAATTGATAATGCCACTCCCCCTTTGGCGCTCTTCATGGGGTTGGCCCCTCTCTTCGGTAAGCGCTGGGACCGCCTGTGCTAGGGGTCAATAATAGTTAAAGCGTGCTCTACTCCATGTCACTCTATCCTTTAGAGTGGAAACTGGATTAAAAGTGGGAATATTCATAAAGGCAGGAATCATGGTGCATGGGCTGTCTACTTCAACTTGGCAGCTTTTCTGATGGCCTCTATAACCAGTGAAATCATTGTGGGCATTACTATCAGGTTTTATAAAAAGGTAGGTGTTAGTCCTGTGATGTGGTGAGAGGCTTCCCAGCTCACTTTGTTGCCCATGTATTCAGTGTGTTGTCTATCACCTGACTACTCTCATACATGTGCTCTACTTGTTCCTCAGAACATAATTACGCATTATGGAGGCGGCTGAGTGCTGCAGACCAGATCACAAGAACTCACCTCATGTACATTGTGGCATGGGTGTGTGTGTGACCGAGAGAGAGAGAGAGAGAGAGAGAGAGAGAGAGAGAGAGAGAGAGAGAGAGAGAGAGAGAGAGAGAGAGAGTAAGAGAGAGAGAGAGAGAGTAAGAGAGAGAGTAAGAGAGAGAGAGAGAGAGAGAGAGAGAGAGAGAGAGAGAGAGAGAGAGAGAGAGAGAGAGAGGGAGAGAGAGAGAGAGAGAGAGAGAGAGAGAGAGAGAGAGAGAGAGAGAGAGTCAGAGAGAGAGAGAGAGAGAGTTTGTGTGTATTGGTGCCTGTTACATTTTTGATTTCTTTGTAATAGCCTTGTATGGTTCTGGGCCTCTCTGTTGATATTTGATAAGTACTTCAATAACAACTCTAACATTTTTTTGACATGATAAACACATTCCACACCATCAGCAGGGAATTAGCTTATTGATGACAAATTCCTGTGCCCGCATTTCTGCATGAGCTGTGGTGAAATAATGTTAGCATGCAAATGTGTACTGGTGTAGCATACATTATACATAATCTGTGATGTAAGGTATACATGTGTTGAAAAGCCATACTTGACAATTAACATATGGAGAAATCGCCCATACATCGGCGGTCATATTGCATTTAATTTCAAATTGAATTCTAAATAACCACGGAAAATACAAAAAATTAGTCTTAATTTGAATTGCAGTTTTCATTGCGTTGCAATGAATCAAGACAAAAAATTAATTACCGTCGTAGTCTCGTTCCCGGGCTAGAGAACGAGACTAACTGGTAATTACAATTTAACTGCTCAATAACTGCTATTTTAATTGCATGCGCTTCGTTAATAAACTCCTATACTGTAACGCAATAGCAGCCCCCACCCATCCGACAAGAGGTGGATGCGCATCAATTAGCACAAACTCGGACGTCGGCCGCGACATATAGTAAGGCAGTCTGTTGTTCTCTTTCAAGATATGTATGGCTACCGTTTTATTATTTTTATTGTACGCTCTAAGATACAGTGATGTCCCGTTGAGAACCTCATAGCAGGCCAGGACCTGTACTTTTAAAACATAACCCTTGTTGTGTGGTAGCAGTTCATGCATGCAGTGATGTATATTCAGGGGTCTGGTCCCAGCAAAAAGTTTTAGGGCAAGATTCTTGCCAAGAAGAGCAAGATCTTGGCAGGAGGCCTAGATCTTGCCAGGAGGCTGAGATCTTGCTATATCTTGGCCACGATCTTGGCCAGAATAATCTTGCCACCATGGGCAAGATCTTGGGCAGGAATCTTGTCCAAGAACTTTTTGCGGTGTGTGTGTGTGTAGATGTTGCATGCTCATAAGGTTTCTTGACCACATCACATCAGTAGTGTCATGTTGTATAAACAGATCCCAAATTGATTTGTCACATCTACAATGCATGTAGACAATTTTGTAGCCAATGTACACACACATGTGTGAATCATCATGAAAGTCCCCTGCTGTGCTGAGCCATTTGTGGCATTTGCCCATTGTGACAGAAATCAGTTTATGTGGAGAGAACCGAAATGTTCACACTACCAAACAAATTTAACACACATACATAAAAGTTTGATTCCTGCACATGGAAGTGACCTCCATTTTCTTCTCCAGACCTTACTCCAATATGGGTTGGTAGGCAGGGCTCTGAACACACACACACACACACACACACACACACACACACACACACACACACACACACACATGGAGGAGGGGCACATTAAGATGGAAATCAGACATCAGCAGTAGTCTCCTGGGCAAGTGCCTTCATGAGGCCAGCATCTATTTCAAAAATCATGTCATTTGCATTGTCAAAGACAGAGACATTGACATTCAAAGACAAACCCAGAAGCACAGTTTTAGGATTATCAGCTCTCTGTCGAATTTGTGGTTACCTGGACTAAGGTAGTTTATATACTGCTTCATGCTGTGGCCTACAAAACCACGCTTGTGGTATACATGTATAAAATAAAAGGACTAAACCCACATGTCTTCCAACCTAAAAATGCCCTTCCTATTTTCAGGACTTACTGCCACACCATTCTTTATTTTAGAAGAGACCCATCCATCCTGTGTTGGACTGGTGTGTTGTATGTACTGGAATGGTGTGTTGTATGTACTGGACTGATGTGTTGTACGTACTGGACTGGTGTGTTGTATGCACTGGACTGGTGTGTTGTATATACTGGACTGGCCATACCAGTCCAATACACCAGCCCAGTACTGTAACATATACCAGTCCAGTTCAACACACCAGTCCAGTACATGATACACTGTATGTGTTGTATTGCATGTACTCAACTGTTATGTTGTATGAGGGGGGAGGAAAGGGGGTGGGGCATTGCCCCTGCACCTTTGTTAAAGAGGAAGGGTGGTGGTGAGAAGTACTAGACACCAGTGTACCATCCTCAGAATTTGTAAATTTAGGTGAGTGCCCCCCCCCCCCCCCCCCCCCACACACACACACAAAACTGCCTTAGAGAAGCCATGGGTTTATGTGAAGCCATGTGTGTGAATAGCTCAGCATATAAACTTTCCAGTGGCCCAGTCCTTACAATCTATTGAGATAGGGTTTCACTGCCACTATCAAGGCTTCCTTCCAGTAAAAAGCTACAGACCCGGTACCCACCATGTACATAACAAAAAAACGCGCACACAAGCACACACACAGTTTGCTATGACGAAATATATGAGGTGGTGGCAAGCAGATAGGCTGGCTAATAGCTAATGCCTCTGTACTGCATATAGGACTCAGGAACTAGTGACAAACACACAACCCATAATCAGAGTACTTGGTGTCATTTAAAGTAGGTTTCTGGATCACAGTGACCACAGTGCCACATTGCAATCCAGTAGGTACATCACACCTACAACATACTCGTCCAGTGCATACAACAGTACAGACAACACACTTATATTCTTATGAACACACCAGTCCAGTACATAAAACACACTTGTCCAGAACTTTCTATACACCAGACCAACACACTAGTCCAGTACATACAACACACCAGTCCAGTACATACAACACACCAGTCCAGTACATGCAACACACGGGTCCAGTACATGCTTGTAACACGCCAGTCCTGCACACTAACAACACATCAAACCAGCACACACCAGTCCGGTTTATGCGTTCTTAACCCTTAAGGTTACCAAATATCAGTACGGACTAGTGTAAGGAGCTCACAGTGTGTAAAAATAGAATTAAATACTGATGTGGCAATAAGTCCTGAAAATGGGAAGGACGTGGGTTTAGCTTGGAAGATATGTGGGTTTGAAATTGATGCTAGTTTATAATCGTTAAATTTTATATACCACAAACCTGGTTTTGTCATAAAGCGTCCCATATACTAGGAGTATTTTTAACATTAAAACACACATGCACCACACACACAAACACCAATACATACATACACAAAGAAACATGCGCACGCACACAAACACAAAGAAACACACACACACACATACATACACATACACACATAAATGCACCACAAAATACACACACACTAAAGTGCACATGCACTAACAACAGCCTTAGTCTTACGTTCTGGCACCAAACAATACTTCGTTTTGAATCATGTGCCTTCAGGCTCACTCAATCTGTCATCTGCTTGCAGCGCCATCTTTGGGAGAGATAGAAAGGTGGAAGAACAGGGAAAGAGAGAGAGAGAGTGATGAACAATGGAGATTCACATTTAGCCATGCACATACCTCGCATTAAAACAATTCATGCAACCACACATAGCCATGCCTATAAATCCAACCATTTCGAATGGTACAAATTCAAGTTCATTTTGAGATGTATTGGCCAGTGTGTTAATTTGATCCTATTAAATATCAGCAGAGGTAAACCTAGATGTTGTTTCTACACAACCCAACCAAACTATTTATGGAAAGATAACATCAACTCAACATAGCATGATTTAGGGAGGGAGGTGCACCCTTATTAAGTATAGCACATACGATCAAAGGCTGCGAAACTCTTTATATGTAATGTCAGGATTTTGGTTAGAGGATTTTGTTACATTTAGTTACATGTTTTGCACAAATTGTTGGACACTTTTCCTTAGCTAACTAGGACTTGCCCACCACCCATAATAGCCATCCTTTGCTTCCAACATTGCACCAATGCTGCACACGTGCATGCCAGACAGAATGGCTCCATTGCACACTTTCAATTGGAAAAAAAGCTCACACATTTTCTGATTGCAGCTTTGTTCATATACCTGTGCACACCATTACGGTTGAGTACAGGGTAGTGTGGCTATGTTGGTAATGGACCAATATGTGATAATAATGTGAACTATTCCATGTGAACTCAAATGGTGCTGGTTTGGGAGCATTTCAAAATGGCTCAGCCATAAGTGCATAATGTATTACTATTAACCATAATTTATTTTTATATTTAATTTTGGGGCAGACTGAGAGACTGAAGTCTCTTCATACCACTTCCATATCATGTCTCACACCCTCCCTTAATTCAAGCTAACAAATTTATCAAAGTAGTCCACTACATTGTATTGTAGTAGGGACCTGATCCATAGGTCAGATTATCAGAGCCTGAAGTAGTGGTTATCATTAAACTTATGAGCAATACATTTATGACCCTCGCATTCTACATGTACCACAAATTTTTATTACTAGTGTTTGTTGATAGAGGGTGGCAATTCATTGCAGACGATTGTGGCGTCAAGTATGACTATAATGCTGTGGGACAAAAATATTCCATCGATTGATCATACATATAAGTAATGCAACTTATACAGAAAGGTTGGCGACCAACTCATGTACAACAAAACGCGATAGAACATTACAGTTAACCCCCCCCCCCCCCCCCCCCCATCCCGTGTGCATTGATTAGAACAACACGCACGGCTACACAGCCAACTTTGTACAATCTGGTACAGATATGTTAGTGCGGACATTCTGTCTCATTTATGTATAACAGTTTGTACCATACATGTCAACAAGTAACATTCTGGTACATACATGTAAATGTCTATCAATATGCGAAGCCTGGACCAGATTACTTATGTTGCCCAAATGTGTGTTTCCATCTTCGAGGAGAAAGGGAAAGGGAAAGCATATGATTCCAATTGAATCATTGTGCCAAGATTGGAAGGACGGCAAGGAGTTGCTTTTATGGGCCAAGGCGGTGAGCAGAGTCAGCGTGAAAGATTACCTGCGCTCAGATCCTGATACTGATAAGAAGAAACTGGCATCAGCAATTGCATGTGCAGAGGAAGGGTTATTTTCAAAAGCTTGTCGTATCTTAACGTCCCATGGCATTGCACCAAACAATGATACTATGTTTAAATTATTAAAGTCTAAACATCCATATATGCCATCCCTTCTACCATTCCCAGTGTGCCTACCTCTATACCAGCTATCCAACTCCCTCCTACCTTCAATATTGCTGCAACTCTACGGACTTTTCCTAAAGGAACAGCATGTGGTCCATCAGGCTTGAGAGTCCAGCATTTACTTGATGCATTGTACTCAAGACTACCAATCTCAATGGAGAGCCTACTGCATCAGGTGGTTAATATTCTGCTCGCTGGCAATGCCCCTACCACCCTCTCGCCCTATCTTGCTGGCGGAAATCTAACATCTCTATTGAAATCCAAAGGCACTGGATGGGATGTTCGACCAATCGCTGTAGGAGAAATTTTGAGACGCCTTGTGGGTAAATGTGCCTGCATTTTAACAAAGGAAAAGGCCTCACAATTCTTCAATCCATTTCAGTTTGGAGTAGCTTGTCCAGCTGGCACTGAAAAAATTGTGCATAAGCTTAGGCAAGTTATTGAGGACAACTGGAATAATGGAGATTTTGCCATCTTAAAAGTTGATATGCGAAATGCATTTCACTTAGTGTCTCGGGAAGCAGTCCTTCACCAGTGTGCCATCCACTTCCCTGAGCTTCTTCCATGGGTGACTTGGTGCTATTCACAGCACCAAAAGTTGTGGCATCCAATGGGTCAGTTAATATCGGCATCAGGTGTCCAACAAGGGGACCCTTTAGGCCCACTTCTTTTTGCTCTCGTTCTGCACTGCACCATTCTTAAAATCTCTGCTGACCCCCAGTGCAAAGAAATGCTGCTGAACTGCTGGTATCTTGATGATGGGGCTTTGGCAGGACCAAGAGATGCAGTATCCAGAGCTCTAAAAATTTTGCAAGCCAACAGTGACACTACTGGTCTCCACATTAATTTGGGTAAATGTGAATTATTCTGTGCCCAAGAGCTCTCCATGTTCCCATCTGACATTCCATGCTCGGCCTGTCCACACTTTGAATTACTAGGTGCCCCCATCGGGAGTGTGGAGTATTGTGCTCAGTACAACGAATCCAAAAGAAAAGATGCATTACATCTATTATCACTTCTACCCCAACTGTGCAACCCACAAGTTGCTGTCACCATCCTGAGATCATGTGCTAGTTTCTGTAAGCTCGCCCACCTAGCACGGTCTACACCTCCTTCACCAATGTCAGAGTCAGTGTTTAGTCAATTTGACAATGATGTTCTTCACTGCTTGGATTTATCTGCAGCAATTGAGCTAACACTTCCAGCAGCTAAACAGGCCTCACTTAACCTGAGTCATGGTGGCCTTGGTCTGCGTTCCCTTCATCGCCACGCACCTGCCGCATACATCTCATCTCTAACCACATCAATGCCCTCAGACAATTGCTCGGTGACTTCAAAGGTCTACCTTCTTGCTGCAGAGAATGCATACAATGCCATGGTCAGTCAGCCAGATGCCATCTCAGTTGAAAGTGTACTTGATGTACCACCCCGCCAGCACGTACTATCCTCTCACATTGAAGAAGCTGACTTCAGTTCACTTTTTTCTGATGCAACTACTGTGACAAAGGCCAGATTGCAGGCTATCTCTGCGCCTCAAGCCCATGCATGGCTTAAAGTGCAGCCTTCACCAAAGTTAGGTCTTGCGTTGATGCCCGATGAAGCACAGGTCATTTTAAAATGGTGGCTTGGCCTTCCTTTGACACCTGAGGGCACACCATGCCCACTTTGTCATCACAACATGGATGCTTGGGGACATCACATGCTCACTTGTCGCTCTGGGGGAGATGTAATAACCAGACACAACCAACTCAGGGACTGCATTGCTGACTTCTGCCACAAGGCATGCCTTTCCCCACAAATTGAGAAAGGAAGTGGTATTCTTCCCAAAGACCAATCAAGACCAGCAGACATCCTAGTGCCAAACTGGTCCCTCTCACGCCCAGCTGCATTTGACATAAAGGTCATCAATCCGCTTAATTTGCAATTTATACAAGAAGCGGCTCAAACCTGTGGTCATGCAGCTTAGATGGGAGAAGAGGCCAAGCACTCAAGAAATGATGAGGCATGTGCCCTTAGAGGATGTTCATGCATCCCTTTGGTTGTGGAGGTGTTTGGGGGATGGGGCAATGAAGCCATCAATGTACTTTTGGCCATATCCAAAAAGGTAGCCACTCAACTCTGTCGACCTCTGAATGAGGTTATGTCGGGCATTTACAGTCGCCTCAGCCTCACCCTCATGAGGCAGAATGCCAGGGCAATTTTGGCCAGATGTGTCTCACCAAACACTTGCTATGACTTTTAATTATTTGTAGTGCTCATTACCAGAAATTTCGGACGCTCATTACGTATTCCTGACGCGTCAATGCAAACGTCCGTTAATTTTCCGCGCACGCGTCCATTGACATGTATGGAACAAAGTGCATTTCTGTTCAGTATAAATCAGGAATCGTCAGAAAAAAGGAAGGCGGTCAAAAATATAGTTAAGAACATCTTTCACTATGCTTAATTGATGAAACAAAAAAATTCAGGGTCTATCTGTAGGTTCCATGGCCCTAAAACAACACGTCCATAGACACATGTAGAAATTGTGTAGAAATTTGGGTTTTGTCAAGATGTTTGTGCATTTTTCTCAGGATCTGTGATAGTTGCAGTAAGAATCAGTGATTCAAATGTTAGCCAGATCATCGAGGAAGGGGCCAGATACCATAAAACACTCTTTCCCCTACTTTTCTAGGTTCCAGAGTCACTTCAGTGGTGTTAGGTACTGAATGTCCCCATTATTAATCCTTCCACTTGTATGACGTAATGGACGTTTTTATACGGGCTCAGCCACTGTGTGACTCACTCAGGTATGTTACATCTGAGGTGCTTATAGGCGTTCTACATGTGCGTAACAACCATAGCTTGACCCACATACGTAGTATATATACAGTGGCGTATCCAGAATTTCAGCGAGGGGGTGCTTAAGGTCAGGAATACTGGGGGGGGGGGGGGGGGGGGGGGGGGGGAAGGGGAGGGCCCGCTTCTGGTCTGATATGAAAAGTGAGTGTGTGTGTGTGGGAGGGGGGGGGATGCAGTCCGCTTCAAGTCCGATACGAAAAGTGGAGGCCTTTGGCACACGTTGTCGTTATATTTAATAACTAACGGTTACAATTTTGACCGAGGGGGGTGCTCAAAAGCACCTGGAGCACCCTCTCCAGGGGCGGATACAGAAATTTCCAAAAGGGAGGTTTAGACCCGCGATACAGTGGTGTAGAGAGAGGGGGGGGGGGGGGGGGACATATGTCCCCGGGCGCAGGGTTGAGGGGGCGTCGAAGTAGACGAGAGATAATTAATTATCGCGTCAACGAGAACTCACGAACGCATCGGCAGATACAGGGGGCAGTTGTAAACGCGTTCATATAATATAAGGCTCCTCCCCTTCCCTCTTTTCCGCTAGGTACCCCCCCCCCCCCCCCCCCCCCATCGGGCCAGAAGCCGACAGCCCCCCCACCCCCCCGGGCGCTCAACACTCACACTACGTCACTGCCGCGATACGAAAAGCGGGGGTGGGGTGGTGGGGGTGGTGGTGCTGTCCGCTTCAGGCCCGATACGAAAAGCGGGGGGGGGGGGGGGTGCCGTACGCTTCAGACTGGACTCAATAATATCTTGTATATTTACCAGACCCCGCCAAACTAAGAACTAAACAACATTTGAAATAGCCTACAACCAGCCTGCCTATACAACTGTATAGGCCTAACAGTGTGATATTGTCTAGTTGTTGGATCAGTTTCCATCACAAAAGTGTTGGTGCCATATGTATGTGTGTGCTTGTGTGCATGCATGTGTATGCTTGTGTGCATGTGTATATGCATGTGAATGCGTGTGTGTGTGTGTGTGTGTGTGTGTGTGCATGTGGATATTGTACTTGTGTGTTCATTTGGGTCACTTCATTCATACACTCACATAAGTCTCAGTAGTCTAGTATTTGGGCAAGCTGGATTGGAACTGGACCTCTCAAGCTAGAGGTGTTTGTTCATGTACATGTACATGTACGTTGTTTTGTGAGTGTGTGTGTGTGTGTGTGTGTGTGTGTGTGTGTGTGTGTGTGTGTGTGTGTGTGTGGTATATGTCTGGAGTATGTATTTGTGCATTTCTGTGTTTTTATAACATTTCTGCATGTTATAAGTGGGGCTCAATATAGCCCAAGTATCAACTAGCTGGACCTCTCAAGCAAGGGGAGCTAGATCATACACAAGGGGAGCTAGCTAGATCATACGCATTGTGTGTGGGTGTGCATATGTCTGTTGAGAATATATCATATATGTCTGTTGAGAATATGTGCATGTGTTTGTGTGCATTAGATGTGTGTGCATTGTGCATGTTATCGCTCTTCTGCTAATGGGCTGCTTCTGTACTGTTAGGTGAGCAGCAGCTGGCTTCATGTGTGATAGTTAATTATTTGCTCATGCATATAAACACATGCACACATGTATATCACTATACATATCACACATGCACACATATACACAACACACACACACACACACACACACACACAGGATGTTTGCTATGACCAAACGCAAAGTCTCCCATTTAACACCATGGAATGTACATGTATGTTAGTTGGTTCAATACATACAACACACCAGTTGTTGCATGTGCTGGACTTATACATATTGGATTGCCTTTTGAAAGTGGCACTGCCCAGGCCACTACGATCCAGAAACCTACTTCAAATGACACCAAGTGCTCAGATCTTGGGTGGGTGTGCAGTGGCGGATCCAGCATATTTTAGGTTCATTAAAACCGGGCAATTATGGGCCCGTGCCCATAATTGCCCGGTTTTAATGAGCCTAAAATATGCCTGGATCCACCACTGGGTGTGTCTCACTAGTTCCCGAGTCC
Source organism: Eunapius fragilis (assembly GCA_963681505.1). Taxonomy (NCBI): domain Eukaryota; kingdom Metazoa; phylum Porifera; class Demospongiae; order Spongillida; family Spongillidae; genus Eunapius; species Eunapius fragilis. Next base: position 2,628,146 of record OY811977.1, on the reverse strand, counting down.
TATATACAGTACAGAGGCATTATGTATTTGCAACTTCCACCACATGTTGTATGAACAGGACTGGTGTATTGGATTGCTGTGATGTATGTAGTGGACTGGTATGTTGTATGATGGAGGAGGGAAGGGGGTGTGGCATTGCCCCTGCACATTTATTAAAGAGGGAGGGTGTTGGTGGGAAGTACTAGACACCGGTGTACCATCCTCAGATTTTTACATTTGAAGTTCTGAAGCCATGGGTAAATATGAAGTCATGTGTGTGAATAGCTCAGCATATCCAGTGGCCAAATCTATTGAGATAGGGTAGAAATAATTTCACTGCCATTATCAAGGCTCCATCCAGTGAGACCATTTACATGTAAATACAAACACAAACACACACACACACACAGAGGGTGTTTGATATCACCAAATGCAAAGTCTGCTATTTAAGTCCATGGAGTTTATGTGAGGTGGTCCAGTACATACTACACACACCGGTCCAGTACATACATCACACCAGTCCAGTACATACATCACACCAGTCCAGTACATACATCACACCAGTCCAGTACATACATCACACCAGTCCAGTACATACATCACACCAGTCCAGTACATTCAATACATCAGCCCAGTACAACACCGGCACCAGTCCTGTACATTATTAGTGCTACAAGTTCAGTGTTCTGTGCAATGCACTGTTCCCACTGTTCTAATAAAAGCGCATCAATGTCCTCCAGTGAAACTGAATGGAAGTGATGCAAGGAAGGACCTACAGCCTTGTAGTCCTCTTCTGAGTCTCCATCAAAGAACTCAACTCCGTCATCAGTGGTCTTCCACCACACACCAGGTCCACAAATAAGGTAATCACTAATCCTCTCGATGTGTGCTTGGTATGATGCAGATTTCATAATCTCCCTTGTAAAGTGGGTGTTTGAGATTTTTCCTGTAACTTTTCCAAACTTTTCTACCTCACAACTTTTGCACTGCTACCGTGTCCTCATGTTTAGAATGTTGCTCATAATGCAGGCGTTTGATGGCATTGGTGATAATGTTCTCTGTGTTTTGATTTCATGTTGAATTGCTGATTTGTTTGACTTGACTGAACATTCTCACCTGAATCTCCGTGTTTAGGGATCTTAGACAAATGATTCGGTACAGCAGTGGTGAGTGGGTTGTTAATGCATGGCCAAACTTTTTTCTTCTAGTCATTTGGTTTGGTGGTTTGGTGCCACAAATAACTTAGCACACAAACACCCCTCACCACACGCACCCTACACACCCCACACTCCCCTCTACACGCACCCCTCCACACCCATCCACACACACCCTACACTCCCATCCACACACCCTACAGACTCCCTTTGCACACTCACCTACACACCACCCCTCTCCACACACCCCACACTCCCATCCACACACACCCTACACTCCCATCCACACACCCTACAGACTCCCTTTGCACACCCACCTACACAACTCCCTCTCCACACACACCCTATACTCCATACCCCTACACACTCACCTCCACACACCCCACACTCCCATCCACACACACCCTACACTCCCATCCACACACCCTACAGACTCCCTTTGCACACTCACCTACACACCACCCCTCTCTACACACATCCTACACTCCATACCCCCTACACACTCACTTCTCCACACACACCCTATACACTCCCCTCCCCACATAGACACACGTCTCTGCACACCCTACACACTCACTCCCCTCCACACACCCTCTGCACACACCCTACATTCCTTGCTCCACTCCCCACACCCCTCTCCACGCACACTCCACACATCCCCTCTATACACTCCTCTGTTCTTTCCACACACTCCGTGTACACACTCTGCACATACCCCTCCACACACCCTACACACTCCCTCCACACACCCTACACACTCCCTCCACACTCCCTCCACACACCCTACACACTCCCCCTCATACACTACACATCCCTTATTCATACACCACACACACACTTGCACACCACTAATCCCCACTCACTTTCTCTCCATACACCACACACACCCCTCCGCACACACACCCTACACTCCCTCTCCACACGCACCTGCACACCACTACTCTCCAACCACTTTGTGTACACACTCCCCTCCACACACCCCTCACCGCATGCACCCTACACACCCACCCCCTCCACACACACACTGTACACTCCGCACACCCACCTACACAACTCCCCTTCCCACACACTACACCTCACACTCCACCATCCCTCTCCACACACACGTCTCCACAAGCCCCTCTCCACACCCTACACATCCCTCTCCATACACACATACATCTCCACACACACCCCACACACACCATATACAAAATGATTGGTTGTTACGGAAGCAAAGCCACACCCCCTAGTTACAGCCTCATAAATGGCCGCACGAAACGAACCGTAATTCATTTTGCGGACACATCAACGCTTACAAAAGTGTGAAATACAAACATCCTATCATTCAAGGTACCTTGAATATTAGAGATTTGAGTGGAATACAAGATTTAGATACAATATGCAATAACTACGACGTTCGTACAGCAATTAAATACTACTGTCACATCCAAAAAGGAGACCTTTTTCGGTGTTCTAAGACAAACATAGTGGTAGGACCACCACATCAAACGGATTCTTATACCACTCGTCAGTAGCTATCCACCTATGTGAAAAAGAGTCGTAGTACGATGCGTTTAAGCATCCGCATAACGCAAAAATGCGTTAAAAAAATGGGCAACTTAAAAAGCGTTGCAGCGCGCGCACGCACTTGGTTGCCATGACACCAAATTTACTTCATATATTATACAACCTAAGTACATTCTCGGGAAATATTAAGATGATTTATACCTTATCAGACTAAGTGAAAACCATTATTCCAATACAGTCCTCAAATTAGTAATTAAATTTAATAACTGCAAAAATTGCCTTAACATCACTGAGTTCTTTTGGTGTGTATGTTCTGTGTGTGTGTGTGTGTGTGTTTGTGTATGTGCACGTCGACTATGCGCATGTATATGTGTGTTTTTGTGTGTGTTAGGTGTGGGTGCATTGTATATGTTATAGCTCTTCTGGTCAGAGGGTATATAGCTTTGTCCCTAGGAAATGACTGGAGGGGATTTAAGACATTCATCAGACGAGACCAATGTGCTGCTTCCTAACAACAAGCTCATACTGTACGGTGAGGTAAGCAGCAGCTGGCTTGATGTGAATTATTTGCTCATGCATGTAAACACATGCACACATGTATATCACTATACACACATCACATACCACACATGCACATGTATATTCACACACAACACACATACACGTACATACACAAAGCACACAGCCACACACACACACACACACACACAATGGACAGCATCCCCCCCCCCCCCCCTTGCTTTTCGTATCGGGCTTGAAGTGGACAGCACCCCCTCCCCCCGCTTTTTGTATCGGGCCTGAAGCGGGCAGCAACCCCCCCCCCCCCCCCCCCCCCCCGCTTTTCATGTCGGGTCTAAAGCAGACAGCACCCCCCCCCCCCCCCCCCCCCAACCCCCCCTGCATTTCGTATCGCGGGTCTCAACCCCCCCTTTTGGAAAACCCTGTATCCGCCCCTGGATTGTAACACGTGTGTGTGTGTGCGCGCGCGTGTATGAATCTATGTATTTATGTGTGTATGTATCGATGATCTAATTACATCAGTATGTCTGAGTACATGTATTTATGTGCTTGTGTAATTTTGATTTCAAATTGAACTCATGGGATATAAAGCCGTCCCGTATGTATAGATAACATTTGAATGGAGAGAAAATGCATCCAACGAAAGTGGGAGAGTACCTTTTATCAGTTTAAGGTAATAAATAAATTTAACTCCTTCAACAGTTCAGGAGCACTTTGCTACTGGCAGGTGAATGCCACGAATTCAATAGTGAAAAACTAATTGTTCGTTAAAAACCAGAACACTATAAGGTGCGTGCATGTGTGTGTGTGTATGTGTGTGTATGTGTTGTGTGTGTATGTGTGTGTGTGCGTGTGTGTGTGTAAAAAAAAGTGTTGTGCTTGAATGGACATAGATATGGGGGTTGGGGGGGGGGGGGGGGGGGGGGGGGGGGGGGATAAATAGGCCTGAAGTCATTGTGTCTAAATTCATATCCATATCTAATAGGTTTCTATTCATCATTTTATAGGCATGCCCTGATACAAAAATTTTTGGGGGCTAATTTTACAGTCCATGTATACATATATGTCACTTTCCGTGAAAGTGAAGAGCGATTTATATGCAGGCCTACATGTAGATTATGTAGATATAATTCTAACTCATATTTGTATATGGTTAACTATAATCTATTTGAAACACCCTCTCTTTTTAGATGAATGCTGCATGAATAATTAAACGTAGGCCTGCCAGCCTCTTTAACCTATTGCTGTATAGGATGGATGGCATACATGTATGTGTGATGCTCTGTTCATCCTCCTCCCCTCTTCACACACACACACACACACACACACACACACACACACACATAGGTACTGTTATTTTATTTTGACCTGTCTGGTATGCAAGCTTGTGTTGAACTGTGTACACTGTGGGTAGATTGATCTAGATAGCAGTGCCCCATACATGTAAGCTATTCCGTATCCAATACGCTTGCAAATTGAACCCACACTGACTTTGTGATTTAACACGCACACACATGCACATACGCATGTGCACACACACACAGGTACTGTTATTTAACAAGCTATGCCCATACATGACCTGTGTACACTGTGGGTAGATTGATCTAGATAGCAGTGCCTGGTTAGCTTTTAGCCATATCCAGTACACTTGCAAATAGAACCCACACTGACTTTGGGATTTAACACGCACACACACACCAGAGATCATATATATAATCTCTGCACACACACACATGCACACACGCATGTGCACACACACATAGGTACTGTTATTTAACAAGCTCTTTTGATGCCCATACATGGGGTTGACCTGTGTACACTGTGGGTAGATTGATCTAGATAGCAGTGCCTGGTTAGCTTTTCCCAGCCATATACAGTACCCTTGCAAATTGAACCTACACTGGCTTTGTGATTTAACACGCACACACATGCACACACGCATGTGCACACACACACACACACACACACACACACACACACACACACACACACACACACACACACACACACACACAGGTACTGTTATTAAACAAGCTCTTTTGATGCCCATACATGGGCTGACCTGTGTACACTGTGGGTAGATTGATCTAGATAGCAGCTTTTCCCAGCCATATCCAGTAAGCTTGCAAATTGAACCTACACTGACTTTGTGATTTAACACGCACACACACACACATGCACACACGCATGTGCACACACACACACACACACACACACACACACACACACACACACACACACACACAGGTACTGTTATTTAACAAGCTCATTTGATGTCCATACATGGAGGTTGACCTGTGTACACCTTGGGTAGATTGATCTAGATAGCAGTGCCTGGTTAGCTTTTCCTAGCCATATCCAGTAAGCTTGCAAATAGAACCCACACTGACTTTGTGATTTAACACGCACACACACACACACACACACACACACACACACACACACACACACACACACACACACACACACACACATGCACACACACATGTGCACACACACACAACACACACACATGCACACACACAGGTACTTATTTTGACCTGTTGGGTATCATAACAATGATACCCTTCTATGGAGGTTCCTATCTGTTGTAGCCAAATCCAGTATGCTTGCAAATTTAACCCACACTGACACTGTGTTGTTACACGCACATACAACACACACGCACACAAACACACACATACACACTCGCACGCACACACACACACACATACACACTTATATGCAGGGCATTTCTGATATAAATTCTACACAGAGGATTTGATGGGGTTAACCTTTAGTTCCTGCATCTATGGAATTGGTAGTAGGCAGCAGTGTGATATATCATCTGCTATATGATTGTACAGAGTTAATTGGTTTTTATTTGTTTCTTAGATGTTGGTTTTGGTCTTACCTCTTCCACCATAACATCCACCAAGCTATGAATGGTACATTGCGTTGGTACACCATCAACTGTTTGATTCACTGGTCTCTTTTAAATAGGATGAAATGAAATCCATTCCAAGAAGATGGCAATCCTTTCCTGACACTATTCTAACTGGATGATAATGACATGATGCTATGCAGTAGTCGTCGTTGATTATTACTTGTGGACATTTGTGTATCAGTTGGTGCATTTGGAAGTGAAATGAGTATAAAATGTTTGATATCTACATCTATCCCTATTTCTGATGTGGGGCGGTGCACTGTATACAGTTGATAAACAATTGAGGGAGTAGAGACATTATGATTTAGGGCTTTGTATTCGAGGAGCAAATGTTACGTGCACGCACATAGTTGTTTGCGGAGACATAGCATACCCCACCATCAATGGCGTATCCAGGATTTCAGCGAAGGGGGTGCTTCAGGTCAGACTCAATATGGAAAGGGGGGGGGGGGGGGGCTTTAGCCCCCCAGATTTTTGCACTTCAGGTATTAAAATTTCTGAAGTCGTTATAATCAATTGTAAAGCGCTCGCTATTCAATAGATCATAGAGTTGCCCTTTCATGTAAGGTACCTCCCCCTCTTCTGCTAAGCAACCCCCCCCCCCCCCCCCCCCCCCCCCCACCGCCTTTCGTAATGTGCCTGAAGTGTACACCTCCTCACCCCCACTGTCGTATCGCTGGACTAAACCCCCAACCATAACTAGCCCCCCACCCCCCGCTTGTCGTATCGCGGGTCTAAAGCCCCAACCATAATTAGCCCCCCACCCTTAAAACTTGTCTACGCCCTTGGGGGGGGGGGAGGGGGGGGTTGCTGTCCGCTTCAGGTCCGATACAAAAAGTGGGGGCCCTTTGTTTGGCACACAGCAAATACATTATCGTTAATAATTAACGGTTACAAGTATATATAGCCGAAGCTAACGTATCCCAGAGAGGGTGCTCCGGGTCCTCAGCCATAATTGTAACCGGTAATAACAATAACGTAGAGTAGGCCCTATGCCAAACAATTAAAGGGCCCCCACTTTTCGTATTGGGTCTGAAGCGGACAGCAACTCCCCCCCCCCCCCCCCCCCCCAATTATCGTACCTGGCCTGACCTGAATCACCCCCCTCGCTGACGCCGGCCACTGCCGTAGTGTACAGGTATTAGTGTCGTGGTCCATTTGAAATCATAAAGTAATGTCTTACTTCGCGCTTGTAGCAAACAGGTAGATGCACGCCGAGCGCACGTTCGTCTATCCACGCCGATGCATGAAAGAAATATTCAAATGTATTGAACCAAGGGCACATTTCGAGCATTTAGATAACCACACGCTCCTCCCACTCACACACGCACCAGCACTTATAATGTGCACTATTAGGGCGCGCCCACCATTTGATGTTTATTAATCATTTTCATTATTGACCTCTAAAGAAAATGATTACGTAATAACGAAAGTAATTAATTTTGTTCTTGATTCTCCTGCTCGCAAAATGAAAGCGAAAAATAAAATAATGCATTTCTTATATTTAAAAAAATAATCCTACTGCGTTAATGTTTGAAAAAAATCAAATACTTTACATGCGTTTTCAATGCATAGACATGTATGGATGTCCGAAATTGCTGGACATGTTATGTTTTAAATTAATGTATTCTGATATGAAATGATAATCAGAAATAAGTAGCTACATTTCGGCTCAATATGATAACAATATGTACCAATCCTGTTAACCAGACCTGGTACGGCTTGTAACAAATATATCCACGCGCTCCTAGGTACCCTCCCCCGACTACGCCCACCGTGTCCGCCATGATTTAAGAGTCACTGAGTAACGGTAAGGAACAAATGCTCGTAGTTGTGGCATCAAGGAATCGGAACGGGGGTCAAAGTATTCTTTTTGCGGAGAAGCAAGGTTGGCATCAGCTACCATAATACCTAAACAACCATGGCATGGTTGTTTAGGTATTATGGTGGCGCATGCTGGGCCTGGAACTTGGACAGAACTAGGCTATAATTGATGTTCGACTGTTAACAATTCGCTCCGAGGCACTGTTCCTTTCCTTTGCCGGCACTTACAAAAAAACAAGTACAGCACACACCACACAAAACATCACGTGTGGTGATCACGTGTCGATATTGGAACCGCAAAATTCAAGATGGCCACGACGATAAAGCTGCTAGCTGGAACCTCGCGATCGCCATTCGTATGCAGTCATTTGTCTAGCACCTACGTGTCTTTGACGATGATCAACGTGAGAAAGAGATTTGCATGGTTGTTTAGGTATTATGGTGGTGCATGTTTGGCACAGGAATCAGACGTCCAATCAAAATGACTGCGCTTGCGAGATACTGGGCTACACTGCTTGACGATCCCTCCTGTTGCGCTATAGATGAAGCCATCGCATGGTGAAAGTGCTGACTGCGATTTTAATTTTGTGTAGTAGCAGCTTACTGTATCGGCGCAACAATGCATTGACATGTTTCTCCAACAGTCCTCACCCTGTGGTAAGTGTGCACTATGCGATGCAATTTTTCCTTTTACCAGGGTCATAGAGACCATTTTCATTTTTATGGTGTCAAAACTCCTATTGTGGGGCATTTAACCCAGAAACGAGCTCCTCTGAATTTCAAAAGGAGACTATCATCAATGTACCTGAAAGCAAAGACAGCAGGCAAGTCAGTAATTTCTTAAAGCTGCATAGTAATTATCACATTCCAATGGATGATTTAGAGCTATTCATCAACCAGGAGCAGACCAGAAAGGTATGTATATATCTGTCATTTATTGCATTACCATTATCCACATGTCTTTAACTCTATCATAAGAAAAAACATGTAAACCCATCACAGCTGGAAGAATACTGCTGCCCACTGTGACGTTCAGCTTGGAGAGCACACACGCTCTGATGTACTAGCCCTTACTCATGTTAACTGGATTAAACAACTTATGACATCACATGATCAGGTATAGTCTTTTCTGATTGTAGTATTTAAGGTTGTAATTTTTCTCATTTAGTTTCAATGCGGAATCTACTGGCAATGTTTCCTGCTAACAATGCTGCACAGTATTTGGTTCAAGGCTGTCTACCTGTCAACAGTCATGGCTCTTGATTACCAACCCTTTTGGACTACCGTGGCTTCCAAGCTGCTTCAGACAACAGTTTCTGCTGGTGCAGGTGTGCACAAATTCCTGCGGCTTTCAGAGACTAACTGTTGGGAGAACACTAGCAAAATGTCCTTCTATGAATGTATAATATCCATATATGGAAAATGGTTTATGGTACATGGGTGATAGCAGATTTGTTACAGATATGATGATCATTTATGGTACAGATTGTAGCTACATTCTGGGTCATAAAATTTGTCTACATAGTATGTACCAAGGTGTGTCAACATATCTGGCCCAAAACGACTACATATACGGTACATACGTCTTACAGGTATGTACCAGAAAATAGAAGTTGGCTGTGTATACGACTTATGACACACTGCTAGTGCTCAAGGTTACAGCGCATGCCACTGTAGGGTACCGAGGCGTAGTGCTAGCTTTGGCACTATATACCCAATAGCAGGCAGCCGTGAATATAAAGTGTCACATACGCATGCTGTCGGCTGAACAAGCTACTATACTAGGGTAGCGTAGGGTATGTTCGGCAGTGGGTAGTGTTCGGCCCCCAACGCTTCTATAAAGGGGCTAAGGCTTACCGAACGCTTTAAAATTGAAACAACAAATGGAAAACAATCTCCAAGGAGTTAGTTTTCAGCCAGTTCAGTTAAAGTTTCATTACAAAATTTCATGTAGCGAGTAATATTATTACTTTTGTTTACCCAACCTAATTTTTTGACTAAAATGGCGCAACGTGCGGCGCGCAAGTGTTAAAAGGTGCGATAGGGGCAACCAGCATTTGTCAGGCAAGTTTCATCGGTTTGTACTTTTTTGGTTGTTTCGGAACTAAGAACGGAATACACTACCACAAAATATTGGATGGGGGTCGAACATTCCATGTTCGAACCAAGCAAAACTTTATCAATAAAAAGACATATGTTAAGGTTGTTCAAGTGGTAGGTTTCTAATATATGAATCACAGAGCAAAATATTGCCCGGAAGGAGTGTTCGTCCGGGGGGGGGGGGTTGATTGTTGCATATAGTATCTCATATGAAATATCTTTTTATTTCTTTGTCCTCCAACATTTACAGGCAGCTGGTGCAATACAAAAATACTTGTACTACATTTTTGTGATTTCTCTTTTCTCTGTCAACAATGATATAAATGTATTCTTGAGTACCAATTATAAATATATACATGTATATATCAATTGATTTCACTTTTGTTTGTTAAATAAAACCTTAGCATGATTGCCATTGCACAATACCTATATGGCGCTTCATTGCCACACATTATGCATGTATGATCTAGTGATGGAACGTCAGTACCTCAAGTACTCTCATGAGAGTATGATAGCTGCTATAAAGGAAGTAAGAGAAGGTCACATGTCTAGGCATGCAGCATCAAAGGCCTATGGTGTACCACGATCCACACTCTGTGACAAGATGGACGGAAAGAGCCCAGATGATCGAAAAATGGGTCCTAGTAATGTGTTGACAAAGGCTGAGGAAGCAATGCTAGCAGCATTCTGTATCAAGTTTCTGAAATGTGGCTTCCCCATAAATCGTCAGGATCTTTGTGATATTGTTGCCAAGGTCGTCAAGGCAGATAAACGCAGAAATCCATTTAAGGATGGCAGGCCAGGCTTTTGCTGGTTTCAGGGTTTTATGCGATGGAACCCTGAACTTACAGAACGATCTGCAGAAATGTTGACAGGGGGGAGGGCAGTTGTAACTGAAGCTGCCATTCGAAAATGGTTTTGTGACATCCAGGCCTATATTGTGGAGGAGGAAGAAGCTGCAGATCTCTTGCAGGCTCCAGAACACATCTTCAATTTTGATGAGTCGAATTTTCTCCTTGCCAGGAAGAAGGGGAATGTTCTGGGACCTGTAAACTATAAAAACTTCTTACAAACATCAAAAGAAAATGATAAAGAAGGCTTAACAGTACTGATGGGCTATTCTGCTGCAGGGAAAATGGCATCTCCTATGTTAATATATGCATACAAGCAGCACATTCCCCATGACATAGCAGAGGCAGTTGAAGCAGTTGATCCTACTTGGGCAATTGGTAAGTCTGAGACAGGTTGGATGACGAGTGCTACCTTCTATGACTATATGTCGCACGTTTTTGAGCCATGGCTTGTACAGAGCAACATCCCAAGGCCTGTCTTGGTATATGCTGATGGTCACAAGCCCACCTTTCCCTGGAAGTGGCTGAATTCTGTACATCAAAGAGTATTCTGCTTGTTGCTCTTTACCCTAATTCTACCCACTTGCTTCAACCACTTGATGTTTCAGTATTTAAGTCCCTTAAGAGCTTGTGGGCCACTACCAAAAACAAATGGAAGGAAACACACTTGAACAAAAACATCAGCAAAAAAAGTTTTCCTACAGTCTTCAAGGGTGCTGTTGATCAGATAACCCTTAGTCCTGTTGTGAATGGCTTTAGGAAGTCAGGCCTTTACCCGCTGGATCCAGGAAAGGTAGATTATAGTAAGTGTGTTAGGGATCACCTACAACAAGAGTGAAGAAGCAGAACTGTCGTCTCCAGTTAGTGATCCAGCTGTATTTCAAATGAGGTGTGGCCTTTGCTTTCTTGAAGAGCGTATAGGGCATACAAAGTTACAGCTGTTTGAGTCAGCTTATGATGGGGAATGGCAAGGAGACATAGAAGACACATCACTTTACTTGCTATGGTCCTCTGCTAAAGAGATTGCAGAAGCATCATGCAGTGGATGATGGTCCCTCAGGTGGAGGAGGTGATGGACCCTCAGGTGGAGGAAATGGTGATCCCTCAGGTGGAGGAAATGATGTTGATGATGATCCCTCAGGTGGAGGAAATGATGTTGATGATGATCCCTCAGGTGGAGGAAATGATGTTGATGATGATCCCTCAGGTGGAGGACATCATGACCCCTCAGGTGGAGGAGATGACAATCTCTCAGTTGGAGGAGATGATGATCCCTCAGGTGGAGGAAATGATGTTGATGATGGCCCCTCAGGTGGAGGAGATGGTGATCCCTTAGCTGGAGGAGATGATGATCCCTCAGATGGTGAAAGGCGAGAAGAACTGCCAAGGGATGACCCAAATGATGTAAGATCAAATTGCCCATCAACATCAAACTTGCATAACTGACAGGCTGCCAACTTCAGTCACTCCAATTCTGATGAAGCATTTAGTAGACCGATTAAAAACATTGTCTAAGCCTAGCAACCAAACTGGAAGGAAAAGAAAGCGCTCTTTATCAGCTAGTGTGTACGCTTTAACCAGCAAGAAATGGCGAGAATTGCGTGAAGCAGAAGAGGCTGAAAAAAAGTTTAAAAAGCAATCTAAGAAAGGAGTTGAGAAAGGGAAAGGTAAGAAAGGAGATGAGAAAGGGAAAGGTAAGAAAGGAGTTGAGAAAGGGAAAGGTAAGAAAGGAGATGAGAAAGGGAAAGGTAAGAAAGGAGTTGAGAAAGGGAAAGGTAAGAAAGGAGATGAGAAAGGGAAAGGTAAGAAAAGAGCAGAGAAACAGGGAATGATAGATCAAACAGATGAAGATGATTCTGGTGGGAATTGGAAATGCATGGTGTGTGATTCCAGTTTCTTTCAACAAGAAGAAGATGGCGTTGAATGCAAGTGGGTGCAGTGTCAGAAGTGTGACGAAACATCACATGTCACTTGCATCCCAGAAGTGCACAGAATATATTTCTCTTTTGATAGTGAAGATGAAGAGGAATTCATTTGTCCAAACTGCACAAATCTTGCCGAAGACAGTGACAATTACATGTGACTCAGTTGAGTTCCACAGCCCTGAAGTGCAAGTTTCCAGACGTATAGGCTGCTTAATAAGATGATTCCAATTCCTGCATGCAAGTATATAGCATGCCTCAATGCTGACTGATGATTCCTGGATCTGCAGATATTTTACAATAGTAAGAATGTTTAAATGACTCATTGCGAATGATTGTGCTATATGCGGTGACGAACACTGCCTAATCGCACTGCCGAAATAACCCTTAGCGCTGCCGACTACTGCCGAACGCTACCGTAGGGACTTTAATATTGGAAGTCTCGCTAGAGACTTCCATATAGGTTTTGACCCCGACTATGAATTTAGTTAAAATCCCGCGACCCTACCGTAGCTTCGCTCCCGACGATCGGATCGTCTAACTTGTTGCGGCAATAGATCTAGAAGTCAAAACGGAGTAGTTTCGTTTTTGTTTCACGTCGTAGAACCGCGTGGTTGTCGAGAACGAAAAATGCTGCTATCCTCGTTCCCCTTCCAAAAATAATGGGCGGGTCGTCTGCTTCTTCTTCTTCTTGGGAACTCATAACTCGGGACAGGAACACTTTTAAGCAATGAAAATTGCACCAATAGCTTTAGAATTTGCTGGAGGACTCGCTTTTAGGCTTTGATACACAAAAGCCTAAAAGCCTATATACGGTCTTATCAAGTCTAATTAAGCAAAAGTACCTATTTGGGTGTTAAAAAAAATTAAGGAAACAAGTAAATAAAAACATTCTCTCTGAGAAAGTTGGTGGGATATAGGTTTTTGCAGGCAAATAGTATACTGGTGTAAAAAGCAAGGAAACAAGTTTTATCCGAAGGGAAAATGTAATAGTCCTATATTTAGCACAGAAACAGCATATGCCTTAGTCGAAGTGTGCTAAATATAGGACTATTACATTTTCCCTTCGGATAAAACTTGTTTCCTTGCTTTTTACACCAGTATACTATTTGCCTGCAAAAACCTATATCCCACCAACTTTCTCAGAGAGAATGTTTTTATTTACTTGTTTTATTACATTTTCAATAGACAAAAAAAAATCACCTAAAGTGATACTGTTGTTCTAAAGTGTTTTAGGTTTCTAAAAGTGCATGTAGTATAATTCCGAATATCCGTATGGCTATTTATTGTACATCAAATTTTCGCGCGACTGCCGAACATTACCGAATCTACCCTACTTAGTGACCACTTTGCTATGCAGTGGTCCCTGCATACAGTATATAAATGAGCTGCACTGAAATTGAGCAAAAAACCTTGCCGTCAGTAGCGTTAGCAGTAATAGCAGGAAAGAGCGCGCGGCACACTTCGTCCAAATTTCAATTTTTGTGGGCACGAGACGGAGCACTACCTATTTTTAAAAGCATTGAAATCGCCATGTCGAGCGCTGTATTAAAACTAGGATAGCCAGCGCTTCGCCATTATCAGAAGACTGCTTTGTTAAAGGCCGGGAGGTTTTTGTTTGTCTGCCACTTGGCAGTGGGGGAAGTCTTTGTGCTTCACAATCCTCGGCCCCCCCCCCCCCCCCGCACACGCACACACACACACGCGCACGCACACACACACACACACACACACACACACACACACACACACACACACACACCTCGTAATCTCGTAATCTGGAGCGTAAGCCCCCCCCCCATCAGACGTATAAAACTACGTCTGGGTACGAGACCAATTTTTGTGGGCACGAGACGGGGACACTATGAAATCCAAGAAGGAATACTTCTGTGTGGAGTATGGAACCGAATTTTCAAATACGAAGACCTAAGTTTAAAAGCGGAAATGGTTGCTCTGTGTATCAGTTATACTTTTCTGTCATGAACTAACGGTACAGCTTTAAGGTTTTGACGTTATAGACTGTGGAATTTTGTGATGAGGAACTCACCCCGTTGACTTCATGAACATTTGAAAAAAAGGCCCCTACAATTCAATGGAACCGAGGGCTTATTCGGGAAAAATATAGTGATGTGTTTAAAAACTTTGCCAAATGTGCCGCACTAACATTCTGTCATGAGCTAATTTGTAAAAACATTTGGTATGCTTTCCCCATACTGTGTAGGAACGATTACGGAAATATGTCGTGATTACGCAAACCGCGAATTAATGAAGAGCTCCCGTTGACAGCTCATCATAATTTACTTAAGGCACAATTGGTCAATCTATGGTTAAAGGCTGCCTATGTGCAAATGTGGATGTGTACTGATTCGATGTATATAGTCCGAAGTATACAGTATCGTATAAAAAAACTATTTGCACAGTGTGAGTCTATGGGAAGTGACATTCATATCAAGTCACAATACATTTCAATCAAGAAATACGACAAATTATAACAAACTGATTATGAAACTTCCCTCACATACTGGATGCATGTGTGTTCTTAGAATGCAAACATAAACACTTGGCTATGCATAACTATTACAATACTTGGCATTCTCTGTACGCGATCGAGATCTCACATAAAACACGTAACAGTTACTATCGCATCTAAGTCACCATACTTTTAAAGTAGTAAAACTTCAAATCTGCTATCAACTAGATTGAAATACGTATTATGATAATAGAGGTATCTGCTCTCATAATACGGTTGTAAATACATTATATTTTTACCTACGTCTTTGCAACACGTTTGCTTGCGATTGTCACCTCTCCCTGGGCTATGATTATATGTGTAATGCACTCAGACGACGCATACATATGGTACATATGCTGAATTTCCAATTACATATGTATCAAAACAAAACTACTTATTCCTTGTCACCATGGATTCTATTACTAACAACACAGCCCGTACATATCAATGATGTTGCATTTCCAATTGCATATTAACATGCCTACTTATTCCTTGTCACCATGGATACCATAATTAACAATGCAGTTAGTAAGTTCAATAGCTGCGCTGCATATTCTACTGTACTATTATGAATACATTTGTGACCAATGCAGATCGTAAGTAACAATGATCATGTCAACAATAATTTTCAACTGTACCTAATTATTCTGGCCTTGTCACTATGGATACTATTCCATGTAATTACAATCCAGTGCGTGAGTATCAACGATTTAATTTTTCATTATTCATTCTTTAACCGCACATCTAATTTTCTGGCCTTGTCACAGTGTATTAACAATCCAGTATGTAAGTGTATCAATGATGTTGGAGTTCCAATTGCAATTTACCATTCCTCGTTGCCATGGTTACTATTATGAACAACGCAGAGTGTAAGTATCAATGATGTTGGAATTCCCATTGTAATTTACCATTCCTCATTCCATGGTTACTACTATGAACAATGCAGGGTGTAAGCATCAATGGTGTTTCATTTCCCATTGGACGTTTACACGCCTATTTGTTCTTGTTTCTATTAATACTAAATAAGTTGTAAGTATCAATGATGTTCCATTTCCATTACACCTTTACCATGCCTACTTATTGTTGCTGCCATGGTTACTGTTGTGAACAATGCAGAAAGTAAGTATCAATGACGTTGCATTTCCCGTTGCACCATCAGTTACATGCCTACGAGTTCTTGTTGTCATGGATACTATTATGAACATGTAGATCGTAAGTATTAATTTTTCATTACCCATTGTGAGTTTACCATGTCTGCTTATTGCTTGTTGCTGTGGTTACTATTATCAACGATGCAGGACGTAAGTATCAGTGATGCTGCATTCCTTACCATGCCTACATATTCCTTAATTGTTGCCATGAAATTATTACTATTGTGAACAATGCAGGGTGTAAGTGTCAATGGTGTTGCATTTACTGGTTTGCCTTACCATTCTTTGTCACCATGGATACCATTACTATTACAAACAATGCAGCATGTAAGTATCAATGATTTTGCACCAACTTACCATGCATACTTATTCCTTGTTGCTATGGATACTATTACTATTATGAACGATGCAGACAGTAGGTATCAATGATCTTGCACTTATCATTGCACCTTACCATGCATATTTATTCCTTGTGGTCATGGACACTATTCTGAACAATGCAGTATGTAAGTATCAATTTTTCATTACCCATTGCACCTTCATGCCTGTTTGTTCTATGTCCACATGCACACTTTGTGGACAATGCAGTGTGTAAGTGAAAATAATGTTGGATTTACCATCGGTCATTAATGTGCCTACTCATTCTTTGTCACCATGAACATAATTATGTATTTTGCAGTGCGTAAGTATCCATGATGATGAATTTGCAACTGCACGCCGTAACAAATATCTATTGTCGTGATGGACACTACTGTGCAGTGTGTAAGTATCATTTCCCATTGCACTTAAACATGAGTACTTAATCATTTTCATTTCGTACCACCTTGGACTGAAGGTGGTAGTAAGATTGTAATCAAGTTTGTTGTGTTGTGATTCTTTTACTGTTTTTTTTTTGGTATGTTGCATCTTCTACTACTCTAATTTTTCATTTTCAATTCAAAATAGGCCTCACTGTAAGTTTCACTGAAAAATTGCATTAATTTGTTGTCTGTATCTGGCTTCTCATTTATTAAACCACCATATATATATATGCTTAACTCCTTAAAACATACACTGAAGTCCATGAAGGAACATGTTGGACTGAATGTCTGGCTGCAGCTACTTGAAGATATGTAGTGACTATAGTTAAATAGTTGAGCGTCTTTTTTTTTAGAACTGTTTTTCAGATGTGCAATATGTTAAAAGTCCCTTCATATGCGTGATTTTGATTATAGCCCACTCGCTCCAATTAGTAGGTGTTAAGATACCTTCACTTTCAAGTCTTTCAATCTCGGCTTAAACCTTTGCCTTCATTGCAAAAGGTACTGGGCGGCATTGACGGAACACCGGAACAGCTCCTTCCTTCAAATTCACTTTTGCCTTCATTCTCTTCAAGGTGCCAAGAAAACACTTGGATACATGATTTGGAGGTCATTCAGCCATTTCTCCGTTTCCTGTGGTTGAGTGCACAGGGCATTTATTTGTTCCCTGTTCCATGGGACTTCCAGTTTTGCTAACCCCGGCAGTTGCATCCTAATTGATATCGCTCGATTGCCTCTAACAGCGAAGTGACCCGACTCTTGGCTGTCCCGCTCCCCGAGTGACGTTTTTAAAATGACATTCATCATACTGCATGCAAGATTCCCATAATTATTTCATTAGAAAGTATATATGAAACCTACTCTCGAAGGTTCCGATAATGTACATGAGTATTAGACATGAATAATTGGAAGTCTAATCTTGTGTGTAGGCTTCAAAAATATACCAAACGTTGTCTCCGTCCACATATTCCGTCCGGTAGACTTGAAGTTTCTGTCTCGGTGATAAGAAATAAATAGAAGAAACCATACAATGGCATGTTCAACGTACAAAGTATGTAATAAACATAAAACTGCGTTTCTAATTTGTAGTGAACACGCCCACATTTGGGGTCAGATATGCCAAGGATAGCCGATTATTATTACTAGTAACACTGCCTGCATGGTATATGGTAGAGGCTTAATTTAGATTTATAGCTACCGTACAAGAACAGTGCGTGTTAGTAGACATTTCTCCATTCACTTCCCGTTCATTTATAACGCAGGCGGATACCCATGTCCGGACATAGTAGTCATATACAAGCATAACAGGTTCGCTTTGTTATTATCATGCAAAGCCCCTAACACAGTACGGAGTTCAATACAGGAACGCCACCAAACTAAAACAATGAGGGTGTAACATGTGGTGCCAGACGTCTCGACATGTACATGCTAGTGTTGTATAAGTGTGGTGTATGAGCGTAGGTACATATTGTGTGCTACTGTGTAATAGCGTGGATTTTTGCTGCTGTCATTGAGACTGTCCTTTGGATCCATTACTTGCGCGCGCGGAACGCGGCTGGCGTTACAGTGGTGTCAGAAGTGGGATGGCCACCGAAGAGCAAGACATGGAGGTTGACAGGCAAGTTCCCACAAGTGGCGCTAATCCTTTACAGGCAGGGGCAGTGAGGATGAGCGTGAGACCTCCGGCACGGTTCTCTGCAACATCCGACTTGGCCCTATGGTTACGGAGATTCGAGCTCTATGCACATCAGGCCAGAATTTCAACGGAACAGTGGGTGGCCGAGCTTCTGCCCTTATTGGATGATGAGCCGTTCCGAGTGGTATTGCAGCAGGGGCTAGACAGTGACTCCGAATACAGCGACGTAACGGAATGCTTGAAGGCGCAGTACAACCCTGACGGCAACGAATTGGAATGGCAAGCTAAGTTTCAACATCGGATGCAAAAACCAAATGAACGGTTGCCTGAATATGTTGGAACCCTTCGCGCGTTGGCTGATAAGGCGTATCCGAATTGGTCTGGAGAGCAACGTAAGGAGATGGTGAGAGATCAATTTATACGTGGTGTTTGTTCCCCCCAGCATCCAGTTGAAGCTGATGCGGGGTAAGCCGTCCAGTCTGGAGGAGGCGGTGAAATGGGCGAGTCAGCAGGAAGGAGTTGAGGATGCGCAAAGAAAGTTACAGTCTGGTAGGAAAGCAGAAGCTTTATGTACAGATGCAGAAGGTGTGGTGAAAACCCGTGTGGGAGATGAGAATTCTGTCACAGCAGTGGTGAAAGAAACGCTGCCTACAGAAAAGGAGCCAGGCTTATCAGCTCAGATAGAGCAGCTCTCTAGACAGCTGGATAAACTGAAATACCAATTGGCACAGAAAGACCCAAGGAACATACAAAAGAAACGGCCCAGTGGTGATCAGAGGGTGAGAAAAGGGGGTTGCTGGAAGTGTGGGAAGTATGGGCATTTAAAGAAAGACTGTCCTGGTATTTTTGAGAGTGCTGCTGTGAGTTCCCTCCTAACAGTGAAAGGCTCAATTGGTGGACATGAAACAAACATGTTGGTGGACACAGGTTCTGGGGTCACCCTGATTCGTGAGGATGTATGGAAACAGATTCATGCCAAAACGTTGGGAACACTACAGCCTGTACTTCGCTCAGTGGTTACAGCTAGTGGAGAGAAGTTGAAACTTCTAGGTGAAACTAATGTCAAGGTATCCATAGGGGGAGTGTCTGGTTATCATTTGGTTTTGGTGGCACAGCAGTTGACTCAGGAATGTCTATTGGGCACTGATTTTTTGTCACAGTATGGGTGCGTGGTAGACCTGCGGCGGCATGTCATCATAGCAGGGGGAAAGGATGTTCCCATGGTGGACAGGAGTGAGAAAATGGACAACTCATTGGTTTGCTTTGTGTCAACATCCGAATCAGTTGAGATTCCAGCATCATGCCAGATGCGTCTCACAGCGACTGTTTCTGGACAGTCATGGCCAGTTTCTGAGATTGGTATAGTTGAACCACTAGCAAAATTCATGAATGAATATGGCCTGGTAGTTGCACGCTGCATCTCACCTGTAATTTTAGGGCGCATAATGATTCAGGTCCTTAACCCATCCCCAGCCCCGGTTGTGGTCAGTAAGAAGGTGAATGTAGGAACTGTGGAGCCAGTACAAGAGTACTGCTGTAAAGTGACCTCAGCAGGTCTGCAGGAGGAGAGAAACAGCCTGTTAGAAGAAAGGATAGAAACAATGCTGGAGGAGGCAGTCACACTTGGGGATAAAGAAAGACAGCGAGCCAAAGAGTTACTTCGTAACTTCAAGGACATCATTGCTCTATCAGATGATGATCTTGGCCGTACCAGATTGCTCTACCATCATATACGCACTGGGGATACGCAGCCCATCCGCCAACGTGCACGACGCCTACCATTTCATCAGCATTCACAAGTGCGTAAGTTATTGAATGACATGCTGGATAATGGTATTATAGAACCAAGTACAGGTCCATGGGCATCCCCAATTGTACTGGTTCGGAAAAAAGATGGGGGTATCAGATTTTGTATTGATTTTCGCAAATTAAATCAAAATACCCAGAAAGATGCACAACCTTTGCCTAGAATAGATGAAACACTAGATGCATTGGATGGGGCTTGCTATTTCTCAACCTTAGATCTAGCCAGTGGCTACTGGCAGGTAGAACTGCATCCAAAAGACAAGGAAAAGACCGCCTTTGTTACCCCCTTTGGATTTTATCAGTTTCGGGTCATGCCCTTCGGGTTATGCAATGCCCCTGCTACATTTCAGAGGTTAATGGAACGGGTTCTAGCTGGTTTGCATTGGTCATCCTGTTTAGTGTATCTTGATGATATTATTGTTTATAGTAGAAGTGTTGAAGAGCATTTGACATTACTTGGGGAGGTGTTTGCCCGCCTTAGAAAGGCTGGGCTAAAGATCAAGCCTTCAAAATGTCATTTGCTACAGACCAGTGTGTTTGTTATCTAGGACATGTGGTTTCTGAAAAAGGGGTAGAGACAGACCCGGAAAAAATTCGATGCATTGCAGACTTGCCTATTCCATCTAGTCTAAAAGATTTGCAGTCCTTTTTAGGGTTAGCATCGTACTACCGCAGGTTTATCAGAAACTTTGCACACATCGCATCTCCTTTGCATGCATTAGCACGTAAAGATAGAGATTGGGTGTGGACTCCGCAGTGCAAAGATGCATTTTTTGAGCTTAAGAAAGTACTGACATCTGCTCCAGTTCTTGTTCTGCCTAATTTTCGTGCAAAGTTTGTGCTAGACACTGATGCAAGTGATGATGGGTTGGGCGCTGTTTTATCACAAGTTGTTGAGGGAAGGGAGCATGTCATTGCATATGCAGGCCGAACGCTTACCAGAGCTGAGCGACGCTATTGTGCAACACGAAAAGAAATGCTGGCCTTGGTGTGGGCATCACACCATTTCCGACCTTATCTTTACGGAAGGAAATTTGTATTGCGAACTGACCATAGTGCATTGCAGTGGCGTCATAGTTTCAAAGAGCCAGAGGGCCAGGTGGCAAGATGGCTGGAGGGGATGGCTGAGTTCAACTATGAAGTAGTACATAGACCAGGTAAGCAGCATTGTAATGCAGATGCTCTTTCTCGTGGACAGTGCCGTCAATGTGGGCTGGATTTTAGTTGCACTGACTTTGAGGAAGAGGAAGAAGTCATGATGGCAGCTGAAGTTTCCATTCTACCTGTGCGGCCCAACCAGGATATCAGAAATCTTCAGGAAGCAGATGCCAATCTCAGGGCTGTCATGGAGTGGGTAGAATCAGGCATCACTCCACAGCAATGTCCACCAAATTCAACCTGGCAACTCAAATCCCTGTGGACCCAGAGGGGTAACTTATTGGTTAAGGATGGTATTCTGTATCGCCAATGGGAAGATATTCAGGGTGGGGGGAAAAATAAGAGGTTGCAACTTATCCTGCCAGCAGCCCTGGTTCCTGAAGTGTTAGGGAGTCTCCATGATTCCTGTATAGCAGGGCACCTTGGCGCTAAAAAGACATTGGAGAAGGTACGTGTTCGCTTTTATTGGCCAGGGCAGAAGAGGGAAGTGGATAAGTGGTGTGCAGACTGCCTGGTGTGTAACTCAAGGAAGTCACCAGTGAAGAACAGAGCACAGTTGCAGCTCAGCTTGGCAGAAAGACCCTTGCAAAGAATTGCCATGGATATTGTTGGACCTTTGCCTGTAACTCCACGAGGTAACCGATACATACTTGTTGTAGGTGATTACTTCACGAAGTGGAAGGAAGCATTCCCCTTAGCTGACATGGAAGCAAGCTCGATTGCTCAGGTGGTTGTGAATGAAATTATTTGTCGATTCGGTACTCCTGATACTATTCACACAGACCAGGGCAGGAACTTTGAGTCGGGACTTATCAGAGACATCTGCCAACTGCTAGGTGTGAAGAAGACTCGTACCACACCTTATCATCCTGAGTCAGATGGCCTAGTGGAACGTTTTAACAGAACGTTAATTGACATGCTCAGTATGGCTGTTTCTGATAACGAGCGAGATTGGGATCTACAGCTTCCAACGTTGCTGCTTGCCTATCGGACAAGCAAGCATGAAACTACAGGGACCACTCCGTTCTTCCTTATGTTTGGAAGAGATCCACGGTTACCAGAAGATGTGATGTACTCACTTCCTATAGAGAGCTATACATCAGAACATCAGTACTGCCGGGAATTGAAGAGGCGGTTGCAGCAAGCCTATGCAAGAGTAAGGGAATATTCACGTAAGAAACAACTCCACCAGAAAGACGTGTATGACTGCCATGTCAAAGGTGATTCATATCATGTAAATGACATGGTTTTTCTGCATTGCCCTGCTATACCCAGGGGTCTGTCACGTAAATTCCACAAACCATGGCAAGGACCTTACAGGGTGGTAAAGGTTATTGGACCGACAGTATATAGAATAGCAGACTGCACAAATCCCAGGAAGAAAAAGGTGGTTCATTTTAATCGCTTGAAGCGAGCACCTATTGGTAAGGTACCTGAGCCTGCTAAGGGGGAGGATATGGTTGAAGGGGCAAGGAATGATATCTTACCTGTTGGTCCTATATCTGGTAATAGGAATGGAATGGACCTTGTGGAGGACAGTTTGGAAGAGGAAATGGTCTGGATGCCATCAACTGAAGTTAAAGACCAAGCCCCAAAGGATCCAATAGCTCAATTGCCTGGTCCACCTGAAGAGATTCCCCCTGCTCCAGCAGCTCAAGTGCCTGGGCCACCAGAAGCAATTCCACCTGCTCCAGTAGCTCAAGTGCCTGGGCAACTGGCCCCTGCTGCGGTTCGGCGGTCTACCAGACAAACAAGGCCACCAGTGAGATATGGGAATCCAATCTCCCTTCCAGATGACGTTGATATATTGTGATGTGTGGGAACAAACTCTCTTTCCAAGAGGAGGAATAATGTAACATGTGGTGCCAGACGTCTCGACATGTACATGCTAGTGTTGTATAAGTGTGGTGTATGAGCGTAGGTACATATTGTGTGCTACTGTGTAATTGCGTGGATTTTTGCTGCTGTCATTGAGACTGTCCTTTGGATCCATTACTTGCGCGCGCGGAACGCGGCTGGCGTTACAAGGGCAAGAATGGCGAGGGGGGGAGGAGGAGGAGGAGGAGGAGGAGGAGGAGGAGGAGGAAGGTATATTCATGATAGTTACTAATATCGACTAAGGAAGTAAAATTAATGGAAGTGACATATAGTGCACATCAGCATGTATGTATATTACATGTGAATGCTGTGGGACATGAGCATGTATACGTCAAGTATAGTGCACGTGAATGCTTTGGGACATGAGCATGGGGTGGAGGCCAGCTTCTTTCCTCTTACAGTGATACTGCATCAGTTGTACTATAGCGAAATCCAAAATGTAAGATTATATCTACAAAGGGAACAAAAGAGATTTTGGTAGTTGTACCCATAACGATTGTTTTTGGAATTTTTTTTTGTAAGATCCACCTTATTGTTTAAGATAGCCACCTTGATATCATTTGGATAAGTAACGTATATTTAACCGAGCGCAGTGCCTTAAATTTTCGCATCCTCCATCTTTTAATTCGCGCACGCCTGCGTGCCGCATACAGAGTTATGCCGTATCTGCATCAAAATACATGCAGATTGAATTATTTGTTTATATATATATATATACATTGCAGGTTCGGCGGTTGGTATACTGCATCTATGGGTGGCACTTTAACGCTAACATAACTTCGTACAGAAAACTTGTTAACTATCTTTTGCTTTGCAAACTTTTTTTGCATTCTCAATCTACTTGTAAACAGATCATAATATTAGTGGAACAGCCGGACCTTGCAAGGATACCCGAGCATTCTCTCTCATCAAGGTAAAGCTTAGTCTACCGTACATCTCCTTCGTCACAATACGGCTTCACTGGAGGCTGAGCCTACTGCCAATCTTTTTCTGGTGCGCTGAGAATGTATCAATTACCTTTTCTCCCCAACCAACATACGTCTCAACAGTCATCGGCGTCATCTTTGGAGACTTTCGTCGAGCTCTGCTCTCTCTTAAACTTGTGAACGGAAGTGGTATATGGAACATTCACACTGTCAAACCCGCCCAGCTGATATCCTTGTCCCGTCATGGGTCCCTTGGCAAACATACTGCTTGCGGCATTACAGTAGTGAATCCGCTCAACCCATGCTCAACTGTGCGTCACGCTGCGCAGCAGAGAAGGAAGTTGTCGAGATGATTAAGAACGGCCCAAAGTGCAGGGAACTTGGATGAGAGTGCATTCCCCTGGCCGTTGAGAAGTATGGTGGTCGGAGAGATACATTCCAGCGCACAAGCAGGGCATTGGCAGTAGGCTCAGCCTCCAAGCGAAGCCGTATATTGACGAAGGAGATGTAAGGTAGACTAAGCCTTACCTTGATGAGGGAAAATGCTTGGGGTATCCTTGCAAGGTCCGGCTGGCTTGTTACCTGCGTGAGCTCTTATCGTGCTGTTGTTCTGTATTACATTGTTATTATATTATCGTATTATCTTTGCAAAAATAAAAAATGGGACACGTAATTTTTAATACGTGATCGGGCAAATTTTTTAAATACTATATTTCCGCAGTAAGGGTTTTGTTACAGGTTGTAAATATGAGGTAAAGGTTTTGCTACAGATTGTAAATATGAGAACCACACATTCATCACTTCTACAAATATACCGCTTTCTCATCAGTTTCCTATCAACCGGCGTAGAGTAAATTCAACCGTGTATTTAAACAAACACATTTAATCACATTTCATACCCTTGCGACAGCCGACTGAACGACAGTATAGAGAATGCTGAAGGAACTGGCTCTTCTTGTGACCCTACTGGCACTTTTCGCTGATGCACGTCCTCAGGGCGATGAGGTTTGTGACTGTAAGCGGCATGGAGGCATTTACGATGATTTGCAACAGCTGCTGAACGAGATGAACGAAGAGGTCCTTACCAGAGGGCCGAGCGATGACGATAATGACAACAGCGATAACAACAGTAAGAGCTAGCGGCGCATTTAGGACAGTCTACTGATTTACAGTCAACGCAGTGGGATTTGAAGATATGATGATCAGTTATTTGGGAGCAAAGAGGGCAGAAAGTCTGAACGTGTCCCCGCAGGTAAGAATAAATAATTAAAGTATTTCTATGTGTGTGTGGCATAATGAAACGAAGTCACCTTACGTATCGACATGTTCTTGTCACTATATATATGGATACTATTCATTACGAACAATGCAGTCTGATATAATTATACGAGTAAGCCGTTATCAATTTTCCATTGACCGTAACACTTATTCCTTGCCACTATGAATGGATACAATGAACAATGCAGTGTGTAAGCCAGTATCCATGATACTACATTTACCATTGTAACATGACATGCTTATATACCTATTCTTCGTTGCCATGCCACGAATACTATTAATCACGCAGCATGTAAGTGTCAATGATGTTGCATTTCCATTTCACCTTTACGGTAACCATGCATACTTGTTCCTGACATGGATACTATTATGAAAAATGCAGACTGTAAGCATAATAAATAATGTTGTATTTCCCATCGCACCTCTACCGTGCCTACGCATACCTTGTTGACATGCGAACAATGATACAGCGTGTAAGTATCAAGGATGCTCTATTTCCCATTGCACCTTTACCATGCCTTCTTATTCCTTGTTGACAATGCAGCCTGTAAGTATCAATGACTCGGATGTACCATTTCCCATTAATATTGCGCCTTTACTGTACCTACTTATTCCCTGTTTACATGAACTATGCAGGCTGTAAGTATCAATTATGTTGCATCCCATTGCACCTTACTGTACCCACTTATTCATTGTCATGGATTTTATTACTAACAATGCAGTGCGTAAGTATCAATGCCGGATGTTGAATTTCCAAATACATTACATCAAAATAAAACTACTTATTCCTTGTCACCATGGATACTAATACAGCCCGTACGTATCAATGATGCTGCATTTCCAATTGTATGTTAACATTCCTATTTATTCCTTGTCACCATGGATACCATAATTAACAATGCAGTTAGTGAGTTCAATAGCTGCATCTTCCGCTGTAACCTAACACGTCTCCTCCAATACTATTATGAACAAATGAATCCAGAGTGTAAGTGTATTATTGATGTTGCATTTCCAATTGCATTTCAACATGCCATCTTATTCCTTGTTACCATGGATACCATAATTAACAATGCAGGGCGTAAGTTCAATAGCTGCATCTTCACCTGTACCTTAACATGACTCCTTCCCATGAATTACTATTGTGACCAATGCAGAATGTAAGTAACGATGATCATGTCAACAATAATATCCAACTGTACCTAATTATTCTGGCCTTGTCACTATGGGATTACTATATATTTACAATCCAGTGCGTAAGTATCAATGACATAACATTTAATTTTGCATTTTTTAACACATCTAATTCTCTGGCCTTTGTCACAATGCATTACCAAACCAGCGTGTAAGTGTATCAATGATGTTGGAATTCCCATTGCAATATACCATTTCTTATTGCCATGGTTACTATTATGAACAATGCAGTCTGTAAGTATAAATTATGTTGGAATTTCCATTGCAATTTACCATTCCTCATTGCCATGGTTACTATTATGAACAATGCAGGGAGTAAGTATCAATGGGGTTTCATTTCCTATTGGACGTTTACATGCCTATTTGTTCTTGTTGCTATGAATACTATTATGAACAAAATAGGTTGTAAGTATCAATGATGTTCCATTTACAATTTTCCATTACACCTTTACCATGCCTATTTATTGCTGCTGCCATGGTTACTATTTATGAACAATGCAGAAAGTAAGTATCAATGATGTTGCATTTCCCGTTGCACATCAGTTACATGCCTACATGTTTTTGTTGTCATGGATACTATTATGAACATGCAGATCGTAAGTATTCATTTTTCGTTAGTTTACCATGTCTAATTATTGCTTGTTGCCGTGGTTACTATTATCACCTATGCAGGGCGTAAGTATCAGTGACGTTGCATTCCTTACCATGCCTACTTATTCCTTGTTGCCATGGATATTATTACTATTATGAACAATGCAGGGTGTAAGTATCAATATGCAATGGAGTTGCATTTACTGGTTTACCTTACCATTCTTTGTTGCAATGGCTACTATTACTACTATGAACAATGCAGCAAGTAAGTATCAATGATTTTGCATCTACCATTGCACCTTACCATGTGTACTTATTCCTTGTTGCTATGGATATTATTACTATTACAAACAATACAGACAGTAAGTATCAATGATGCATTTACCATTGCACCTTACCATGCCTACTTATTCCTTGTGGCCATGGATACTATTATGAACAATGCAGTATGTAAGTATCAATTTTTCATTACCCATTGCACCTTAATATGCCTGCTTATTCTATGTCCATATGCGCACTTTGTGGGCAATGCAGTGTGTAAGTGAAAAATGCATTCACCATTGGTCATTAATACTCATTCCTTGTCACCATGAACATAATTATGCATTTTGCAGTGCGTAAGTATCCATGATGTTGAATTTGCAACTGCACGCTGTAACAAAAATCTATTGTCGTGATGGACACTACTGTGCAGTGTGTAAGTATCATTTCCCATTGCACTTAAACATGAGTACCTAATCATTTTCATTTCGTACCTGCTTGGATTGAAGATGGTGGTAAGATTGTAAACAAGTTTGTTGTGTTGTGATTCTTTTACTGTTTTTTTTTTGTATGCTGCATCTTGTACTACTCTAATGTTTCATTTTCAATTCACCATAGGCCTCACTGTAAGTTTCACTGAACAATTCTGTTAATTTGTTGTGGTTTCTGGCTTCTCATTTATTAAACCCCATATATGTTTAACTCCTTAAAACATACACTGAAGTCCATGAAGGGACATGTTGGACTGAATGGCCGGCTGCAGCTACTTGTAGATATGTAATGACTATAGGGATTTTAGTTGAGCATCTTTTTTTATAAGCTGTTTTTCTGATGAGCAATATGTTAAAAGTCACTTCATATGCGTGATTTTGATTATAGCCCGCTCGCTCCAATTAGTAAGTGTTATGATACCTTCACTTTCAAGTCTTTCAATCTCGGCTTCAACCTTTGCCCTCATTGCAAAGGAATGGGCGGCTTTGACAGAACACCGGAACTACTCCTTCCTTCAAATTCACTTTTGCCTTCATTCCCTTCAAGGTGCCAAGAACGTCTTTCATTCAGCCATTTCTCTGTTTCCTGTGCTTGAGCACACAGGGCATTTATTTGTTCCCCGTTCCATGGGACTTCCAGTTTTGCTAACCAGTTGCATCCTAACAGAGGTGGGACTGACCCATCAACCACTAATAGTGGTAAGGTGTGAGTATGATTATTTTCCTCTACCTTGACTGCCACCTGTCCCTTTGGAGTGATGACCTCTCCGGTGTACATCCTCAACTGTGTCTCTGCTTTCTTTAAAGGGGGGTGGCTCAGCTTCTCCCTGTACTTTTTGTAGGATATGAGGGATACAGCTGCTCCAATGTCTAGCTCCATTTGCATCTTTTGGCCTTCTACCATGATTATTTTGTAGAAAGGTTTCACCGTGTGTATTTGCATATCCCACAGCCTACCCCAGTTGATTTGGTAGTCTTCCTCGGTTAACACTGTGCAAAAAACCTAGTATACGCTAGCGTATATTTTTGCGTATATTTCGCGTATACCATCAATATACCAAGGGTAGTGTATATTTCGAATATCCACCTGGTATATTTCAAGAATCCCTAGGTGACAATTATTCATTGTGCGTATTCTCGAAATATCACGTATACGCACACCGCAATGAATTATGCAACGCATTCAAATCTAAATAACTTACATGTATAACTTTGATATTAATAATTTGAACCGCAGTATGCCTGCTATGTGAATTCGAACGTAGAGCATTATGGACGTTTACCACTTGAACTATAAGCGTCGGTACGTATGTAAGATATTAATGATGCATGGCATGGCTTAACAGGTGGGTAAGATAAGTGAGGAGGACAGGAATGGGGGTGTGTATGCCAGGGTTATGTGTTATCGCATGCGTCACTGTTGACCAGTGGGTACTTTAGGCAACACTAGCTAAGTTAACGAATGCGTAATTGTATGCTGTATACCAGTGGGTCAATGTGTCTACAGGATGGTAGGAAGCATGGGAGGCCATGTTTGACCGGGAGCAATCTTTGTAACCAGGTAGCCCAGCAGGGTGGTGAATTGGCCGCCCATGCAACCATATATTTGCAGCTCATCATTTATATCAGCCATTGTTTTAAAGTGTGTGAGGGAGCAGGAGTATGGTCAAGATCCCCAGTGAGAAAGACCTAGAGTTGCAGAGGTTAGCTGATATGGTTCCTGACAAATAGGCCAACAGTATGATCACCACTGAAATAGCAATGAAATAGCAGTGACACCTTGTGGTCTTGGCACTTGCACTGTGTAAAAAGGGTTGTTATACTCGCCTGTATAACATTGTTATACAAGTAGTTATACAGCATTTGTTATACACATTGCATATAATTGTGTATAACTGTGTATAATGGTAGTATGTACTAATTAAAAAACCGCAGTGTAAAAAGGGTTGTTATACTCGCCTGTATATCCGCCTGTATATCATTGTTATACAAGTAACTGTTATACACATTGTGTATAACTGTATACATGTGATGCTAATTTTATACCGCATCATAGCGAGGGCGTAATTCGTTGTTAATTGAGCTATTGGCCATTAATAATGGGCCATTAAATTTAAATTTAAAAAGAAAGATGGCTATACGTGTTCCGAAGTGTCAAATAAAGAAATCGCGGAAGGAAAGCGTATATCTGGTTGGTCGGAGTTCTGGCTAAAATTTATGTATACACATACTAGCTTAGTTTATGAATTACGCACATTTGAATTTGATTCGTCTACCGGTACTTGTATACAGTTTCAGTGATGATATGTGTGAAGCCAAAAAGCCCCAAGTTGTGTAGACGTCGCTTTGGATGGAGTGACCACTGAAAGGTAAGCCAATGTAGTTTTGTAATATTTCTGGGTTGTACCATGTATATAAATAATTTATGGTTGTCATACATACTATTATAATCAATTTTTAAAAGTCACCTTTTGAAATGGGCTGATTGTAACTGTGGCAACCAGCTCAGTATACACGCCCAGGGTCAGGCTACATGCTGCATATGTATGTGATTGTGTGTGTGTTGTGTGTGTGTGTGTGTATACATGTGTATGTAATAGTAACATGTATTATATGTGTGTGCATTTGGTACATGTGTGTGCGTGTGTGTTTGTTGTGTGCATGTATGCGCATACATGTGTATGTGAGCATGTATATGTGTACACGTTCAACGTGTGTATATTCACTGATTCAATGTTCCTGTTACATTGGTCATGATGTAATCTGTGCATCAAGCATGCAGGATCGGTGCTCTGGGTACATTGCATGTATATGTGTGTTCTGAGTTATTGGTGAGACAAGCGTATGCCGTTTGACAGTCTGATGCACATGAACAATGGCCTCCTTGATAATAATGTGCTCACCTCATGCTGTCATGTGCTCACCTCATGCTGTCATCATGTGCTAACCTCATGCTGACATCATGTGCTCACCTTATGCTGTCTCATGTGCTCACCTCGTGCTGTCATCAATCCTCATGCTGTCATCATGTGCTAACCTCATGCTGTCATGTGCTCACCTCATGTTGTCATCATGTGCTCACCTCATGCTGTCATGTGCTCACCTCATACTGTCATTATGTGCTAACCTCATGCTGTCATGTGCTCACCTCATACTGTCATCATGTGCTAACCTCATGCTGTCATGAGCTCACCTCATGCTGTCATCATGTGGATCATGTGCTCACCTCATGCTATCATGATCTCACCTCATGCTGTCATCATGTGCTAACCTCATGCTGTCATGTGCTAATCTCATGCTGTCATCATGTGCTCACTTCATGCTGTCATCATGTGCTAACCTCATGCTGTCATCATGTGCTCACCTCATGCTGACATCATGTGCTCTCCTCATGCTGACATAATGTGCTCACCTGATGCTGTCATCATGTGCTCACCTCATGCTGTCGTCATGTGCTCACCTCATGCTGTCATGTGCTCACCTCATGCTGTCATAATGTGCTCACCTCATGCTGTCATGTGCTCACCTCATGCTGACATCATGTGCTCACCTCGTGCTGTCATGTGCTCACCTCATGCTGTCATGTGCTCACCTCATGCTGTCATCATGTGCTCACCTCATGCTGTCATGATCTCACCTCATACTGTCATCATGTGCTCACATCATGCTGTCATGTGCTCACCTCATGCTGTCATAATGTGCTCACCTCATGCTGTCATGTGCTCACCTCATGCTGACATCATGTGCTCACCTCATGCTGTCATGTGCTCACCTCATGCTGACATGATGTGCTCACCTCATGCTGTCATGTGCTCACCTCATGCTGTCATCATGTGCTCACCTCATGCTGTCATGTGCTCACCTCATGCTGTCATGTGCTCACCTCATGCTGTCATGTGCTCACCTCATGCTGTCATGTGCTCACTTCATACTGTCATCATGTGCTTACCTCATGCTGTCATGTGCTCACCTCATGCTGTCATCATGTGCTCACCTCATGCTGTCATGATCTCACCTCATACTGTCATCATGTGCTAACCTCATGCTGTCATGTGCTCACCTCATACTGTCATTATGTGCTAACCTCATGCTGTCATGTGCTCACCTCATGCTGTCATCATGTGCTAACCTCATGCTGTCATGAGCTCACCTCATGCTGTCATCATGTGCTCACCTCATGCTGTCATGATCTCACCTCATACTGTCATCATGTGCTAACCTCATGCTGTCATGTGCTCACATCGTACTGTCATCATGTGCTCACCTCATGCTGTCATCATGTGCTATCCTCATGCTGTCATCATGTGCTAACCTCATGCTGCCATCATGTGCTCACCTCATGCTGACATGTGCTACCCTCATGTTGTCATCATGTGCTAACCTCATGCTGTCATGTGCTCACCTCATACTGTCATCATGTGCTAACCTCATGCTGTCATCATGTGCTAACCTCATGCTGTCATCATGTGCTCACCTCATGCTGTCATGTGCTCACCTCATGCTGTCATCATGTGCTCACCTCATGTTGTTTATCATGTGCTAACCTCATGCTGTCATCATGTGCTCACCTCATGCTGTCGTCATGTGCTCACCTCATGCTGTCATAATGTGCTCACCTCATGCTGTCATGTGCTCACCTCATGCTGACATCATGTGCTCACCTCATGCTGTCATGTGCTCACCTCATGCTGACATGATGTGCTCTCCTCATGCTGACATCATGTGCTCACCTGATGCTGTCATCATGTGCTCACCTCATGCTGTCGTCATGTGCTCACCTCATGCTGTCATAATGTGCTCACCTCATGCTGTCATGTGCTCACCTCATGCTGACATCATGTGCTCACCTCATGCTGTCATGTGCTCACCTCATGCTGACATCATGTGCTCACCTCATGCTGTCATGTGCTCACCTCATGCTGTCATCATGTGCTCACCTCATGCTGTCATGTGCTCACCTCATGCTGTCATGTGCTCACCTCATGCTGTCATGTGCTCACCTCATGCTGTCATGTGCTCACCTCATGCTGTCATGTGCTCACCTCATGCTGTCATGTGCTCACCTCATGCTGTCATCATGTGCTAACCTCATGCTGACATCATGTGCTCACCTTATGCTGTCTCATGTGCTCACCTCGTGCTGTCATCAATCCTCATGCTGTCATCATGTGCTAACCTCATGCTGTCATGTGCTCACCTCATGTTGTCATCATGTGCTCACCTCATGCTGTCATGTGCTCACCTCATACTGTCATCATGTGCTAACCTCATGCTGTCATGATCTCACCTCATACTGTCATCATGTGCTAACCTCATGCTGACATCATGTGCTCTCCTCATGCTGACATAATGTGCTCACCTGATGCTGTCATCATGTGCTCACCTCATGCTGTCGTCATGTGCTCACCTCATGCTGTCATGTGCTCACCTCATGCTGTCATAATGTGCTCACCTCATGCTGTCATGTGCTCACCTCATGCTGTCATGTGCTCACCTCATGCTGTCATCATGTGCTCACCTCATGCTGTCATGATCTCACCTCATACTGTCATCATGTGCTCACCTCATGCTGTCATGTGCTCACCTCATGCTGTCATAATGTGCTCACCTCATGCTGTCATGTGCTCACCTCATGCTGACATCATGTGCTCACCTCATGCTGTCATGTGCTCACCTCATGCTGACATGATGTGCTCACCTCATGCTGTCATGTGCTCACCTCATGCTGTCATCATGTGCTCACCTCATGCTGTCATGTGCTCACCTCATGCTGTCATGTGCTCACCTCATGCTGTCATGTGCTCACCTCATGCTGTCATGTGCTCACCTCATACTGTCATCATGTGCTTACCTCATGCTGTCATGTGCTCACCTCATACTGTCATTATGTGCTAACCTCATGCTGTCATCATGTGCTATCCTCATGCTGTCACATGTGCTCACCTCATACTGTCATCATGTGCTAACCTCATGCTGTCATCATGTGCTCACCTCATGCTGTCATCATGTGCTCACCTCATGCTGTCGTCATGTGCTCACCTCATACTGTCATCATGTGCTAACCTCATGCTGTCATGTGCTCACCTCATGCTGTCATCATGTGCTCACCTCATGCTGTCATGATCTCACCTCATACTGTCATCATGTGCTAACCTCATGCTGTCATGTGCTCACCTCATGCTGCCATCATGTGCTCACCTCATGCTGACATGTGCTACCCTCATGTTGTCATCATGTGCTAACCTCATGCTGTCATGTGCTCACCTCATACTGTCATCATGTGCTCACCTCATACTGTCATCATGTGCTAACCTCATGCTGTCATGTGCTCACCTCATGCTGTCATCATGTGCTCACCTCATGCTGTCATGATCTCACCTCATACTGTCATCATGTGCTAACCTCATGCTGTCATGTGCTCACATCGTACTGTCATCATGTGCTCACCTCATGCTGTCATCATGTGCTCACCTCATGCTGACATGTGCTACCCTCATGTTGTCATCATGTGCTAACCTCATGCTGTCATGTGCTCACCTCATGCTGTCATCATGTGCTCACCTCATGCTGTCATGTGCTCACCTCATACTGTCATCATGTGCTAACCTCATACTGTCATCATGTGCTCACCTCATGCTGTCATCATGTGCTCACCTCATGCTGTCGTCATGTGCTCACCTCATACTGTCATCATGTGCTAACCTCATGCTGTCATGTGCTCACCTCATGCTGTCATCATGTGCTCACCTCATGCTGTCATGATCTCACCTCATACTGTCATCATGTGCTAACCTCATGCTGTCATGTGCTCACCTCATGCTGCCATCATGTGCTCACCTCATGCTGACATGTGCTACCCTCATGTTGTCATCATGTGCTAACCTCATGCTGTCATGTGCTCACCTCATACTGTCATCATGTGCTCACCTCATACTGTCATCATGTGCTAACCTCATGCTGTCATGTGCTCACCTCATGCTGTCATCATGTGCTCACCTCATGCTGTCATGATCTCACCTCATACTGTCATCATGTGCTAACCTCATGCTGTCATGTGCTCACATCGTACTGTCATCATGTGCTCACCTCATGCTGTCATCATGTGCTCACCTCATGCTGACATGTGCTACCCTCATGTTGTCATCATGTGCTAACCTCATGCTGTCATGTGCTCACCTCATGCTGTCATCATGTGCTCACCTCATGCTGTCATGTGCTCACCTCATACTGTCATCATGTGCTAACCTCATACTGTCATCATGTGCTAACCTCATGCTGTCATCATGTGCTCACCTCATGTTGTTTATCATGTGCTAACCTCATGCTGTCATCATGTGCTCACCTCATGCTGTCGTCATGTGCTCACCTCATGCTGTCATAATGTGCTCACCTCATGCTGTCATGTGCTCACCTCATGCTGACATCATGTGCTCACCTCATGCTGTCATGTGCTCACCTCATGCTGACATGATGTGCTCTCCTCATGCTGACATAATGTGCTCACCTGATGCTGTCATCATGTGCTCACCTCATGCTGTCGTCATGTGCTCACCTCATGCTGTCATAATGTGCTCACCTCATGCTGTCATGTGCTCACCTCATGCTGACATCATGTGCTCACCTCATGCTGTCATGTGCTCACCTCATGCTGACATCATGTGCTCACCTCATGCTGTCATGTGCTCACCTCATGCTGTCATCATGTGCTCACCTCATGCTGTCATGTGCTCACCTCATGCTGTCATGTGCTCACCTCATGCTGTCATGTGCTCACCTCATGCTGTCATGTGCTCACCTCATACTGTCATCATGTGCTAACCTCATGCTGTCATGTGCTCACCTCGTACTGTCATCATGTGCTCACCTCATGCTGTCATCATGTGCTCACCTCATGCTGTCATGTGCTCACCTCATGCTGTCATGTGCTCACCTCATGCTGTCATGTGCTCACCTCATGCTGTCATGTGCTCACCTCATACTGTCATCATGTGCTCACCTCATGCTGTCATGTGCTCACCTCATACTGTCATCATGTGCTAACCTCATGCTGTCATGTGCTCACATCGTACTGTCATCATGTGCTCACCTCATGCTGTCATCATGTGCTCACCTCATGCTGACATGTGCTACCCTCATGTTGTCATCATGTGCTAACCTCATGCTGTCATGTGCTCACCTCATGCTGTCATCATGTGCTCACCTCATGCTGTCGTGTGCTCACCTCATACTGTCATCATGTGCTAACCTCATACTGTCATCATGTGCTAACCTCATGCTGTCATCATGTGCTCACCTCATGTTGTTTATCATGTGCTAACCTCATGCTGTCATCATGTGCTCACCTCATGCTGTCGTCATGTGCTCACCTCATGCTGTCATAATGTGCTCACCTCATGCTGTCATGTGCTCACCTCATGCTGACATCATGTGCTCACCTCATGCTGTCATGTGCTCACCTCATGCTGACATGATGTGCTCTCCTCATGCTGACATAATGTGCTCACCTGATGCTGTCATCATGTGCTCACCTCATGCTGTCGTCATGTGCTCACCTCATGCTGTCATAATGTGCTCACCTCATGCTGTCATGTGCTCACCTCATGCTGACATCATGTGCTCACCTCATGCTGTCATGTGCTCACCTCATGCTGACATCATGTGCTCACCTCATGCTGTCATGTGCTCACCTCATGCTGTCATCATGTGCTCACCTCATGCTGTCATGTGCTCACCTCATGCTGTCATGTGCTCACCTCATGCTGTCATGTGCTCACC
This sequence comes from Eunapius fragilis, assembly GCA_963681505.1. Taxonomy (NCBI): domain Eukaryota; kingdom Metazoa; phylum Porifera; class Demospongiae; order Spongillida; family Spongillidae; genus Eunapius; species Eunapius fragilis. The sequence continues at coordinate 2,590,908 of OY811977.1, read as the reverse complement.
TCATGCTGTCATGTGCTCACCTCATACTGTCATCATGTGCTAACCTCATGCTGTCATGTGCTCACCTCGTACTGTCATCATGTGCTCACCTCATGCTGCCATCATGTGCTCACCTCATGCTGACATGTGCTACCCTCATGTTGTCATCATGTGCTAACCTCATGCTGTCATGTGCTCACCTCGTACTGTCATCATGTGCTAACCTCATGCTGATATCATGTGCTCACCTCATGCTGTCATCATGTGCTCACCTCATGTTGTTATCATGTGCTAACCTCATGTTGTCATCATGTGCTAACCTCATGCTGTCATCATGTGCTCACCTCATGCTGTCATCATGTGCTCACCTCATGTTGTCATCATGTGCTCACCTCATGCTGTCATCATGTGCTAACCTCATGCTGTCATCATGTGCTCACCTCATGCTGTCATGTGCTCACCTCATGCTGTCATCATGTGCTCACCTCATGTTGTTATCATGTGCTCACCTCATGTTGTCATCATGTGCTACCCTCATGCTGTCATGTGCTCACCTCATACTGTCATCATGTGCTAACCTCATGCTGTCATGTGCTCACCTCATACTGTCATCATGTGCTAACCTCATGCTGATATCATGTGCTCACCTCATGCTGTCATCATGTGCTCACCTCATGTTGTTATCATGTGCTAACCTCATACTGTCATGTGTTCACCTCATACTGTCATCAGGTGCCTGATGAAGATGGTTTGGTATTTAATGCTAGCATTCCTACTTACCCTAATCACCTAATAATGTCTACTAAACCACATCACATGATCTTAACACTCACCTTGCATGCACACACATGCGCACACACATACACACATACACACACATACACATACTTGAAGAAGTTGCCAAGGGATAATACACTCACACAGTTGGTCGGATGGCTGCTTTGCCACACCCCATGATGAGGCTACCATGATGCATGTAGCCACAGTCTTGATAACTGGGGCACTCCTGCCAAAGGGGAGGGTTGGTGGACTAACTGTGGGCTGTTAGCACTGAAGTTTGATTGCTTTGGTGTCACTCTGAAGTTTTTATAGTTCACTGTGTGATGTTTAGTCAGTGCCAAATAGACCCAGGCAGCAATATGTTTTGGTGCCTAGCTGTGTAGGGCTTTCATTGTTCTGTGAACATTCTTACATGTAGTGGTTGTATTGAAGGACCTTTTGGGAGGATATTGGCATGTGTGCAGCTACATACATAGGGTACGCATTTTGCAGTCCCTGGTGTGCATCTAATAGTGTCATGTTCGTAGGTGTGCATCAAATAGAATCATGTTAGTGGCCAGACCAGGTATTGTAATACAGTCTTGTGTACATCAAATAAGTCATTTCTAAGTTGCTTTTGAAACCCCACTCTGAGCAGAACAAATACAGTGTGTACGAGGCTTCTTGTCAAATGAATGTAACGCGCATGCGTAGACTCTTCAAAGCCGCATGCATATATGGCGTCATCGTCGGGAAATCTACTGCAACTATAACCGTACGTTCCTATCATCCAGAAGAAATATCTTAGGTGGGTCTTCAAGTAAATTGAGGGACTAGTGGCTAATTCCCAAGTCTCTCCTCTAACAGGTCCCCGAGAAACGATGAAGTCATGTCGTCACAGCAGAACCTACATGTATATCGATACTAGTACGATGATGACGAAGAAGACCGCGCCAAACCCTAGGTCCTAGGCAGCATGGCGATGCTGTTTGTACGGTCCGTTACACTACTGCAGGAGGTTGCGAAACTACAGATCCAAAACTGTCTCAAAGCGATGCTGTAAGACCAACTCGAGGGAAAAGGACATCACTTTCTGTACAGGTGCAGTAACGTTATATCGGCTTTTTTTTTCCTACTGAGGAGAATCCAGCTGAAGTCTCGAAGCGTAAGCAGTGATCATCACCTTTTTTTTCTCGATCAAATTTAGAGACGTCATTAAAACTAGCAAAGGCAGAGCGGGTAAGAGATTGCGTTTTCATTCACACTTGCTGTTTATCAGTGTCTGTTGTCAGAATTGACAAATTATACGAAGAGCGGAGATAGAGAAGTAGCGGATTGCTTTGGAGTATAAGGTAATGGCTTCGTTTGTTTTAACCCTGTATATTCCCTGCAGCTAGACAAGGAAACTTCAGATTCAGCTGAGCTTGTCAAGCAATCCCGCCGTCAGTGTAGGCCTCTGTTTGCATTTGTATCGTATGGATGCTCTATTTTGCTGTAGCTATATGGACTATGGTGACAGTACAGGGAAGCAGTTTGAAGCCTACGCTCAACTACTGCCGCGCGTTTCGTTAGAAGAGTTTGCAATGGATTTCTGAGCAACTCGTGGCAACGGCGGGTTGGAGGGCCACTACTGGAGTATCTCCTTCCTGGATGGCTGGAGAGCTTGAACGTTGTCTATTGATTGTATTGCTTTATGTAATATTGATAATAATTTTAATACTAATCAAGCCAGTATACAACGAACGTAATCGGGTGGCGTACCCAATACAGTATACGGTCAACGTAGGTACAGTGTAGTATCCGGAGACATTAATTAGAGAATCCTCCATAAGCGCACGTGATACATTTGAGGATACTCGAAATATACGCAGTGCGAAATTGGTTCTATACGCAAAATATACCAGTGGGATATTTCGCGTATACGCACGCGTATATTCATGCAATATACGCAAAATATACAATAGCGTATATCCTATTTTTTGCACAGTGTAAGGTCTCTTCTACAGCACGCAGTTTTCTTTTATCATAAGATTTGATAGGCTGTGTCTGTGAAGGGTCATTATGGCTGACAACTCTTGTTGCAGCAGACGCACTCTATGTGCCTCTTTTTCTTGCAAAATCTATACTACATCACCACCACATATCAGGGCATGGTTCCCATGAATGTCCAGGGTTTTGGAACAGTATGGGCAGGAATCTACATCTGAGAAAAGTGGAAGCCTGAGCCACCATTTCATTAAGGCTTGGACTTCATTGGGCAGCAGGCCTAACCCCAATTTTGGAGATGGTTGTGCCCTCAGCCATGCAAGTCCTTGGGGAGCAGAGATGGCTAGTAGTCTGGCCTTGTCTACTGTGGATGCTCCAACAAGCAAAGAAAGGAAGCCAGCTTTCTCGATGGCTGAGGATAGTTTGCGCTGATGATGGCAAGTAACTTGTACACCTTCTACAGAGAGCTGCTCACAGCTACTTTCCCATTGAACGCCATGACGGCATCACAGAGGCGCTGCATAGCCAGTTCTGATGGGCAGATTGGCGTTAATGAGGTAGACAAGGAGGCAATGTAGGCTGCTTGTGCATGCATGGTCATCCTAACCCTCCATACTTGAGGCCAAGTTTGGCTTGACTGCAAGCCTGTGGGGTTAGCTCAATCTCCAGAGAGCACTCTAAGCAGTTAAGCACATCATCCTCAAACCTGGCAAATGATGCAGCAGTGGGTGGGATTGAGCGAGCTAGATGTACCAGCCTGCAGAATGAAGCACATACCCTAAGAAGAGCAATCGCAGACTCAGGGTCACATAGGCTAGGCAGAAGGGATAGTCTTCCTTCAGCTTTTTATTTAGGCAGTGCAGAAATCAGGGCTGCCAATGGGAGCACCAAGAATCTCTATTCTGGTTTTGAGCAACAGGATCTCAGGATGGAACATTGAGAGATCCTGCTTCAATGAAGTAACTTTGTGAAGTTTATAATTGAAATTTATACATTAGCTGGTCTGCCGTTTTCTTTCATAAAAGTGCGAGGGGTTGGTACATGAACACATTGAAACCATACTAACGAGGTCTGAAGTTAAGCACGTTCTATTTTATATATAGCTATAACCAGATAAATATTAATCACGTGTCGAATGTGGATGGTTCATATCGCTCCATCTCATCAGTGGGCTGGCAAAAAACGGTCACCCTGAGTATCAACCCTCACCAGACGCGCCACTTGTCAGTGTTTAATCTAGCATGCATGTCATGGACGCCATTGTATATTTCAGTATGTATAAAGAAGAATTGCAGACTTTTAATTATGGCGGCAGCTCCAGCACTGATGGGCACTATTCTTTTTTCTCTCCATTCAGTAGAAAGTCGATCTGAAAGTAAGAAGGCTTGTGAAAAGGCCACTCCTCAGCGCGGACAACAGATTGTACATATATACTAATCTAGTGGTCAGTTACACAACAAAGATATGCAAGCACCACCATCGTGTTGCTATCCCACACTCAGCTGCATAGATTTAAAAAATGAGTGAAACAAGATATAGATGCATATATTTTAACAGAGCTGTATTTCAGTGCCTCCTCATACTGCATCTTGGCACCTGAGAAAAAGGAAGATATTTATGCATGCATCATTAAACATTCATGCATGTCTAGCATTTATATTGAAAATATAAATGCTAGACATGTGACCCTGAGTCTGCGATTGCTCTTCTTAGGGTATGTGCTTCATTAAAATGCTCTCCATCTGAATCATAATATGGGATGTAGGATTTATATAAATATCAATTGTGTAAAAAGTAAGAAAACAATTAAGGAATTACACTAATTAGTGCCATTATGAATTTATAATTATTACATACCAGCATTAGAATGAATTTGTCAAAGAAATTGGAATGCCATCTTTTTAACTCTTTGTTGGGGGATTCCTCTATGGCAGACAGAGCTCGTCTATTATCTGTTTCTGCTCCTCATGTTATGTCACGGTTGTCTGTGATTCCATCCCCTGCATTGGGGCTGCATCTTGACCTAACCAAGCTTCAGGCCTCTATAAGGTGGTGGCTGGGGTTGGACACCTCTGGTGGTTCCCGATGTCCGGTCTGCTCAGAGTAAGCTTTGGACCCCCCTTGGGCATCATGCCATTACATGCACTCATGGAGGTGATGTAGTGACCCATCATAACATGTTGCGAGATGTTGTAGCCAACCTTTTTCGTCAGGTCCATATGGGAGTCACAGTGGAGGTGGGTCATGGTCTTACATCTGATGGTAGCCTCTCACGTCCTGCAGATGTCCTGGTAGCAAGATGGTGAGGGGTTTGCCTGCAGCTTTGGACATAACTGTGACATCTCCACTTACTCCTGCTATCCTTGTTGAGTCTTGTTCGACAGCTGGAGTAGCTGCAGCAAATGCAGAGTCTTGCAAATAAGATGCCAATGACCCGAAGTGTGTCAAGCTGGGGTGGATCTGTGTTCCACTTGCCGTGGAAGCGTATGGGAACTGGGGGAAGGAGGCCCAAGAGACATTTTCCCAGCTAGCCTCTCTTCTTGCTGCGCATCACAGTGTGCCTAAATCAAAGGCAGCAGCTGACATTCATGGCCGCTTAAACCTGACCCTAACCACAGGGCTATCCTGGCTAGGGGTCTAAGGTCAATATAAACATTAGGGAGTGCATTTATAATTCTTTACTTAGCTTTGTGTATGTATGCATGTACGTATGTTTGCAAAATGTGTATAAATTCATATTGGCACAAATTAGCGTAATTCCTTAATTGTTTTCTTACTTTTTACACAATTGTTACTTATCCAAATTACGTGTCGCAACATATACTACGTATGACGTAACTAAACAATACAACTCTTGTAAACATACACTGATGTTTAGTGTAGAATAAAAGCCACCAAAGAGAGGTACGACTTCGAAATGATTATATATATTTATATTTCATTACAGTACGTGCATGTGCATCAATATAAAATTAGTGAATTTTAATAACTAACTTTTATATTGCACGTGGCGGTGGAGAAAGAAGTATTTTTTTTTTCACCCCCAAGCCTCTATTAGTTATGCTTCGCTCGAACAGGATTATAGCTCCTCTTCAGTTCCGCTTAGTTCGGCACATACAAGCGTTGAGACTACCCGAACCGGCGAGCTCGAACGCATCTGTGTTCAGCGCCAAAGCTGTGGAAGAGCTTCTAGAGACGAACAAGTGTACCTACAGCGCTGGGCATGCCTCGTATGTCGTGCAGTGCCCGCTGTGTGAAGGAGACAAGGAGACCAAGAAGGACATTTACATCAACAAAACGACTGGCAACGTCGTGTGCAAACCGTGCAGGGTCAAAGGTTGCTCACGCCTTACCGCCAGCAGGGGGAGCTGCTGCGTGGATTAAAAAATGTCACGGGAGAAATTTTTTTCTTTTCTTTTGCTGCAGCTTCGTGGGCCGAATTCTCGCAGTGGCTGAAGCTCAAGAACTCGCCCGGTGGACTACCGGTTATCCCGCAGATGCGGAAAACTGCCCCCTCGCTGACGGAGCCCTCCTGGACAGCCACTATGAGTTGGGCCGACTCACCGCCTGAAGTTATCAAGAAGGCGAACAGTGTGTTTGGAATAGAGGTTTGAGCCGCGCCAAAGAGGGGGGGGGGGGGGGGGGGGGGGGGTTAGCTGGTTAGAGAAGTGGCCACGGGGGGTGGGGGTGGTTAGGGAGGTGGCCACGGGGGAGGGCGTGCTGGTTAGAGAAGTGGGCCACGGGGAGGGGGGGGGGGGATGCTGGTTAGGGAAGTGGAAGTAATATGTACCTTCTATGTATTGCAAAAGTTGTGTATTTTTCACTTTTGGAATGGGGGGATATTTCAGTGATTGGAGTAGTATGCCATCACATTTTGCATATCAGTTGTTGTTCAATAATAATTATATGTAAAAGGATATATGGGGTTGAGGCAGCGAAAAGACCTATCGCATATTATAAAAATTTCCAGGAAGAAGCATCAAAGTCCACGCATGCAATAAAAATGTACACGTAATTAAATATTCAGGACCCTGTAACTCCATGATGGACAGACTAATTTCCAGTGTGTAAGAAAGAAGTTGTAGAGGACATAGGTGTCTCTTTGAATATGAAATAATTTGAAAACTTGAAAAAAATACGTGCTAGGTCTCTTTCCGCTGCCTCTATCCCAAATATGTATATTTTTTTGGAGGGGGAGGATATTCAAAATGCAGTAATAATGCCTCCATGTTCAGTGGTTATGTGTAGTACAGGGTATCTGTTGATTGCTCACTCCCCTGGGCCTCCATCACCACTCCCCTCCTCCCTGCATCACCTCTCCTCCCCTCCTTCACCACTTGCCTCCTTCACCTCTACCATCCCTCACTCCACTACCATCCTCACTCCACTACCTCCTTCCTCACTCTACATACTGCAACAGCTGTTGGATCCAGCATTTCTAGCCAAGTACAAGGTGCACACCGGTACAACCAAGGTTAGTGGGTTTTGGTCAGTGGTTGCATTTTTAAATACCTCTTGAAATGTGTGCCTGTTGGGATGTGTGTTGTGATGTGCCTGTTGGGATGTGTGTTGTGATGTGCCTGTTGGGATGTGTGTTGTGATGTGCCTGTTGGGATGTGTGTTGTGATGTGCCTGTTGGGATGTGTGTTGTGATGTGCCTGTTGGGATGTGTGTTGTGATGTGTCTGTTGGGATGTGTGTTGTAATGTGCCTGTTGGGATGTGTGTTGTGATGTGCCTGTTTGGGATGTGTGTTGTGATATGCCTGTTGGGATGTGTGCTGGGATGTGCCTGTTGGGATGTGTGCTGTGATGTGCCTGTTGGGATGTGTGCTGGTGTGTGCTGGAGTGTGCCTGTTCTAACCATTTGCTTTCAAGCGTATTTGATCCAATAGTGACACAGTAATGTTACACAGCACTGTTCAGACTTATGTCAGTATATCTATTCATGTATTGGTTGAGCTCTTGTTAAATGTGTCACTGTTAGGTTACTTTAGGTGGAAATTGTATTCTTGTACTCACATGCTGTGTTTTAATAAAATTAATACCGTAAGCGTCATAATTTAATGAATGTCACAATTAAGGAATCTGTGGGTTAACGTGCAAGGGTTTTCGTAATTAAGGGAAGGGCACAGCGCATAAATTTTCTCAAATTTCACAATCAAAAGGAATGGGGCATGTACCCCAACGAGCTGCCTTGAGTGTTTGCCCCCATGGATTCAACCAAGCACTTGGTTTTGCCCCAGATTTGATCCCCTTTATCGGAGTAGTTAGTTGGGTGTGGCGTGATCTTAGAGATTGCACTAAAGTTGGGCTAAACCCAACTTCAGGAGGGGGGGGGGGAGGGGGGGCAGGGAGGCTAAAGAGTTCTTGGTAAATGTACTAAGGGATTCAATACGCGTGAAGGTATAACCAAGTAGGGCCGTCTGTCTGGTTGCGGCGGCATTGGGGGGGGGGGGGGGGGGAAGCCCGCATAGTTTCGCAGTATCACATCATTACTGATGATTATATGTGGAGAAATACCAATTTGCCCCCCCAACCACACCACCACCTAAGCTGACTATACCGTTATTTCTCTCTGTGGGACCATAGTATGCGCGAATATAAAAATTTTCTAATAACGTGCACTTTTATGGCATTTTTACAATTAAGGAATCTGACTGCTTCGAAACATTCCAACATCACAATTAAGGAATCATCAAGGAATTGTGGCACTCCTTAAATTATGACGCTTACGGTAACAATGTATACATGTCGTATGTGAGATAATATCATGCATGTAGCTGTAGAGATAGCAGTGACATCTCTGAAGCACGAGGTGTTGTGATGCTGAATACATGTTGTGACAGTACATGTACTAAATTTAGAATGAAAGTGAAGTATAATTAATTGCCTGCATGTACAATAACATATCCCTGTACCTGTTTCTAGTGTACGTAGTTAATAGTAATACCGCTAATGTTGGTTATTAATATTATTAATTTTGCATGAACCATGTGAATTTGTTATTATATTCAATACAATCTTTTAAACTACATGTATCTTCTCACACCCTCTCCACCACCACCTCCTCCTCCCGTCCTCACCACCTCCTCCCATTTTTACCACCTCCTTACATTTTTACCACCTCCCACCAACTACACCACCACCTCACACCCACTCCACCCCTCCCATCCTCCACTACCTCACCCTCTCCACCACCTCACACCACTCCAGTTTCCCACAATCTCTGGCACAAGTACTGACCTACCCTGTGTGGTGTTCCCATGGTTTGAGGAAAGGGACGACATGGTTCCCTGCAAAATGAAAATGGAGACCATTGTTGATTGCTCTGATAGACAGACCTTGCTGGAGCCAAAGTGAGTAACTTCGGTCAAAATATGGCTGCAAGTGGTAATATCCCAGCTGCAAATGTAGGGTTTTAAAATGCTTTTATTATTTCAATTTTTATTTTACGTTGTTGCCTTGGCAACCACACGCATGTGCGTATTTTACCAGTCAGTGTTGCAAGTTCATTTACCTCAATAGGTTACCTATGGGCTCAGAATTGGGGGGCATTAATTAGGTTAGGATTATAACCCCATACCAATAGGGTTTTATGGGGGAACGTTCCTAATGTGGGGATAATACATTTTCCAGTAAGGAGCATCAAAGTTTACGCGTGCGATTAAAATGTATGCATTATTAAAGACTCAGGCCGTTTTACCTCCATGATGGACAGACCTATTTCCAGTCAATAAGAAAAAAAAATTGGGTTTTACATATATCTTTGTTAAGAAAATTTGAAAATGCATGTTGTTAGATTCCTTTCCGTGGCAACGATCCCATTTCCCATATGTGCATATTTCTTGATAACAAGTAAATAAAACATTCGCTTCCATAAAGATGGATAGATATCGAAGTTCAAGGCAAAAAACAAGCAATGAATGAAACAGACCTGCATTTAGCACATGTAGTAATAATGTCCTAATGACTAAACACAGGTCTGTTTCATTCCTAACAATTGGTGCTTGCTTGCTTCCTTTTTACACCACTATAGCCTTGAAATCCTATCCAACTGATCGAAGAGAATGTTATTATTTACATGTTCCGTGGATTTTTATCGGCTGCTGTAGTTATTTCCTGCTCCTTTACTGCATAAGCAAGGTGTCGAAATATTACCAGTACTAAATTTTTAATTATGATAGCTATGTGCACTATGAATTTCTCCCCACTTTGTAATACACCTACAGTAGTGCCTCCCACATTGCGACAATTTTAGCGGAGTTGGAAATAGCGGTCAGCCTTAGGACATTTTCTAAGCAATTACAGGTTTTGTCTTTGCAACTCTTCCCTTGTGCAGCCTGTTTGTCTGACCAAATTGACAGGGCATGTTTGCACAATACAGATGTAGTTATGTGTTACCAATATCCATGCAATGTTCTAAGTATTAACCACGCAATGATTGGTTATGTGTTACCAATATCCATGCAATGTTCTAAGTATTAACCACGCAATGATTATGTATATGTTGTTGGGCAGCTGGGAAATGAAAGCATGTTGTGCATGTGATGAGGAATCAAATTAGTCTAATGTAAGGTGAAGTAGAGGGAAAACAATACAGTGCACTATGATAGTGGGTGTAAAACAAAAACATGGCAAGGCTGAATATCCAAGACTGTGTGTGTGTGTGTGTGTGTGTGTGTGTGTGTGTGTGTGTGTGTGTGTGTGTGTGTGTGTGTGTGTGTCAGAATTACTGGTAGGAAAAACCTTTATGACAAATGGATTGTTGCCGTGATCATGGCTGACCAAACATGAAATGTGTCCAACCAAACTAGGCCTGTGGCTGACTAACTTACCCAGTGGTCAGAAATTTGTCTGACCAATTACCAATCCTTACTTCCACCTCTGAATTTGCACATTGGGGAAATATGCCCTATTCATAGCGATGTTATCTAGGGGCTTGTGTTCCTAGTGATCAGACAACCCACTGCTAATGGTTTCGTTTGTTACATGAATCTCATTATACAGGGTGGTTTATAACCCAGCAGTTATTAATAGAATACTGCCCTTTGGTGAGTATATGTAGTGGCCAGGGAATCTCCAGTTGTGCCACAAACAAATACATACGTGACAAGTGGATTTTACGTAGGTTCGTTCATCATGCATGTAACGAGTAATTCGCTTACACATATACAGTAACACATATCTTTCACAGGTAACCAGAACATGTAACATGTACGCTGACTTCACCCAGATTTGTACGTAAATTCACCTGTCTCACATATATTTTTGTTTGTGGCACAACTGGAGATTCCTTGGCCACTACATAAACTCACCAAAGGGTGAAGCCGTTTGCATGCAGCCAGTATTCTATTAATAACTGCTGCTAGTTCTAATGAGATTCCTTTACCAAATGAATCTCATTAGCGATGGGTTGTAGGACCCCCCAAACCGCTTGATAATATCACTATGAAAGGGCATGTGGGATATGCAAACTGTTGCAATGTGCGGCTGTAATTAGGGTTAGGAGTGTTGTCTCCTTTGATTATTCATAGTGTACATTGTATGATTATCTTAGCCTGTTGGCATTTCAATTCTTGAATTAATTAATTAGATGCCAGTAGTGGGCGTGGCTACCCCCATGGAATAGGGAAGGTTCTACTATTCTAATGATGCTGCCTTCTTAAAGCTGTCAGTTATGGCATTCATAATCGGGGTCAGATCCTATTATGGGAGTTACTAACGCTAATATATATGTGTGTGTGTGTGTGTGTGTGTGTGTTCTCCAATTATGCAACTTGAGGGATGGAAGTTTTGGCTTGTTCGGGTGGAATACTGTCCCCACTACTGCAAAAGAGGTGAGTGAGATAGTGTGAGGATGATGGTGTGGGGAGGAGGAGGTATGATGTAGAGAGGAGGGAGATGGTGTGGGGAGGAGGGAGATGGTGTGGAGTAAGGGAAATATTAGTGGGTTAGATTAACACTGAGGAGAGATGGGGGTGGGGGGGATCCTTTTGTATTGTTAAATGCATGTAGAGAGTGTTCCCTTAGTTCATTCATGCTGTATCACATTCACCCATCAGATTGTCCTCACGAGGGGGGAGTTTGATGCCATTGCTGTGAACCAGTCCACTGGTATCCCTGCTATAGCCCTGCCTATTGGAACATCACTCCCACCTGAGGTATGGCATAATTTCAAGCAGTGAATAATGCAGCGATAATAATTCATGTTTAGTCTTATGGCTGTGTTCAAGCCTCTTGCAGTTGCTAATCTCTGTTGATATGCAGTTAGTTCCGTGCATGTAGCATATGCCTTGCAAGGGTACGCGTCGCAAAGGGCGGACAAAGGGAGGTGGTATGGGGAGGAGGGTGGTGGTGTGGGGAGGAGGTACGTGCGTGTGTATACATGTATGTTTAAGGATTTGCATTGTACGGTAAGTGTGGGGTGGTGTCATGTATTATCAGGGTAGGGGGTAAGTTTGGGGTAGTGTCATGTAGCATAGTGGCCACACATTGATGTCCATCAACTTGTGCACAGGCACTTCCACAGCTGGAGCCATTTGAGAGGATCGTTCTCTGGTTTGGGAGTGATGCCCAGGCCAGACAGGCTGCAAACCACATGGCCAGGAAGCTGGACATAGAGAGATGTTTTCTTGTGTGGTACGTGTTGTTTTCTCTTGAGGAATGGGGGAAGGGGGGTGGGTCTTCTTTCAACCTTTGTGTTTGTGTGTGTGTGTGTGTGTGTGTGTGTGTGTGTGTGTGCCATAATTTACAGTAGTAGTCCTTGGGGGAGTTGTCCTGTTGGGTGATGTCTTTCCTTGTAAATGTGTGTCAGAATGTTGCTTCTGTTCCTCCACCCCATTGTTCCATGCACTTCTAATTTTTTAATTCTCATATTTACATGCGATAAGCAGCTCACTAAATATTTAACCCTTTAATAACGCCCATCTGGATAGTTTCCGCTTTCACAAACTAAAGCTATCCCTAAGTAGGTTATGATGATGGTTAGTATTTGGACCGATGCAGCAGCTGGTGTAGCCAGTCAATCGTCTTATGATGCAATCATTCCCAAATGTCTTTCCCTCTCCTCTTCCTCACCCCCTACTCTGGATGCTGTTGCAGCATCCAGACAAGTGCCCCTTAAGAATTATCTCCAGCAATTACGTAGTTATTCTCTGATTTGTCACTTTGTCTGTCTCCACATTTCCCACGTCATCCTTTGGTGTTTGAGATGCAGAATTTTAATTTCTACTCTCTTCCAAGGTTGCTAGGTCACCAATGGGTTAGTCACAGTCATAGAGGTCATCAGAACGTTAATCACAATAATATGTCACCAGAGGGTTAATCACAGCAATAGAGGTCACCAGAGAGTTAATCACAATAATAGAGATCACTAGGGGGTTAATCACAACAATGGAGGTCACCAGAGGGTTAAACACAATAATAGAGGTTACCAGAGGGTTATCACAATAATAGTGGTCCACCAGAGGGTTAATATTATTGTTTACCACATAGCCTGAGGAAGAGGACTGCAAAATAGTTAAACCGTAAACTGGTGGTTGTCGAGTGACTCTTTCTGTGTCACGTGACCCAATGGCTCTATAACAGACTACACAGGTCCAAAGTGGGCACATTCCTCAGAGCTCCCATTGTCGGGAGCCATCAGAGCTATCAATGCTGAGCAATATAATGTGTGCTGGTAGCATGCATTATTGCATCACTGGTCATTCAGATGTGGATTAGTTGATGCATGTATCTATGGTAACATGATTTGTATTATGCTCCTTGTGTTCGACTACAACTGTTTTGAATAATCGCATGAAAACGTAATATAGGCATGCATGCATTAAAAAGTTTAAAAGAAATTCTTTCATTTATCACTTCCTACACATCTCCGGTAATATACTTCCAGCTCTAGCAGCTGCTGTAATATACAGGTGGAAGGTATAAGGGTTTGGCCCACATTAATGTCTAATGTACCTGGCGTTCTCCTGGAGATACAATTGTCTACCGCGGTCTACAGAAAATAAGTTTATTCACATCCTACCAGTTTCACATCCCTTTTACATTTGACAGTGCATGCTAGTTGTACAGGTCTTTTGGAATTGTCCAGCTTTAATTCTCTTTCTCTGGTCCCAAGTCAGAGCGTCAAAGTGAAGCTATTTGATCGAGATATGCGTGGTTATATAACTGCCTCAATAACTTTGATGCTGGGACCAATTAGTGCTTGGCAATTTTGGGCCAAGCTCCAAAGGACGTGAACAACGATAATCCATCGTCAAATGTAAAATGGATGTTGAACTCACTGTAAATGTATTTTCTGTAGACCGCAGTAGACAGTTGTACCCCCTGGGAGGATGCCCAGTACATTAGACATTAAGCGCAATGAATGAGTTGATCTAATACAGTGTTGTAATGTTGTATGGTGACGGTACTTATTTCACACAGTTCTCAAGATGGTCTGCCCACTCCACTGAATGCGCTTAAAAAGGTACTCCACCCACAATGGTTGTACGTCCAACCTCTGTGTATGTGTGTGTGTGGGGGGGGGGGGTAGGGTTGTATGGATGTAGTTCGTTTAATTTGCGTCATTTTATTTACAAGGGTGTTGATCTGAAGTTGGCCATTGAAAGTGCAAAACCTATTAAGCACAAGAAGATTATCACTTTCAACCAGGTAATGTATAATGAGAGAGTGTTTGAAATTGTTCTTTGTACATGTAAGTGCTCATCGAAGTAGCTTAATTTCTTGCACACACACCTCTTAGTACATCTGGTGTGTGTGTACATTATCTTTTGCCTCCTGTCTCCCTTCCCTACCTCCACCCATCCACATTGCCCCTCCTCCTACACCTCCCCACTCACCCACATTCCCTCCCTCCCCACTCACCCACATTCCCTCCCTCCCGCATTGCCCACCCTCCTACACCCTACTCCTACCCTCCCTACTCCCACCAACCCACACTGCTCCTCCTGCACCCTCCCTCAACACACCTGCACACATCCACCCACAGCTTCGGGATGAAGTGTATGGAGAGTTGGCCAATTCAAACCAAGTTGCTGGAGTGAAGGTGAGAATTAGCATGATATGGAGGGGTGTGTGTTTGTGTGGGTGTGTAGGAGGTATATGTAATCTCTCTCTCTCTCTCTCTCTCTCTCTCTCTCTCTCTCTCTCTCTCTCTCTTTCGTTTGAACCTTCTATTCCACCTGGATCGGAACAACACAAATTCCCAGGGGGGGGGGGGGGGGGGTGTTAAGGCAGCCTATCCATGTCTCGTGCCCAGACCGTGCAGCGTTTAACCTTTCATGAAGTGCAAAAATCCTAGTGAACATTTCATTTCCATCAAACTTGGCTGATGCACACTGCTTGAATATATCCACCTTATAGTGTCATACGATAGTTCAGATCAGCGTTGATGCGAACGCATTAACGATAATTAGTCATTGAACGATAAAGGCGGAGGCTTGGGAAGCTAAGTTCTTAGTTTGTGAGGTTTTGTTATGTTTATTTACACATACCGCCATCTTGAATAGCTACTTAAGCAGGATCGCCACAAAGGCTGATGTCTTAAGAAGTACAACCTCTGCATCAAGTTGTGAGCTGTAAAATAATACACATTAATTACGCGATTGACGCACACAATATCCCAAGCATAGATGAGGAATGGGAACATAATGTAACATACCATGCACAAAATTTCCCTCACCTGTCATCTTTGCCACCTGTCATCGTCTTCATCTTTGCCATTTTACGTTTCACAAGTGAACGTCTTGAGGCCACTAATTATGACATAATTGAATTTTCTCGTCCCTCAACAGCAGCAGCAGCAGCAGCCAACGTTTAAATTTTACGCCTGGGTTTCAAGGTGTCAAATACGAAACATAAGTGCTGGGTAACACGGACATGATAATACGCATGAATACCTTCAGTACATTGACGTAACGTCAAAGGGTATCTATGAGTTATGTCATAATGATGAAATCATGAACATACCCATCGACATATTATCAACATCATGTAGACACGTATGTTCCGTTTGCTTAACCTTCCTGAGGTCCATACTGCGGGTGGTCCTTGAGGCTTCAGAATTTTTTAATTGGTACAAATTCTACTGTAAAACAATTACGTCATTATTTCACTTCTATTGTTATTATTTATCATGGTTAATAACTGCTCATAAATAACAAAAAATTAATTCATCATTGTACCTCGTATGTGGTGAAATTACGATGTATGGTAACAATATTTATTGCCATGGTCTGTTTAGACCTTTGACCCCTTCATCTATCCCAAATGATGAAAGATTAGTAGCAATTGCTTTTTCGTAGCGATCAAAGCGTTTAAGGCTAAACTAATCGCTTTGTCTCCTGACAAATTATCATTTTTATTGCCGTACACAATAATGTGTTAGTGTATCTACGGCAACATAGCAATGCAGAGGGCTAAACTCCTCCTGTTGTCCGGATGAATTTA
Organism: Eunapius fragilis; assembly: GCA_963681505.1. NCBI lineage: Eukaryota > Metazoa > Porifera > Demospongiae > Spongillida > Spongillidae > Eunapius > Eunapius fragilis. The sequence goes on along the minus strand of OY811977.1, from coordinate 2,574,732 downwards.
ATATTAATAATTGGTAATTATTTTAATAAGTGCGATTATTGCGGTAATTATTTGATATTCAACTGCAGAGGTGTAGTCTGTTGTCTGTGGCATATTGCACCACAAGTGGATTTTGATTAGTACAATTTCACCTTGGTCTCTTAGATGATTCCATTTAAAGCTCCACATTCATGGCAATACAATCATTCAACAAAATGATCTGTTACGTGTAGTTTGCATGTGTCTGCTTCTCCTTTATATCATTTTCTCCTCCTAGTGGCAAAGATTTCCAAAGCTGAACCAGATCCTGAAGGGTCACAGACCTGGAGAGCTGACGGTGTTCACTGGTCCCACAGGGTCTGGAAAGACCACGTTCATGAGTGAGCTGTCATTGGACCTAGCCATGCAAGGGGTAAGGTGGTCAGTGTGTGTGTGTGTGTGTGTGTGTGTGTGTGTGTGTGTGTGTGTGTGTGTGTGTGTGCATGTGCAGTAACTCCTGTGGTATTCCAGCTGTTTTTGATTGGGTGAATAAGTGACCTTTAGATGTGTAAACCAGTACTCTGTGTGTGTGTGTGTGTGCTTGTATGTTTGAGCTGCTTAGAATTCCTGTGGTGTGTACGCATGCCTGCTTTGTGATTCGTTTTAGTGTCTGCATTTTTTTCAGTCTGGTATGTTTGATGTCTTCCCTAGAGAGAGAGATGTATCTGTCCTTTTTTTTTTAACCCTTTTTTGCGCCATTTCATTGGTCACTCACTATACAGTATTGAAATGACGTACAAGTTATCACATTCATTATTAACCACATTGCTGTTACCTAACCACTGTATGACTATTGCAGTGTTGGAAATGTACAATTGACGATACGCAACTGTGGAATATTTCAATCTGACATTAATACTGTAGCTGTTGTCAAGGCAACATGCTTTAGCGCCTTTTGTCCTCATCGCGGGAGTTGGAGTTATGTTCGAAATTATTATTCTGGACTAATTATGGCAGCCGATTTTCCCATTTGATGCTCACCTCTCTTTTCCATCTCTTTTCTCTTTCCCACTCCTTTCTCCTCTCTTTTCCATGCAGGTTACCACACTCTGGGGCAGCTTTGAGATCAAGAACGTGAGGCTAGCAAAGACTATGCTGTACCAGCTGTCAGGGTAATTAATGTCTGTCATGCACACACTTCATTGAGGGTATCATAATATGCAGTGCACATTAAAGAATTAAAATCCATCAGTTACGATTTACCAAGTCCCTTGTTGGAAGCCGTGGAGGGGGAGTGGCTTAATATGTGGAGGCAAGCTGTCTACTCCATAAACCAAATTGATGTGTTTTGCTGGGAATTATTTAGCATGGGGTGAATGTTTGAATTGATGTGGATAGTGGAGATTACACAAATATGGGTATTCCTCTCTCTTTCTCTCTCTCTCTCTCTCTCTCTCTCTCTCTCTCTCTCTCTCTCTCTCTCACACTCTCTCACTCACTCTCTCACTCTCACTCTCTCTCTCTCTCTCTCTCTCTCACTCTCTCTCACTCTCCTTCCCCTCAGAATGAGGCTGGAGAAGCAGCTGGAACAATATGGCTACTGGGCTGATCGTCTGGACCAGCTGCCCCTCTACTTCATGGGTTTCTATGGACCAGTGGACCTCCACAATGTGATAGAGGTGATGTGAATTGGAGGTGAGGGTGGAGGTGTGGGGTAAGGGAAGGGGGTGGAGATGTGGAGGAAAAGGCTTAAAGCTTCTAAATTGGTTACTGCCGGAACACCAGGATGGTGCTACCTGAACACCAGGGTGGTGCTACCTGAACACCAGGGTGGTGCTACCGGAACACCAGGGTGGTGCTACCGGAACTCTAGAGCAGTGCCACAACAAAAAAAATTCATATAGCAAGTTGCGCTATGCAATTGTAATGTGGGGTGGGTGGGGGTGTGGTCATGAGGTCCCAAGTGTTTAGGTGCAGGGCCTGATGTAACATTTTTGCCACAGCACTCGGTCAATGGCCACACCCGGAGGTACTTTATGTATCTCGCACTTGTAAAAGTAAAACATAATTTCCGTTACACCTGTGTGAATTACGGGGATAACATATGATTGATTCCTTCTGGGGCCTGGGGTGATCGAACCTCAAACACTTCTCCAAACACTTTGATCTCGCCGCTCAATTCAGGCCAACTCAACTGTAATCCACCACCTTTGATCACATCTACAGCAGATGTTCCTTGTCTGCTCAAACGCAAGAGCTTTCCTTATAACACGAGCAGGTCCCAATGCCATCCTTCCTGAGCACAGTTTTGCTCGTTTGACCTTAGTCTTTTCACTTTCCATTTGTAACATGTAGAAATGCATGCACACATGTTCCTCTTGGGTGTGGCCCTAATGGGTGATTACTCTCCTGTTGTGGCCACTCCCCCAAGGTCAACTCCTCATCCTTGTCACCTGGTCGCAAAGGTCCATCCATCTGGGAGGGGGGCGTCTTCCAATGAAAGTGCACCATGTGCTAGCACCATGTGCGTACATTACAACCTCAGCCAAAGATGGTATGGCACAAGTACCGTGAGGTGGCCAGTCTACACGCTACCAATCGTAGAAATAATAATAGCTTTTTCCAAGGGCAGTAGATGATGAAACACAAATTGACAACACTGCTCAGTTCAACCACGCATGCACAATAAAAACCTAGATTGTAATTGTCACACACGTGTGCGCACACGCACACACACACACACACACACACACACACACACCAATTGTACACAATGATGACAAGACAGAAATATTTGCATTGTGTATGCTGTCCTTGTGAATCCACCTTAAGAATGGGTGCATTCACGTTGCACATTTTGTGTGGGAATCATTGGGTTAGAGTGGGGGGGGGGGGGGGGGGGGGATTCATAATCCATTTTCCCCATGTATGATGATACCATATATAATTGACAATCTCAAACTCCACACTCCCCCTGTATGCCCCTGTGTGATTTTGCCAGGGTGGAGTGTATGTATGTGTGTGTGTGTGTGTGTGTGTGTGTGTGTGTGTGTGTGTGTGTTCTGTTCTGAGATCAAGTGATACCTTTTGCACAGACGATGTCTCATTCAGCTTATGTACACGACATACAACATGTGATTGTGGATAATCTACAGTTCATGACAGGAGCCACCCACGGGTGAGTGTGTGTGTGTGTGTGTGTGTGTGTGTGTGTGTGTGTATGTGTGTGTGTATGTGTGTAGATGTGCTATGGCATTTGTAGGTGGCTTGTAAAGTTAGTAGTGTCTGTGCTGGTGGATGTGTTAGCACCTGAAAACCCCATTGTTCACCTTTAAAGACCTCTCTCCTTTTTTAAAAAGTCACACTGGTGTTTGATTGGATTAGACGTTTCATTGTCTGTGTGGGGGGCCACCTGTCTGCCTCTTTATGCTGTCTTCACAGTCCATTGTATTGTCTTGCCAACTGAAATAGCAGCTGTGCTTGTGGTGTGGTTGTGTTTATGTGTTGGTGTGTGTGAGTGTGCGTGGTTGTGTGTGAGTATGTGTGTGGTTATTGACCATTGAGAGCTTGACGAACTCGGCTTCAATCTAAGAGGTCTTGCTGAAGGGTATATCTAATGAATTCAGCACTGTATCTCCCCCCCTCCTCACTCTCTCTCCCCCTTCCTCTCTCTCTCTCTCTCTCTCTCTCTCTCTCTCCCTCCCTCTCTCTGTCTCTCCCCCTCTCTCTCTCTCTCCTCCTCCCTCTCTCTCAGTATGTCTGACAAGTACTCCTTACAGAGTCAAGCTATCGCGGCCTTTAGAATGTTTGCATCTGAGAAGAATGTTCATGTGACAATTGTGATCCATCCACGCAAGGTGAGTCCTTGTGACGAGGTGTGAGTGGTGAGGGTGGGGGTGGACCCAGGGGTCCTGATGAAGGGTCCTAATGAAGTGTGACGAAGGGGGGGGGGGGGGGGGGGGTAGACCTGATGAGGGTTGGGGGTGGACATGATGAAGGGTGAGGGGTAGACCTGATGAAGGGTGGGGTGGACCTAATGAGGGTAGGGGTGGACATGATGAAGGGTGAGGGGTAGACCTGATGAAGGGTGGGGTGGACCTAATGAGGGTAGGGGTGGACATGATGAAGGGTGAGGGGTAGACCTGATGAAGGGTGGGGTGGACCTAATGAAGGGTGGGGGTGGACCTGATGATGGTGGGGTGGACCTGATGATGGTGGGGTGGACCTGATGAACGTGGGTCGGACCTAATGAAGGTGGGGTGGACCTGATGAGGGGTGAGGGGTGGACCTCATGAAGGGTGTTGTGTACAGTAAGAATGTCATACAGGCAGGTTTTCAATAGCTCAATTGAATCACTGAATTCCAGCACAGGCAATTGTAATTGATTGGTGGGATATATCCTGGCTCCTCCCATCTTTTCCCATTTCCCCCAAGCACTTAGGGGTTCTCATATTCATTTGAACTTTGCACTGTTGTGTGGTTTTCACTGTTGGTTGTGTCTCATTGCCCAGGAAGAGGAGTTCAATGCTCTCACTACAGCATCCATATTTGGGACAGCCAAAGTCAGTCAGGAGGCTGACAACATTATGATTCTGCAAGCACCCGACAAAAATAACAAATTCTTACAGGTGAGAGGAGTGAGGTGTGTGGTTGTGTGTGTGTGTGTGTGTGTGTGTGTGTGTGTGTGTGTGTGTGTGTGTGTGTGTTCAAACCAGTACCGTCTGGTTATGCGCGTTTCAGGTGACAAAGAATCGCTTTGATGGGGACACAGGCATAGTTCCTCTGTCCTTTGACAGGGAGTCACTGACCCTGTCTGGTCATTTCTCAAGCAGAGATGGCTTCAATGACCATGATGTACTACACGAAGAAGGCCTAATAGTGCCTGAAGGTTTGGTCCACACACACACACACACACACACACATGCACACACACACATGTACACACATAATTTTTCACGTGTGCACATGCTGTCAGTTGTGTTCTTAATTTGTAACATTCCCCTACACACACACACACACACACACACACACACACACACACACACACACACAATATTAGAGAGGAAGCCTCGAACGTTTACAAGCCGAGTACATGGTACACCAATACATAGGTACCAGGCTAAACTGGATCCACTCATATCTACTCCCAGCATCACACATAGTGCACACATCGTACCACCCTCTCTCAGTGGACCAGCTGCTCCAGTCTCACCTCAAGGTGGACCAACTGTGTCCACTTCTGTGTCGCCCAATCATGTTAGATCACCGGGACAGCTGTCTGCTTCACGACGACCTGGACTTCAACCTGTGACCCCATTGCAACCACCTCCCACTGTTGCTGAGCAACCTGTGACCCCATTGCAACCACCTCCCACTATTGCTCAGCAACCTGTGACCCCATTGCAACCACCTCCCACTGTTGCTAAGCAACCTGTGACCCCATTGCAACCGTCTCCCACTGTTGTTAAACCGTCTCAAGGGCCAGTCACGTCTCGAGGTGTTGCCACATCTTCCAGAGGACAGACTCCCTTAAAAGGATTTTCACTGTCCTTAGGGAAGCCAGTTGCCCCCAAAGCCTCACTACCCCCTGGACAGCCGAATGTCCTCCAGGGGGTACCCATTGTCTCCTCGTCTTCTCTGAGGCCGGCCCCTGCTCCTGGCCTCCCCATTGCTTCTTCCAGCACTCCTAGCAGTAAGAAGTCCACAGTCAAGCGTGGCATTTTGACCAACCTCCAGCAGGCTGAGCTGTGAACACTCACCCAGGGCAGCTTTTTTGGTGTGTGTTTATCTTGTGTATGTGCGTGTTTGAATTTTTTCTGTGCAGTAAAATTATACACATAATAGATCGAAACATGGGAAATAAGCAGATAATAACAGAAAAAGGATTACAATGTTCAAGTGGAGATCCTGCTTGATAGTCAATGGCCTCACTTATTTCATAGGATGATTATGCATATGGCTATGTCGTAAGTGGTTATGTAAGCACCGGCCGCCAGGTGGTAACTGGGCGGGGCCGGAGCGCGCGCTCACATGCACACAGTGTAAAGTGCAGCGCGCAATTAATTAGAGCTTTTTTTTTCATACCGCGTTTAGAACAGGTTCACGGCGGAGCGAGTGGAGAGATGGGAAACACCAGCGGCCAAAAGAAGTTCAAGGAGGAGGAGGAGGACCGCGAACCCGACGAAAAGCAAGCCATGATAATTGGCGGGAACGGCGCGACGGGGGAAGAGTGGAACACACCGGCAAAGAGGAATTCGCAAACCAAGTATGCCCCGCTCAGTGTAAGTGTCGGACTTACAGGGTGCGTCTCTCGCGCGATGTAAGTGCACGGGCATGTTTTGAGTATTTAGTTGGGCGCGTAGTGACGTGTCACTTTTATTAGCGTAAGCGTAGTCTTGTGTTAAGTGGAACACACGTGGATGCGGATTAACAGCTAAACTTGTCAGAAACGATCATACTGAATGCGTGCCCGTGCTGTATACGCATGTGCGTGTGTGAAAAAAAAAAAGATCCGTTCACAGATTTATTTCAATGCGGTACTGCATGTGTGTGTGTGTGTGTGTGTGTGTGTGTGTGTGTGTGTGTGCGTGCGTGCGTGCGTGCGTGCGTGCGTGCGTGCGTGCGTGCGTGCGTATGCGTGTGTGCGTTACGTGGGCGAGTGTTGCTCTCATGATTCATGCCTCGGCCTTGCGTCGTTGATTTTGCAGGACGTCGAACAGGCTGATAATGGACACGCTGAAAGCGCAGTGAGTTGATTAACAATTCTACGCAGTGAGGGAAAAAAGCTACGAATTGTTGCGTAACAGGTGCAAGCAAGCGCGTACCCTAAGGGTGGCATTATTGCATGGGTGGTGCAACTTTCATTGTTCCATGAACAATTGTGCACGTGAGCATTTGTAACTATCTACGGGAGGAACAGTCTGCACACTATCACCACTGATTATCTGAAATGCTGGTTATTTCGATTCGCAAATTGTTTACTACATGCATATGGTATGTTGGTAATGTTTGGTAACACTGCTGTGCCATGAGCTGCAGTTCTTTTGGCATGTGACTGAAAAAAAAAAGCAGTTAAAATTAGATTGAAGCGCAATGTCATGTGGGTAATTTGACATGGGGCATGCAAAAAACGCCATGTTTTTTTATTGCTGTGATGGCCACCAGTCTGAATGCACAAACATCATATGATGCACAGCCTGTGCATGTTATAACATACACTTGTGAAAAGTACGTTTTCTCCTCTCCTTCCTCCTTCCTCTTCTCTCTTTCCCTCCTCCACACTCCTTCCCTCTCTGTCCCTCCTCCCACTCCCCTCCCCACTCCTTTCCTCCTTCCTTCCTCCCACTCCCCTCCTCTCCTTCCCTCCTCCCACCTCCGTCCTCTCCTTCCCTCCTCCCACCTCCCCTCCTCTCCTTTGCTCCTCCCACTCCCCTCCTCTCCTTCCCTCCTCCCATTCCCCTCCTCCTCTCTTTCCCTCCTCCCACTCCCCTCCTCCTCTCTGTCCCTCCTCCCACTCCCCTCCCCACTCCTTTCCTCCTTCCTTCCTCCCACTCCCCTCCTCTCCTTCCCTCCTCCCACCTCCCTCCTCTCCTTCGCTCCTCCCACTCCCCTCCTCTCCTTCGCTCCTCCCACTCCCCTCCTCTCCTTCCCTCCTCCCACTCCCCTCCTCTCCTTCCCTCCTCCCACTCCCCTCCTCCTCTCTTTCCCTCCTCCCACTCCCCTCCTCTCCTTCCCTCCTCCCACTTCTGTCCTCTCCTTTGCTCCTCCCACTCTCCTCCCACTCCCTCCTCCTCTCTTTCCCTCCTCCCACTCCCCTCCTCTCCTTCCCTCCTCCCACTCCCCTCCTCCTCTCTTTCCCTCCTCCCACTCCCCTCATCTCTCTCTCTCCAGCCTGCTACCCTACCTCACACCAATATGTCTCAAATTCACCTATCAAAATACATTGCAAAGTTCCAACTGCCTTCCTCCACTGATGACCTAGCCAAGAGGGTAGAGAGCCAGGGCCTGACCCTCAGAGAGGTGACCACCAGTGGGCAGAAGATTGAGGGCATCATCATCATAAACGAGCCGGAACCCAACATGGAGGTCGTGGTGCGCTGGACGGACAACAACTGGATAACGTACCACGAGACACCCGCCGTTGCCGTGAGCGACGTTGCTGGGAATGGGGACCAGTTCACCTTCACCGTGCTCTCACCAGAGATGGCACCCTGCATCAAGTTTGCCCTACGCTGCAACAAGGAATGTGCGGCTTACTGGGACAACAACATGGGACAGGACTACTGTTTTGAAGCAATCACATGTTCAGTGTGGGATCCATAGAGAGAGAGGGAGGGAGTGAGAGAGGGAGAGAGAGAATCAGAGAGAGAGGGAGATTCATCATATTGTAACATTATTGCGATATATTCTGTGAGTGTATGATGTGTTAGTGCAAATGTCAGTTCAAACTGTGTGTATATATTTGCTGTTGGCAATTGAAGCATAAAATAAACGTTATACATAATTAAAAAAACAAATGCATGTGAACTTGTATTATGATGCAAACAGAGACAAGCCTTATGGTCTCTGTCACATCACATGAAAAAGGTGTTCATTTTACCTGACAACTACGTGTAGACAACATATCGGGTGTGTCACTTATAATCCATCTGTGTGAAATGTGCACTCTTACAGCTTTGCCATTGAATGTGTGTACTGTGGTATGTCTGTATTAACCACATGAGGTGTGGTGTGAGCGTGTGTATCTGTAACATGCATGTGTAAGGATATCTCTGGTCAACATTTTTACAACAACAGTAAACAAATTTCTATACTGATTGGCAAACTTATCAGTGTGCCCCCCCCCCCCCCCCCCATCCCCCCCATTGGTGCTGGGACTAATTTGTTTATCAACAGAATTGAATTTGCATCCTTCAAAACAAGTACGTCTACTGAACAATCACATTTGTAAGGCCACTAGAGAGAACAGCTAGAAACGAATGAAATGCGTCTCCTCTCCTCACTTTTAGCACTCTGACAATATTTTCTCTCTTGTGTCCACCTGGATGTCCCATTACATACACCAATACCCTCCCATCTCGCCTTTTATTGTTCCCTCCCTCCCCTCCCTCCATCCTCTCCCTCCTTCCCCTCCTCTCCCTCCTTCCACTCCTCTCCCTCCTTCCCCTCCTCTCCCTCCTTCCCCTCCCCTCCCTCCTTCCCCTCCCTCCCTCCTTCCCCTCCTCTCCCTCCTTCCCCTCCTCTCCCTCCTTCCCTCCCTCCCTCCTCTCCCTCCTTCCCCTCCCTCCCTCCTCTCCCTCCTTCCCCTTCCTCCCTCCTCTCCCTCCTTCCCCTCCCTCCCTCCTCTCCCTCCTTCCCCTCCCTCCCTTCTCTCCCTCCTTCCCCTCCCTCCCTCCTCTCCCTCCTTCCCCTCCCTCCCTCCTCTCCCTCCTTCCCCTCCCTCCCTCCTCTCCCTCCTTCCCTCCCTTTTGTATAGGACATGATCCTCGCAAAGATGTTGATGAGGTGGAGACCAAGTTGGATCATGACAATCACATGACTGCACAAAGGCAGAAGAGCTAGTGACATGGCATGGTGACAGAATTAATCTATGTTCCTAAATTTACAAGCACTTCCTCCCAGATGATTTGCTAGTACTTCCACTGCATAATAATTTGGTTACATTAATCAGATGTGGTGCAAATGTGTAGGTAAATATAGCAAATGTGGCATCAACACCATAGGAAATATAAGGCTTTCATTTACCATAGCCAAAAGATCACATATACAATATTTATGTACATATCTGCGCCGCATTTGACTAATAGTACATACAAATTATTCTGCGGTGTTCTGATAATAGGGAGGGAGGGAGGGAGGGAGAGGGTGTGATAATGAGAGAGGGGGTCATGGCAAATCAACTTTACACTCCAACGCTGAGCCTTTTGCCCTACACAACCTCAATAGGCTGTATACTGGTAAAATACTGGTAAAATGCTCTGTCTGGTTCACAGGTGGTGTCACCATGTTCTATGCCCCTCCCATCCTGTAACCACCCTTTTTCCCCTCACCCAGTAATGTACAATTAATCCGTCTTGTCCTTGGTATGGTTACTTTACACTGTGTGTGTGTGTGTGTGTGTGTGTGTGTGTGTGTATGTGTATGTGTGTGTATGCATACACGTGTGCACAGGCCGGATGAAAATTTACCAAAGCTGTATATATGTCCTGTTTTATGAATCACACCTTGTGATGCAATAGCTATCATCATCGACTCGGAGCATGAACTGAAGTTGTTCATCTGACAACTCTGATCATCATGGCCCCATACCCTTTGCCTAATATCATGCTTGGAACTATGAGGTTGTGGGAATCCATTGGCAGCATGCATGCATATCCATTCTCATAGGGGTAAGTGTTTTTAATTTCATCTGTTGAGCATTACTGCCCATCTCTTCTGTGGTTTCAGTTTCTTTGTGGTCTGTCAGTGTCTCATACCACCTTCAAAGGCTTCATTCGGAATAAAAGCTTGAGGTTACCAAGATGTCACAACTGCTACTAAATACACACTCCTCATGGTTGTACCGTGTCTGCTGTTATAGTAAACAAGTAAATAAAAACATTCTCTAACGAGAGAGTTGTTGGTATATAGGATTGACCAATGGTGGCATGGAAACAAGAGTGACAGAAATTTTACTGGAAAATTGAAATAGGCCTATATTTAGTACACAATATAACACATGCCTGAGTAATGGGCTAAATATAGGCCTATTTTAATTTTCCAGTAAAATTTCTGTCACTCTTGTTTCTATGCTTTTTACACCACCATTGGTCAATTCTATATACCAACAACTCTCTCGCTAGAGAATGTTTTTATTTACTTGTTTCATAAGTTTTTTTTCACCCTGTAATCAAATGTAGGAAGAGCGCGGACTATCCCCTTTATCTCTTAATGCAAGAACAAATAACAATAACTTTAATAGCGCTGCTGGTGGTGCCGGCAGGAGTGGTGGTGGGGGCAGCGCTGGTGGTGCAGGCAGGAGCGCCCGGGGGTAGTGCTGCTGGTGCTGAACCTCGCTCATTGACAGCCTGAGCAACTTTTGTTAGGAACTTTCGCATTTCATCACTGAGTGCTCTCATCAACTCATATGATCTAATTGTAGAACATTTAGCACCACCCACTTCTGCCTAGATGCCTAGGCGATCTGGACAAGGTTACCTCAGGAGGCTGGCCACCATAAGAAGCAACAGAGGTCTGGGGACAGCCCACTGGGCCATAGCTATATTCATCGTTTTCTTCTTTCTCTTATGTCCACTGCACCTTTGATTCTTGGTGTGTGTGTGTGTGTGTGTGTGTGTGTGTGTGTGTGTGTGTGTGTGTGTGTGTGATCTCTTCATGCATTCCAATCAGCAAGACTTCGCCGCTCTGTGTATAGACTAATTCGATGAACGATGAATTGCATTTATTTACTTTTAATTGGAATAGGATTAACGGTATTCCTCCAGTACTTGTGTATTGAAGGAATGGCCAATTGAAGTATTGGAGGAATACCGTTAATCCAATTGAACGCATTACAATGAGATTCATCGTTCTTTGAAAAAGGTCTATACCCACACCATAGCCTTTGTCCGTGCACTGTTTCTCTATGATTCTGATATTCTGATACATCTCATGATGTCAGAATTATTTTAATAACCAGGAGCTTGAAATTCTCTTACGCCGATTGACTTAGCATAAAATGCATGTTTCCAGCAATGAATTGTGACCCGATCGTATTCACAGTCGTGACCCTGCAACTATAGATACGTCTTCTACCAGAGCCCCGCCCACATATGGCGATGCCCACGGTTACGCAGTACTGCGCGGCTGTTTTGATCTGCGCGGTCTTCAAGCCCGCCGCGGGCTCCAGCAGTAAAGAAGTCCCGGCAGAGACTCTGTTCTTTGCAGCGATCGGCGAGATATCGAATGCTTCGGAATCGCAAGGCGGTAAGCCCCCGCTAGCCTCGAGTGCGTAAAAGCACATAAATCGATTCTGCAAACAGAAGGCGTGGCTTTATCTATTCTCCGGAGCGACGGCGAGCCACTTCCGGCATGGTTAACGCTGGCCCGGCCGGGTAAAGGAGCCGGGCGTGCAGCGGAGCCTGTCGTCTTGTACGGGACTCCGTGCTTAGACGATATCGGGGTGGCCAGTCTGGAGGTGAGTTGCACGCGCGCCGTGCTATACGATCATGCCTGGTACACTTTTTTGAGAAGTTTGTCTCCTTGTCTTTTGTTGGTGGGGTCGGTGATGTTAGGTCTGGAAGGGAAGCGGACGTAACCTTGTAAACGCACTCCATATTCGGATTACACAACCCCCAGGTGCGCGCATCAGCTGGATTGAAGGGGGGGGGACTATAACAGCTATATTTATTTCAGGTCGAATACACTGTGCAGTAACATTTCCAGTTATTGGCGTAACTGCCTATGACCTATTTGAGTCCGGCAAGATATCCGTGTTGGAGAACGTGTCGAGGAGCATATTTGGACCCGAGTGGCTCCTGGTAAGGGTCACGCCTCTCCACAGCACTAGCGGGTAAGGCCATGCGGCTACCGGTAATGGCGGCATATACACATGCGCATTACATACAACCCAGTCATGTAAATTGAACTTCTTTGCATGCAATAGCAGCGGCATCGAGGTGACTATCTCCCCAGGTCACGGGGTGCCTGCGCTCCCGCGCACAGCGCGCGAAGAAGTGGAAAATATGATTGCACGCTGCCAGACGTCGCGCAAGGGCCTCAAGTTCAAGGCAGCACGGCTATTCGCGGCCGCCGGCTTTGACATCGACTGGTGCAGCGCGCACCTGGTAAGTACATGTATTTATACAGACGTTTCGGGACTCCAGATAAATTGTAAACTCTCCCACACAACAGTTCACCGAGCACCAAGGATCGGTACACACTTTGCTCCGCAGGAATACTTTAGATCCTCAGGCCGTGGCGGTGGGTAACGATACATTCATTGTCCCCCCCGCCTACGGAGGAGGCAACACTCCGCTGATCGTCATAGTTATCGTAGCGGCTGCTGCATCTGTGCTGATAATATCTGCATTGGCGTGGGTGTTCTTTGGCGGAAGGCGAAAAGGGTAAGTACTTATATTGTATTGGAGCATTGCATGCATGCGGTGCTATTAAATGCGCGAGTGTTGTGAAGTATACAAAGAGCCTGACCCTTACGGTTAGGTATTCATCGCCTTTGCATCTGCTGAGGGGCAATGTTTATCGTTGCGAAAGCCTAAGTGATAATTGCGTACCTTTTAACGCTCACACAAACATGTAGGTTCTACATCAGCCACAGGAGAACGATTGATGAGAGAATACTAAGGGACAGGGAGATCATTTCAAACGTGGCGAAGGCTCAGAAAACAATACTAGAATTGGGTCAGCCGAAGGAAAATTCTGCGTCTGAACCGGCTGTGGCTCCACCAGATGCGGAGGAGATTACGGGGAACTCCAATTCAATTCAAAAGCAAGTGTATTGCGCTTCCATAACGATTTTTACATACATATGCTGTGTGGTGAAAACTTTTCTCATGCATGCATGGCAACACGTGTACGCATATACCACATACATGTACAATCTCTCTCTCTCTCTCTCTCTCTCTCTCTCTCTCTCTCTCTCTCTCTCTCTCTCTCTCTCTCTCTCTCTCTCTCTCTCTCTCTCTCTCTCTCTCTCTCTCTCTCTCTCTCTCTCTCTCTCTCTCTCTCTCTCTCTCTCTCTCTCTCTCTCTCTCTCTCTCTCTCTCTCTCTCTCTCTCTCTCTCATCTTCCTTTTAAATTTCCTGAAGTCTACCAGTTGAACCTTTGCCACCACCCTACGTGTACCCAAAAAGTCTGTTGCTGTATCAGCCAACTGAGACACCAGTCTGATGAAGGGCTGCACACTTGAAGCTAGGCACACCATCACTTCATAGGAGAGTCTGATTACCTGCAAGCACATTATAATATATGCATGCGCACAAGGACTGCTGACTCAGGCTGCAAATGTGCATTGTGTCATTATACTATATGGAATAAAGTATGATACATACACATATCGTATGCATGACTTCATCCAACATGCAAGCATGTCCAATGATCTTTTTCATAGAGAATATCGGCTAGCTGGCGGATAATTTTAAGTATATCGAAGCTGTTTTTAATTGCTGCATGTAGACAAATATCGGTCTCATTCCTTACAGTAGACAAATTGGCAATGAGTTTATTAGTCGTAATTCAAGCAGGTAGCACATTTTTGGATGATTTGTGTTCTCACTGTATGCATTTTCATGATTTGTGGACGTTATTAAATATAGATTACGCCCTAACATTTTAAGCACCCCCATAGCAAAATAGTTGTCTATGGCTTTGAGAAGGACATGCTTCTCGGGAGTATTTAAGAATTGCTATGGATCTCAGATTTGTGAGAGCGGTGGAAGATAAAGACACTGTCGTATGTTTTTGCTTGGTGCATGTATGTGTATGAATTTTGTGGACCATGTATCAAACTGTACCGAACAGTGAAAAAAGAACCGAAATGTTTCTCCAAAGTCTTATACATGTTTTAAAAGAGTACCTTAAACTTTTTACTACAGACAAAAAAAGAGTTACAACACCGAATCTTTAGATACCATGGACAACACCACGTGGCAGTTACACCTCTTCCGTGAGTATGACATTGTAATAGGACTGAAAAGGATTAAATGGTCGCGTCCCAAAATCCTAGAACATCCAAACGTTCTGTAATCAGCAAAGACACAGCCACAAACAAGGCGTGCCAAGCTAACTGGGTACACTATACAGACCTACCAGAAGCATTCATGTCACCATCTGAATACATACTCACCCCAAACCAAAAGTATAAACGTGTTGCCTAGACTTAGCAAACGTTAAACAAAATGAAAAATGCACGCAAACTTGGTCCAAATGACCTAAAACATAGGATCATGCCTAACTCAATTAAAACAAAGGTATCTAACTGTGTCTCCGTTCTTCTATCTCTCTCCCTCACAGCTTGATGATTATCAAGACGAGGAAAAAACCATCACAGACCTTACCATCAGACACCGTGAGCTTACACCTATGGACAGTTCCTCAGCTACAGAGGGCATCTCATTTACCGATGAGAACTTGAGGATGGAATGGCTGCTGGGATCTCTTTGCCACAATGATAGTGTTGCAATACTGATACAAGAAAAAGCTTTGGTTCACTAGGTATTGGCCATTCAGCACTCTAGAACTAGCCCATGTATAGGACATATGGTAGTTTTGGCATTTAAACATGACTCATGCAGTATGACCAAGCTGTGCAAATACATGTATAAAGTATGTACATGAGTATGTGTGCATGGTTAGAACAAGGTGCAACTATGCCCACATACAATGTACATACACGTATACAGACCTGAATGAATGATACCACTTGCCAACATGAAGAGCCCATGCACCTGCAAGGTTTTGGAAGCACATCTTCTCAACAATGAAAAGATTCTGGTCTTGAGGGTCATTGTCACCAGTTAAAATCCCTGCAACCGAATCCAAATTTTGCAACTCACTTCCCTACTTGGCTATTTCGACGTACTAGAGGTGTCCAGTAATGAAGTGCCTGAAGCTGGGGGTGCACTCCCGTTGCCGCTTAAAGCAGCTAGAGATAATATTAATATCTCTGCTTAAAGGCGCGCCGCTTAGTCGGAGAAGTTCATTGGAGAGCGCTTCATCCAATACACGATCTCGTCGTTGAAGAGGTCTGTCTGTTCTATCTCTTTTCGAATGTCGGCCTCGAGCGTCAGAAACTCAAGGCGAAGTACGATGATCTCCGGAAACTAGATTCAGATATTCTGGGTTCGCTCGAGGCCGACATTCGAAAAGAGATAGAACAGACAGACCTCCAGTTTTGGAACGTTGTGCTCCGTTGAGTCTAGACTTTCTTTGACTATTGCTATGATTTTTACTTCTGACGCCTTATGACCAGCTTGAAGTTGAATGCGTTTCTGTTTCGTAATTTCCTCGCACATCTACAAAAGACACGTCTTCTATCTTTTTGTTTGTTCCCGGCTGGAAGGAATTTGAAATGTACTCTAGCTTAGCTATGATCTAATCCTCAATTAATCACGTGCATGCAATACACATCACACAATTACATTATATTACGTAACTATCGGGTAACTATCCTCCTGGGATGTCTTGAGTATTCAACAACCTTATGTCATCTTCCATTAAGGCACGATACAAAGCTTTACCTCAAACAACTGCATGGAAAACATTTAAAAATAGGAACATTTATAATTTGGCTACCTTCTTTTTCCAAAACTGGTGCTGGCGTAGCCTTATAGGATCAGACAATGAGGACAAAGAAGATGAACAAAACATTGAAGACGTAGATGGACCAGACAATGAAGACGTAGATGGACCAGACATTGAAGACGTAGCACAACCAAAAAAAAATAAAACCTGGTATAGGATGTGCTGCCCAACGGGTGTTGTATCGGATGGCATGAAAATACATGACAATCCGATACAGAACCGTTGGGCATTACATTTCTGTACCAAGTTTTGATTTTTGGTTGTGTAGATGGACCAGACATTGAAGATGTAGATGCACTAGACATGGTCATTCTTTCGGTGTGGCGCTAATCTGAATTTTCTCCGACCCATTACCTTTGAAGAAGCGCATGCCGTGAAAGTTATATGGACCTGGATGATACCCTTTAAGGACTTCGGACTAATTTTTTGGGTCTTCCAGCCATCATGGCACTGAAACTAGATTGGAAGCAGTTAGTGTAGCATCAGTAGTGGACAAGTTCCCAGCACTCTTTGAAGGATTTGGCAATCTTGGAGAACCTTTTGATATCCGTCTGCAACCAGGTGCTAGGCCGTATGCACTTTTCACCCCAAGGAACATCCCGATTCCATTATGCCAGAGAGTTAGACAGGAGCTTGATAGAATGCTATTGTTAGGAGTGATCTCGAAAGTGGATGTTCCTTCACCATGGTGGTTGTTGTTCTGAAAAAGGATGGGGATATTCGGATATGTGTGGATTTCAGACCTCTTAATTCAAGTGTATTGAGGGAGGTACACCCACTACCAAAGGTGGATGATTGAGACTCTGGCCTTGCTTACCGGTGCAAGAATATTCAGCAAATTGAACGCCAACAGTGGGTTTTGGCAGATCCCCCTGTCAGAAGGGTCAAAGCTGTTAACAACCTTTATCACCCCCTATACGGACGGTATTGTTTCAACAAAATGCCTTTTGGTATTAGCAGTGCACCAGAACACTTCCAAAAACGCATGAGCCGCATCCTGGAGGGCATTGAGGGAGTTGTCTGCCAGATAGATGACATTTTGGTGTTTGGCAAGGACCAAGACCAGCACGATACACGGTTGATGGCGGTCCTGAAAAGAGTCCAGTCAGCAGGAATTACACTTAATAAGGATAAGTGTAAATTTTCAATGTCCAAAGTGCAATTCCTAGGTCATTTTATTAATCAAATAGGCATCCGAGCAGACCCTGCCAAAACAACAGCTATTCAAAACATTGAACCACCTAAAACCATCCCTGAATTGCGACGCTTTCTCGGAATGATGAACCAATTGGGCAAATTTTCTCCCAATCTAGCCCATATCACACAACCGTTGCAAGAGCTACTAAAGAAAACACGCATGTGGCAGTGGACTGAGTAGCATAAGGCATTTAATGAAATAAATAAAGAACTCAGCCAGCCAACGGTGCTATGTATCTATGATCATAATGCTGAAACAAAGATATCAGGAGATGCCTCATCACATGGGTTGGGTGCCGTGCTCTTGCAAAAGCATGATTCTGTGTGGAAATCTGTTGGATATGCTTCTCGTTCCCTGTCAGACACAGAAGCTAATTATGCCCAAAGAGAGAAAGAGGCACTAGCTTGTGTTTGGGCATGTGAAAAGTTTCCTACTTATGTCCTTGGTATGAGATTCATGGTTGAATCAGATCATAAGCCCCTTGTTGCCTTATTTGGGTCAAAACATTTGGATGAATTACCACCTCGGATATTTAGCGTTCGATTGAGAATGGCAAAGTTTGATTATACCATTAGTCAGACACCTTATCTCGGGCCCCTGAACCATTTACAGAGGGAGATGTCAGACATGAAGCTGAAACTGAGTATTTGATGGAGGTGTGTGTCAAAGACCTTCCAGCCAGCCCACAAAGACTCCAAGTGTATTGCAAAGCACAGCAGGATGACCCCATTTGTGCAAAGGTTATGCAGCACGTTCAACAGGGTTGGCCAGACAAACACAAAATTGAACCTGCTTTTAAACAATATTGGAATGTACAGGGTGATCTGGTAGTTCACAAAAAAAGTTACTGCTGTATGGAAAAAGAATCGTGGTTCCAAAGGCACTTCAAAGAGAAACTCTTAAGAAGCTGCACCAGGGGCACCAAGGAATTGTTAGATGTCAAGAAAGAGCGCGGATATCAGTTTGGTGGCCAGGTATTGGACAACAGCTTAAGGATCTTGTTCAAAGTTGTTCAACCTGTGCAAGGGAGTTTGTACCCCACCCAGAACCACTAATACCTACACCATTGCCGGAATTCCCTTGGCAACAAATTGCATCAGACCTATTTAGCTTCAAAGGAGAATGTTATATAGTTGTAACAGACTACTATTCACGTTACCCTGAAGTGTTGAAGCTAAGAGATACCACATCAAAAGGTGTCGTTGATGCAATAAAGGCAATATTTTCGCGCCATGGCATTCCTGAAACATTGGTTTCTGATAATGGCCCACAGTATTCTTCATAACTGTTTGCAAAGTTTGCAGCGGAATACAATTTTGTGCATGTGACAAGCAGTCCTCACTATCCCAGGAACAATGGACATGCTGAAAGATCAGTGCAAACGGTCAAGAACATACTGAGGAAGGCAAGTGATCCTTTACTAGCCATGCTCATCTATAGGTCAACTCCTTTGCCATGGTGTAAACTTACACCTGCGGAACTGCTAATGGGAAGAAAACTGCGTACTAACCTTCCCATACTCCCAGATCAATTGAAGCCTAAGTGGCCATACTTAAAAGAGTTCCAAATGCAAGATGACAGGGTGAAGAAGAACAGCAAGATGAATTTTAATAGACAGCACAAGGCTCAGTCTCTGCCACAAATTCCAGATGATGCATCTGTATTCATTACAAACGAGAGACATCAGCCCGCACCAGGCAGAGTGATAGAGCAAGCTGCAACACCTCGCTCGTACATTGTCACTACTGAAGATGGGGGACAGGTAAGACGCAATCGCCAACATCTGAATATCATACCAGAAAACCCCGTGACATTACCAGGCCAGGAAGAGGTGATACAGCAGAAGAAAGAAACAGAGACAGCAGAGAGAGAACCAGTGCAAGTACAACAGACACAACCGATAATGACACGATCTCGAACAGGAGCTGGTATATATCCTCCTCAGAGATATTGAATGTTCGTTACAAATTAGGAAAGGCAGATGTGGTGTTAAATAACCATTGTATTATTAATGTGTGCTTTATATAGAATTGTGATTATTAATTATCATATTGACAAATACCACAACTGCATTAGCCTATCATGTATGTGAAAATTGTCCCAAGGGGAATACAAGTACAACATGCATGTATACTCGCGATTTTCTAGCCAATTCTCTTGGAATGATAAAAGAGAACATTGTAGTAAATATTGCAATGCTTCTTTAGATTTACATGTATAGCGCTATGTCACAGGAAATTTGGTCCGGGGGAAATGTGTCCGGTGGACCTAAAATTTCAGTCCGCCGGACCAATTTTTGGGAATAATGGTTATAGGACTAATCTTCCATGGAAATAATATTATAATCCCTCATCTAAAAAAATGGTCCGTCCTGGCCGGACGGTTTTTCTCTATGGACAGTCTGGAAATAAGGTCCTATACCTGAAATTCATTCTTAGAGATACTAATACTTCAATGTAGTTTGCCTGATATGTAGTATTTGACTGGAATTCGAGTATTACAGGTAAATGCATGTGGCTCGCGCATGCATATAGAAGAACAACACTCTTTCGATCAAATACATGTAGAGCATCAGCAAATGCGTCAAATAAAAGCAGCGACATACACAATGAGTCACTGCACTGCTTATGTTTGGTTTGCACTCTGTGAACATGGAGGACAGTTCCAGTTCACACTGCTATCTTTCCACATGTTCCTACCAAATCTCGCAAATGCCACACTGAACCATCCATCCATGAGATATTTGTCCGCAGGTGCAGTGAATTGGGATAGCTTCGTGCTTTGTGGCTGCTGTTATATATGACTGTTTTCTGCATACGTAATGGAATATTGTAATAGACTTGTTCTGTATGCATTGTAAGGTGCATGGTTCCGGAATATTCTTTGTGCGTATTGTATTCTTTGTGTGTATTTTATCTCTTCCAGTGTCTGACACTTCCCTTTCGACTTTTCCCCATGTGTCCAGCTGCAGGATCGATATGACAATCCTGAACTATTCTTTTTTGTTCTTCTGAACTCTATATATGTATTGCAGCAACAATTCGTCCAGCAATATATGCAAGTACCAGGATACTTACCCCTCTCCCCCCCTCTCTCCCCTCATTAAAAGTCATCTATATTAATTAACGTGTTATCAACAAAGAATGTGACAGATGGAAAGAAGTAAGCTACGATGTGTACATATACTGCCATTGTCCAACCCGCCATAAAGACATTTTATATACTTAAATTTAACATCAATCACAAAAGGGGGGGGGGGAGAATCTGCAAGTGAGGCAAACAAAGGGATTATGCATTCAAAGTTTTGGCCCAGTAGAGAAGGACTTATACAACGTGACAAAACCATATGAAACGTCTGAAACTGAGGAACAGGTTGTTTTCAATACCACCCTAAGTAGTGTCCCATCACGGAGCACGCAGGATAATAGGCATTAGTACCTGGTTCTTTCTCATTTGTTTGTAGAAAAGTACAATGCAAATCTCTAAGCCTTTTGTCTGATAATCCTATTGTGACTTAGAGTTGAGCTATCCGGGTACTTTCCATCTTTCAGATATTGAAACACGTCGTGGACTAAGTCTACAGACTCTTCTGTTCCATCAAAGCTCATCTCACACACTCATATACGTGGCTAAATGAATGCGGACAATACATTACCAGAAATTTCGGACGCTCATTACGTATTCCTGACGCGTCAATGCAAACGTCCGTTAATTTTCCGCGCACGCGTCCATTGACATGTATGGAACAAAGTGCATTTCTGTTCAGTATAAATCAGGAATCGACAGAAAAAAGGAAAGCGGTCAAAAATATAGTTAAGAACATCTTTCACTATGCGTTATTGATGAAACAAAAAAATTCAGGGTCTATCTGTAGGTTCCATGGCCCTAAAACAACACGTCCATAGACACATGTAGAAATTGTGTAAAAATTTGGGTTTTGTCAAGATGTTTGTGCATTTTTCTCAGGATCTGTGATAGTTGCAGTAAGAATCGGTGATTAACATGTTAGCCAGATCATCGAGGAAGGGGCCAGATACCATAAAACACTCTTTCCTCTACTTTTCAAGGTTCCAGAGTCACTTCAGTGGTGTTAGGTACTGAATGTCCCATTATTAATTCTTCCACTTGCATGACGTAATGGACGTTTTTATACGGGCTCTGCCACTGTGTGACTCACTCAGGTATGTTACATCTGAGGTGCTTATAGGCGTTCTACATGTGCGTATCAACCATAGCTTGACCCACATACGTAGTATACAGTGGCGTATCCAGAATTTCAGCGAGGTGGAGGGGGGGGGGGGGGGGGGGGGGGGGGGGGTGCAGACTGCCTCAGGTCCGATATGAAAAGTGTGTGTGTGAGAGGTTGGGAGGGGGGGATGCAGTCTGCTTCAGGTCCGATACGAAAAGTGGGGGCCTTTGGCAACACAGCAAATACGTTGTCGTTAATAACTAACGGTTACAATTTTGGCCGAGGGGGGTGCTCAAGCACCCGGAGCACCTTCTCCAGGGCGGATACAGGATTTTCCAACAGTGGGGGGGGGGGGGGGGGGGGGGGGGGTGAGACCTGCGATACAGTGGCGTAGGGAGGGGGCATTTATCCCCGGGCGCAAGGTTGAGGGGGCGCCGAAATAGACGAGAGATAATTACTTATCGCGTCAACGAACTCATGAACGCATGGGCAGATACAGGGTTCAGTTGTAAACCCGTTCGTATAATATAAGGCTCCTTCCCTTCCTCTTTTCCGCTAGGTACTCCCTATCGGGCCTGGACCAGAAGCCGACAGCACCCCCCCCCCCCCCCTCCCACCCCGGGGCGCCTTTAGTGCATTAAGTCCCCGGGCGCTCAACACTCACACTACGCGATACGAAAAGCGGGGGTGGGGGGGGGTGGGGGTGGGGGTGATGCTGTCCGCTTCAGGCCCGATACGAAAAGCAGGTTGTGTGTCCATGCGTTTGTGTGCTGTACGCGAGGGGGGGGGGGGGGGGTGGGTGCTGTCCGCTTTAGGTTCGAAACAAAAAGTGAGGGGGGTGCCGTACGCATCAGACTGGACTCAATAATATCTTATATATTTACCAGACACCGCCAAACTAAGAACTACACAACATTTGACATAGCCTATAACCAGTATGCCTATACAGCTGTATAGGCCTAACTGTGTGATAGTAAACAGAGATTGTCTAGTTGTTGGATCAGTTTCCATCACAAAAGTGTGGGTGCCATGACAACTGTTGAGATTTGTGAGTTCGGACTGGGGACCATGCAACCAAAAGCCCCCCCTGTCTCCCAAAGGGTGTGTTCACAGAGCACAAAACTATGACAGAGGTGTTGTGGGTACTGGCCCACAACTTCTGGGAGTGTTTTGTGAGGGACCTATGTAACTACGACTTTGTTAGGTCATATGACGTCGTGTGTGTATGTGTGTGCTTGTGTGCATGCATGTGTATGCATGTATGTATGTGTGTGCTTGTGTGCATGCATGTGTATGCATGTGTGTATGTGTGTGTGGACATTTTACTTGTGTGTTCATTTGTGTCACTTACTTCATACACTCACATAGGTCTCGATGGTCTAGTATTTGGGCAAGCTGGACTGACAATAGATTGGAACTGGACCTCTCAAGCTAGAGGTGTTTGTTCATGTACATGTACGTTGTTTTTGTGAGTGTGTGTGTGTATGTGTGTGTGGTATATGTCTGGAGTATGTATTTGTGTATTTCTGTGTTTTTATAACATTTCTGCATGTTATCAAGTGGGGCTCAATAGCCCAAGTATCATCAAGCTAGACCATACACATTGTGTGTGGGTGTGCATATGTCTGTTGAGAATGTATAATATATGTCTGTTGAGAATATGTGCATGTGTGCGTTAGATGTGTGTGCATTGTACATATGTTATCGCACTTCTGCTAATGGACTGCTTCTGTACTGTTAGGTGAGCAGAAGCTAGCTTGATGTGTGTTAGTAACACACCAGTTGTTGCATGTACTGGACTTGCAGTCAACAATTTAGCACCATGGAATTTATGTTAGTTGGTCCAATACATACAACACATCAGTGGACTTATACGTACTGGATTGCCTTTTGAAAGTGGCACTGCCCAGGACACGACGATCCAGAAACCTACTTTAAATGACCAAGTGCTCTGATCTTGGGTGAGTGTGTCTCACTAGTTCCTGAGTCCTACATACAGTACAGAGGCATTAGGTATTTGCTACTTCTACCACATGTTGTATGAACAGGACTGGTGTATTGGATTGCTGTGATGTATGTAGTGGACTGGTGTGTTGTATGATGGAGGAGGGAAGGGGGTGTGGCATTGCCCCTGCACCTTTATTAAAGAGGGAGGGGTTGGTGGGAACTACTAGACACCAGTGTACCATTCTCACGACATTTGAAGTTCTGAAGCCATGGGTAAATATGAAGTCATGTGTGTGAATAGCTCAGCATATAAACTTTACAGTGGCCAAATCTTTTGAGATAGGGTAGAAATAATTTCACTGCCATTATCAAGGCTCCATCCAGTGAGACCATTTACATGTAAATCCAAACACACAACACGCATATACACACACACAGCACACACACACACACACACACACACACATGCACACACACACACACACACACACACATGCACACACACACACACACACACACACACACACACACACACACACACACACACAGAGGATGTTTGATATCACCGAATGCAAAGTCTCCCATTTAAGTCCATGGAATTTATGTGAGATGGTCCAGAACATACAACACACACCAGTCCAGTATATACATCACACCGGTCCAGTATATTCAATACATCAGCCCAGTACAACACCGGCACCAGTCCTGTACATTCATCACACACGTGCGTGTCAAGCGTAGGCCTATTACAATCGATAGTGTATGGATTATGGTCAGTCTGCCCACACAGTTGGAGTTTCAGAATAAACAATACTGGTATTCCAAAGGCAAAGAAGTTCCGAGCTCTAAACAATAACCAACTGGTGGTTAAGTGGTGTTTGGGCTTGCAATTGGACACTTCCAGAGGCACTTCATGTGATCTTAGCCCTGATGTGGCACTCGACCCTCTTGACCATCATGCAGCTAGCTGTCGGCATGAAGTTGACGTTGTGGTACGCCACCATAAGTTGAGTGATGTCTTTCTGAGCTATTGCCACATTGCAGAGTTAGAAGCAGGAAGATGCCTCACACGAGGACTGGACCACACTTACCCAGCTGATGTGCTAGTGAGGGATTGGGCATAAAGCAAGCCGGCTGATGTATGTGAGTGTGCATGTGTGTGCTATTTATTTGTGTGTTCATTTGTGTCACCTGTTTCATCCACTTAAGTGGGTCTCAGTCTAGTATTTGGGCAAGTTGGACAGAAAATAGATTGGAACTGGACCTCTCAAGCTAGAGGTGTTTGTTCATGTACATGTACGTTGTTTTGTGAGTGTGTGTGTGTGTGTGTGTGTGTGTGTGTGTGTGTGTGTGTGTGTGTGTGTGTGTGTGTGTGTGTGTGTGTGTGTGTGTGTGGCATATGTCTGGAGTATGTATTTGTGCATTTCTGTGTTTTTATAACATTTCTGCATGTTATAAGTGGGGCTCAATATAGCCCAAGTATCAACTAGCTGGACCTCTCAAGCAAGGGGAGCTAGATCATACACAAGGGGAGCTAGCTAGATCATACGCATTGTGTGTGGGTGTGCATATGTCTGTTGAGAATATATCATATATGTCTGTTGAGAATATGTGCATGTGTTTGTGTGCATTAGATGTGTGTGCATTGTGCATGTTATCGCTCTTCTGCTAATGGGCTGCTTCTGTACTGTTAGGTGAGCAGCAGCTGGCTTCATGTGTGTTAGTTAATTATTTGCTCATGCATATAAACACATGCACACATGTATATCACTATACATATCACACATGCACACATATACACAACACACACACACACACACACACACAGGATGTTTGCTATGACCAAACGCAAAGTCTCCCATTTAACACCATGGAATGTATGTTAGTTGGTTCAATACATACAACACACCAGTTGTTGCATGTACTGGACTTATACATACTGGATTGCCTTTTGAAAGTGGCACTGCCCAGGCCACTACGATCCAGAAACCTACTTCAAATGACACCAAGTGCTCAGATCTTGGGTGGGTGTGCAGTGGCGGATCCAGCATATTTTAGGTTCATTAAAACCGGGCAATTATGGGCCCGTGCCCATAATTGCCCGGTTTTAATGAGCCTAAAATATGCCTGGATCCACCACTGGGTGTGTCTCACTAGTTCCCGAGTCCTATATACAGTACAGAGGCATTATGTATTTGCAACTTCCACCACATGTTGTATGAACAGGACTGGTGTATTGGATTGCTGTGATGTATGTAGTGGACTGGTATGTTGTATGATGGAGGAGGGAAGGGGGTGTGGCATTGCCCCTGCACATTTATTAAAGAGGGAGGGTGTTGGTGGGAAGTACTACACACCTGTGCACCATCCTCAGATTTTTACATTTGAAGTTCTGAAGCCATGGGTAAATATGAAGTCATGTGTGTGAATAGCTCAGCATATCCAGTGGCCAAATCTATTGAGATAGGGTAGAAATAATTTCACTGCCATTATCAAGGCTCCATCCAGTGAGACCATTTACATGTAAATACAAACACAAACACACACACACAGAGGATGTTTGATATCACCAAATGCAAAGTCTGCTATTTAAGTCCATGGAGTTTATGTGAGGTGGTCCAGTACATACTACACACACCGGTCCAGTACATACATCACACCAGTCCAGTACATACATCACACCAGTCCAGTACATACATCACACCAGTCCAGTACATACATCACACCAGTCCAGTACATACATCACACCAGTCCAGTACATACATCACACCAGTCCAGTACATACATCACACCAGTCCAGTACATTCAATACATCAGCCCAGTACAACACCGGCACCAGTCCTGTACATTATTAGTGCTAGAAGTTCAATGTTCTGTGCAAATGCACTGTTCCCACTGTTCTAATAAAAGCGCATCAATGTCCTCCAGTGAAACTGAATGGAAGTGATGCAAGGAAGGACCTACAGCCTTGTAGTCCTGTTCTGAGTCTCCATCAAAGAACTCAACTCCGTCATCAGTGGTCTTCCACCACACACCAGGTCCACAAATAAGGTAATCACTAATCCTCTCGATGTGTGCTTGGTACGATGCAGATTTCATAATCTCCCTTGTAAAGTGGGTGTTTGAGATTTTTCCTGTAACTTTTCCAAACTTTTCTACCTCACAACTTTTGCACTGCTACCGTGTCCTCATGTTTAGAATGTTGCTCATAATGCAGGCGTTTGATGGCATTGGTGATAATGTTCTCTGTGTTTTGATTTCATGTTGAATTGCTGATTTGTTTGACTTGACTGAACATTCTCACCTGAATCTCCGTGTTTAGGGATCTTAGACAAATGATTCGGTACAGCAGTGGTGAGTGGGTTGTTAATGCATGAATGTAGTGGCCAAACTTTTTTCTTCTAGTCATTTGGTTTGGTGGTTTGGTGCCACAAATAACTTAGCACACAAACACCCCTCACCACACGCACCCTACACACCCCACACTCCCCTCTACACACACCCCTCCACACACCCTACACTCCCATCCACACACACCCCTTCGCACACCCACCTACACAACTCCCCTCACCACACACACCTTACACTCCATACCTACACTCACCTCTCCACACACCCCCTACACTCCCATCCACACACAGCCTACACTCCCATCCACACACACCCTACACTCCCATCCACACACCCTACACTCCCATCCACACACACCCTACACTCCATACCCCTACACACCTCTCCACACACACCCTCACAGCCACACACACACACACACACACACACAATGGACAGCATCCCCCCCCCCCCCCCCCCCCTTGCTTTTCGTATCGGGCTTGAAGTGGACAGCACCCCCTCCCCCCGCTTTTTGTATCGGGCCTGAAGCGGGCAGCAACCCCCCCCCCCGCTTTTCATGTCGGGTCTAAAGCGGACAGCACACCCCCCCCCCCCCCCCCCCCCCCACCCCCCTGCATTTCGTATCGCGGGTCTCAACCCCCCCTTTTGGAAAACACTGTATCCGCCCCTGGATTGTAACACGTGTGTGTGTGTGCGCGCGCGTGTATGAATCTATGTATTTATGTGTGTATGTATTGATGATCTATTTACATCAGTATGTCTGAGTACATGTATTTATGTGCTTGTGTAATTTTGATTTCAAATTGAACTCATGGGATATAAAGCCGTCCCGTATGTGTAGATAACATTTGAATGGAGAGAAAATGCATCCAACGAAAGTGGGAGAGTACCTTTTATCAGTTTAAGGTGATAAATAAATTTAACTCCTTCAACAATTCAGGAGCACTTTGCTACTGGCAGGTGAATGCCACGAATTCAATAGTGAAAAACTAATTGTTCGTTAAAAACCAGAACACTATAAGGTGCGTGCATGTGTGTGTGTGTATGTGTGTGTATGTGTTGTGTGTGTATGTATGTGTGCGTGCGTGTGTGTGTGTAAAAAAAAGTGTTGTGCTTGAATGGACATAGATATCTTTATAGTTTGGGGGTTGGGGGGGGGGGGGGGGGGATAAATAGGCCTGAAGTCATTGTGTCTAAATTCATATCCATATCTAATAGGTTTCTATTCATCATTTTATAGGCATGCCCTGATACAAAAATTTTTGGGGGCTAATTTTACAGTCCATGTATACATATATGTCACTTTCCGTGAAAGTGAAGAGCGATTTATATGCAGGCCTACATGTAGATTATGTAGATATAATTCTAACTCATATTTGTATATGGTTAACTATAATCTATTTGAAACACCCTCTCTTTTTAGATGAATGCTGCATGAATAATTAAACGTAGGCCTGCAGCCTCTTTAACCTATTGCTGTATAGGATGGATGGCATACATGTATGTGTGATGCTCTGTTCATCCTCCTCCCCTCTTCACACACACACACACACATACCCACACACACACACACACACACACACACACACACACACACACACACACACACACACACACACACACACACACACACACACACACATAGGTACTGTTATTTTATTTTGACCTGTCTGGTATGCAAGCTTGTGTTGAACTGTGTACACTGTGGGTAGATTGATCTAGATAGCAGTGCCCCATAAGCTATTCCGTATGCCATATCCAATACGCTTGCAAATTGAACCCACACTGACTTTGTGATTTAACACGCACACACATGCACACACGCATGTGCACACACACACAGGTACTGTTATTTAACAAGCTATG